>JAWWUD010000062.1:420000-808747 GCA_033964015.1 Scolanthus callimorphus
AGTTATTTTATGAGGTTAAAATAATCGGTCTGGCCAATGGAGAAGATCTCATCCCTGATTTTATGAGTGCTGGAAGGATTCAAAATTTTAATTTAGCACGGAAGTAGAGCGGCGTAGGCACGGCAGATAGTGCCGTTCCTAATGCAAATAAGCTCAAGACAATAGCTCTAACTAACTAAACAATGGGAAATTGACATTTAGTGTGACAAGAATGAAGTTCGACGTCTAAAACTGGCCTTACAAATGAGCCAATGGGACAACATTCCGATTTCGGGCACTTAAGATACAAGATGCTCACAATGTTCTTTGTAAAATTCTGAACTAATTCAAAGCCTGTAAAATTCAAAACCTTACCGAGAAACACATCAAACTCGGCATACTTGTAGAAGTAAATGCGTTTCAAATGGTTTAGATATAAAATTGTGCCGTAATTCCTGTACGTACTGTAAAAGTGAAGGTTAAAAAGATATCTGTGACGGCGGACACTTTGAATCCTTTTGTTATTCATGAGGTTCCTTTGTTATTCATGAGTTCCTGATGACTAAGTCAAGAATGACATAGACTGTACAGCTTTCCCGGCATAATGTATAGGGTTTAATGGTCTGGTATCTCTTCACCGACGTTGTCTAAATCATTTCACTGGGTAATTTCGAATAAAGAAACTGTTTTGGGGTATTTTCTAATAAACCTATAATGTTTTGTTTATGCCAGCAGAGATCACAGAGAACATACGAAATCAGTAAAATGTCCACATAAGTGTTCAATGCATTGGAGGGATATATTTTGCCAATGCACACATTTAGGCACGCTGTACTTGTAGCGCTACAGCCTATATTCATGTCTTCAGGAGAGGAGGCACAACTCATTGAATAACAAAGAACTAATATGGCTGCTAACTTCTAATTTCTGTTTCTGACGTTAGAGTGGGAATTAAGGACATATTTACAGCTAGGAATTTAAAGTGTGTGATTCCGTACAATGATGGAAGTTTTGGATACATTGATCCTTGAATGAGGGATTTAGATACGATTAATTCGCAATGTTTTACAAAGGACATGTAAAGTCTACCAAACCTTGCATTAACAAAAAGAAGTCATAAAATGCTTCTTGAAATTCTTGAAAGTCAGGATAGAACTGTAGTCTGGGTGTTTTGGGCTAAACTATTCCAAATTTCAGCTCCAATTACAAAAAACGAATTTTTATGTTCATTTGTCCTAGAAAAGTTTATAATATTATAATATATAGATTTAGCCACTGGCTAAAAGCGGAGCTCCTGTTATAAAATTTTCTGTGTGAATGAAAGGGATTCCCATGTGTACATGGTTTACATGGTTGCTTGAGAGTCTTCCCTTCACGAGATATTAATTTTTCAAGCATAGATGACGTCATCGATGACGTCATATCACGTGACCACTTCATTTCGCTCATCTGGTGACCCAAGTATGGTTGTCTTAGCATGTTCCACGGGGTTCCCATGTGTACACAGACGGACGACGGACGGACGGACAGACGGACGGCGTACGCTATAGGTTTAATACCAGAAAAATTTCACTCATCCGGTGACCTAGACTACAGTACCAAAGTTTGGTTGTTTTAGAGTCTTCCCTTCACGAGATATCGATTTTTTCAAGCATAGATGACGTCAACGATGACGTCACGTCACGTGACCACTTCATTTCGCTCATCTGGTGACCCAAGTATGGTTGTCTTAGCATGTTCCCTTGAGGAGATATAATTTTTTCTTTGCATGCCACAGGGTTCCCATGTTTACACGGACGGACGACGGACGGACGGACGGCGTACGCTATAGGTTTAATACAAGAAAAATGTCACTCATCTGGTGACCTAGACTACAGTACCAGTTTGGTTGTTTTAGAGTCTTCCCTTCACGAGATATCGATTTTTTCAAGCATAGATGACGTCATCGATGACGTCACGTCACGTGACCACTTCATTTCGCTCATCTGGTGACCTGGATTACATTACCCAAGTTTGGTTGGTTTAGAGTCTTCCTTTCATGTGATATTCATTTTTCAAGCGTAGATGACGTCATCGATGACGTCATATCACGTGACCACCTCATTTCGCTCATCTGGTGGCCTAGACTACACTACCCAAGTTTTGTTGTCTTAGAGTCTTCCCTTCACGAGATATTGATTTTTCAAGCATAGATGACGTCATCGATGACGTCATATCACGTGACCACTTCATTTCGCTCATCTGGTGACCTGGATTACATTACCTAAGTTTGGTTGGTTTAGAGTCTTCCTTTCATGAGATATTCATTTTTCAAGCATAGATGACGTCATCGATGACGTCATATCACGTGACCACCTCATTTCGCTCATCTGGTGGCCTAGACTACACTACCCAAGTTTGGTTGTTTTGGAGTCTTCCCTTCACGAGATATTGATTTTCAAGCATAGATGATGTCATCGATGACGTCACATCACGTGTCCGTGTTACAGCACCCCCTTTGTGGCATAGACAAAATATCCCAAGTATGGTTGTCTTAGCATGTTCCCTTGAGGAGATATAATTTTTTCTTTGCATACCACATGGTTGCCATGTGTACACGGACGGACGGACGGACGGACGGACGGACGGACGGACGGACGGACGACGGACGGACGGACGGACGACGACGGACGGACGGACGGCGTACGCTATAGGTTTAATACCAGAAAAATAAAGAAAAACTCATATCTCCCGAAGGGTAGCTTCTATAGTAGCCAAACTTGGACAAAGTTTCAAAGACCATAAGAGGAACTCTACACCAAAGTCACGTGCCCTTACGTCATCAATGACGTCATCAAAATGATCCATAATGCCCGTGACGTTCAAAAATCATCTCGATAGTATCAGGTATACTATACGTTTTTCCCTTAGGTATGGTGCTCCGCTTGCGCGGGCCTTTGGCCCGCGCAGGAGCTCCGCTATAATAGTTCCCAGAGGTCGATGCTTGGGTGTAGTTATAGCATAAATTTTTCTGTAGAATGAAATTCACAATTTGGAGTGAAATAGGTTTGGAAGTGTGGACTACATCAGGACAACACCAGCAGTACCTACATATATTGGATGCAGAATACATCTGTTTGTACCTTTCTTTCTAACAAAATCTTCTGCCTGTTGACTTGCTTCTTCAAACAAATCACTATTGTACATTTTGGCTTGTTCCTGCAAAATGGACAAAATGAATGTCATTAAAATACCATACTGTATTCTATCACACCAATTGTAGTGGAGCTCCTTAGCAGCCGCAGGCTGCAGAGCAGAGCACCATAGGTATCGCAGGAAGAATACAATAGCTCAAGCTCCTCATGTATTCGCGTGGGTATTGTGGGCGCATCTGTGTCTGCGTTCATGTGTGCCCATACCACAGGTAACCCCAAAACCGTCTCTCATTTTGGTGCCGAAAGTACTGTTTACTGTTTCCCTGGCGACAACTGGGAGGCCAACAGTATGTTTTATTTATCAGGAATAACAAAACATGTGACTGAAAAAAAATTCAAAACTTACTGGAAATCAACCACATTTGCATGCGCTTTGGCACAATATTCATGTAAAGAACTCTTCTTTATTTCTTGTTTTGTTCCCTTTGACACTTTGTATGATAAGATAATAAAGCATTATTTACTGGAACCTCGGGAAAGCAGTATGTACATTGTACAGGAGTTCCATTAATAATATTGGTCAAACTACTTTTAGCATTTGATTGATTGTATCACACAAAATGTGTGATTGACAGGCAATGACAGGTTGATTATTGTCTTATTGTGATAACCATGTATCAAGTTCTAAAATAACTAAAAAGACCCTGAAAAGAAGTGGAAAGTACCCTTGATGCTAACAATGACTAACTTAACAACAATTGGAGGATATTTGCGACAGAAGTGTAAAGTATGGTCAACAAAAGAAAAATCTCAGGGGATCTGACACTGATGTTTTTGGTGCGAGAAAAAAACATTTCAGTGAAAGGAAAATAGAGCACACAACATTGAAAGAGGCGGGGAAGGGACACAAGGGCAAGTGATTAGTAGTACTAATTTGCACTATTCTTATTAGGTAAAGGATTGTCATGGCAGAAGCAGAGATGCAGTACATCAAGCTTAAAGATATGGCAATAAATGTAAAAAGCACATTGATTTGGGGCAACAAACTGTATACAAAAAAGAATTAATCAGGGAGAGCTGTTTCAGAATTTTTCCAGGACACTGGAAGAACAAATCCTATACAACAGATAACTTTTATCTGGTGGATAACTTTATCCAATCTTTCAGGAACTGGGCCCACGAGTTTCAAGGACTTCCAGGAGTACAATAAAAATCCAGAACTTTCCAGGATTTCATAAGAACCCTGATAAATACTAATTACTAAACACTTACTATAAAGTTAGTTCTGGCATCACAGGAAAATGGCTCAATCCTTTTGACAGCTATACTACATAACAACAGAATGAGAATAGAATGTTAGATTATTCATGGTGTCTCAGTACACTGTGTTACAATATACATTGTAAAGGATTTGGATTAAACTGCAGTATATAACAAAATAGGGGCTTCTTTTTTACAGTTGTACTACAACCATGCTGTAATAACATACCGTATTTCTGGGTGTCATCTCTCCCATATGGCATACACTATGTCTCAAATTTTGGGACTTGCCCCCTCTACAAAACTCTGGAACTATGTACATTCTTAGTGCAGACCCAGTTGTTACTTGCATTTCCTTTCCATTACCCTACTTGATTATTCCACATCATTGACTGTTACTGGTACTTGCAATTCAGTATCGAAATGCTGAAAACCATTGCAGGGTTCCCACGTTTTTAGACTTTCAAAATTCCAGGAATTGAAGGTATGAGTATACGTTTGCGCGAGGGATGTCAATTTTTCGCGAAAAAAAATCACTGTCGCGTCATTATTTACACTACAAGGGCCATTTAGAATCGTTTTAAAGCTTATGGAACGGCCTTACTTACTAAGTGGTACATTTCTATGCAACGTTTATTTGATGGATCGTTTTCGTCATTTTGTGTTTCAAAGGAAAAGTACTAATTTTTGATTTTTAAGAGCTCCTGCCACTTCCAGTTAATGTTAAAAGCTCCAGATTCCGCAAAATGTATTCCTAGAGGGCGATCTGAAAAAAGGTGTGCGGGATTATTGATATTTTACGTATTTGCCGAAATATCACGTAAAACAGGTTGAAAATCGATATTTTGGCAATGCTAACACAAAAATTAGCATAAAATATGTTTTGAAAGGAAAATCAAAAATCCCGCACACCTTTTTTTTAGATCGCCTTCTAAAGAATAGATTTTGCTTAAATTTGGAGCTGTGCAATTTAATTGGAAGAAGCTGGAACTTTTTAAAGAAAGTCGGTACTTTTTTCTTTAGAGCTAAAAAAATATATGTTCATGTACAATATAATGAAAACAAAATTATTCATCGGATAGACCAACCTTTTAGCTTTAAAATGACATATGAACAACGATTGTTGTGTAAATTGTGACGCGATACGAATTTTTTTCGCGCGACACCCCTCAAAGGTATACTCATACCTTAAAGGACCTTTCATAATGAAAAATGTGGGTTTTCCCGCATTATAGAACAACATGGCTATACTTTGTTTCAAAGCTAGCTATGTTTGATAATTTTTCTTTTTATTTTACAATATGCACACTGAACATCTTGATAATCTTTCTTCAGGAAAATATTCCCATGATATGACTTTTAATGACTTTGATACGTTTTTGTAAAAATGTCATGACTTTCCAGGCCTGGAAAATGACATCTCTAAAATCTGTGACTTTCTAGGTTTAATAAGGACCTGTGGGAATGCCAATCACCAAATTAATATCAGATGTCAAAAAGGTATACATATTGGCCAAATGTGTCATGTCCCGAGGTTTTTTAGCAGACACACCCCTGAACCTCTACCATAACCTTAATGCTGTTGCATAAAATGATTTTACCAAATCTAAAATAAAGTTAACATGAGATTTGTACATGCTGCCATGGTTGAATAAAATCTTACTTACAATGTTCGTGAGTGGTAACCTAAAAATGTACATAAATCTTCCTCTTTTCATTTCTTTTCACCTAAAATGAAAAACAAAGTTTATTACAGCTGTACAGTTAATTTTCACCATGGTGGAAATTAAGGTTCTTGTAATAGGAGTTCTTTTATACCCAATATTCTACTTTACAAAATCCATCTACTCACCACAGCTGGCCATAAGGGTCTCGTCCTAGTTTAGCCCACACAAAATCATTCAGGTTATATTGTATTTTCTCAGGACTGGACAATAGACCTTCCATCATTTCATCATCCGAACTAGAGTCATTTTCATGGTGTCCATTTGTGCATACATGTAGATCAGTATTTGGTTGTTCTTCCTTTGAAGACGTTTTCACCATACATTTTGTATCACCTTTAGCTGACATAATTCTACTAACTCTTTCCCGTATTTTAGAGGCTGAATTACACCTTCTCTTGGCCACAGATCCTGCTGGGTCAGTTTGATCAGCTATAGTTCTACTTCTGGAAGCACTCCTTGTGCGCTTTGAGTTACCATGCAACCCAACATCTAAACTTTTCTTTCTTTTCACACCACTTCCTACTGATGCGTCCGTATTACTGATATCTTTCTTTCCTTTGGAAGTTCTATTGATTTAGGAAGATTTTTCTCTTTATTTTTAGAGTCAACATCCTTTGCCTTTGATTGAGGTCTGCCTGGCGTGCTGCCAATGTCTTTGTTACTGCCTGATGGCTTATCATCTATTGGGAATATAGTTCGCTTTACTTTAATCTTGTCTTGTTCAGTACAAGTTGAGTTATTATTAATAGTTTCTGAAATCTGTTTTGGCTCACCTAAGAAACAAAACAAAAGGATTCCATGCAAGAAGATCTTTTAAACCAAATTAATACTGTAAATCATACAGCATGCCACATGGAATAATTTGAAGGTACAAAATCATTGTTTATGCAATTGGCTTGCAAACCATATGCACTGACTCATCTCTACCAGTATCATGAGGTACTTAATTTTGCACTTTTGAAGCTATCATCTGTGTATCTTCCCATTGTTTGTATTATAAAATAAAATTAGACATAGTTTATTTTAATGCCTTCAGTATGTACATACCCATAACCCTGATGGCTTCTGCAAGGCCTTTAGTAAAACACAGCTTCTTTTCAGCATGCTTGATCATACCTGGAAAGTTGAGTACAAACATGTGACTGACAGTAGACATACCGTACATGTAGAACTGATTTTTTCATTGCTATCCAAACTCACTAAAATAATCAATCTGTTTACGGGCATATACCATAATATCAAAACTTACAGTAGTTGTATGGAGAAGACAGTCCTTCTCCATGAGAAGTGGCAATGTTCAAGCCTGAAAATTCTTAAATACCAATACCTACCTCCTTTTTTGATCATTTTATCTTGGTCTCTGCAGTTCCAAGCTTGGATGTCCCTATCATCTTTGACATCTTCGCTATTTGATATGATATAGGTAGAAAGTATAATACAATTGACAATATGCCTTGTTTAACAATGAGACTACGAGTACGAGTTTTCTAAGATAATAATAATAATAAGTATTAATATAGCGTATTTTCCTAATGTCCAAAATGCGCTTTACATTCATTTAAAAATAACTATAAAATATGATGAAATTCGTTTAAAAATCTTAATATTGAAATATAATATATTATAAAGCTAACTATGAATGAAAATAAGCTGATTTAAAAAGGTGGGTCTTCAGCTGGCGTTTAAATTCAGGGACGGAAGTACTACTGCTCTTAATCTTGTGCAGTAGTTTATTCCAGAGATTAGGCGCGCACACCGAGAAAGCCCTCAAGCCGTATGATTTCAGCTTGTGTGCTGGCTGTACTTCTAATAAAAGATGGTCCGCAGACCTGAGTGCTCGCCTTGGTTGATACGGACTTATGAGCTCACGAAGGTATGTTGGAGTCATACCATGAATTGCCTTAAATGTAAAAAAGTAAAAGAGTCAATAGATAGTTGACGAGCTGCATAAGCGCCGAGTTCACTATTTGACTCATAGAAAATGAGAACAAGTTGTCTAATTGTTTTAGAAGAAACCCACTAGCATACTAGGTACCTTCAAGTTATTGTTAAAACATATTTACTTTTATGATTTAAAAAGGTGTGAAGTGTTTTTGTGAGTGTAAAATCAGATTGCAGGATTTGTGATAGTATGCAAGTAGGTTTCTACTAACATAGAATTTTGCTCATAAAAACTCTGTAAAGCTAGATAAACTTGTAGCAATTTTTTATGTTGTTTAATCAATTCTTGAGTTCCAACTTTGGGAAGGGATGTGTACCGGTATTTAATTAGTTTTGAAAAGGAAAATTGTTACACTTACAATGTATTTTCCCCAAGAAACATGACAGATACTACAACTTTTTTCTTGCCAGTCTCATTGTCCACCACCTGGAGAAAGACGCATTCAAAATCACCTCATCAGTATCAGTCCCAGGTTGGGGGTGGGGTCTCTGATCCGAGATCAGTTGAGTTTTCAGCGTCAATCATTTTGGAAAGTAGGTTCAACTCCACTGATCTACAACAAAGCTGTTACAATGTGTTTAAACTGATGTCCCCCTCCCTTTGATCCTCCAACCAACACCAACAAGAGAATGGATTAGGAAGCATGGAAAGATCCAGATGACATATGAGTGCAACCCAGCATTCACTTCATCATCACAGCACCAGTTGCTGATGCTTTGTGTGCCCTTCACCATAGCCTTGTAGGTTGTTGGATGGAATTAGTCACGGGACCGAGCAGTCTTTCACCTTGTACACTGACATTAGCTTAATGTTGTTGTTGTGTTGGACAACAAACTAAACCAGTTTCTTTTCATTTTCGTGTTACCAAATACAGTTCTATTAGTGAAATGTAACCGTGCAGATGTAAAACTTCTTGAGTAAAATAATCTGCTGCTGTAAAGACTACGATTAACCAAGCCAAATACTAACGCAGTGCAGCACACTACACACTTCTTGGCTTATTCTTCAGTTGGCAGAAGCATTTTCTCACCTTTGCCGGCCAAAAGATGTCAGTCTTTGGCTTCCTCGGCCGAGCCCAGAGAATCGTTCCTACTGGATAAGCAGCCATTCTTTTTGCACTAAGTTAAGCTTACTTGAAGTACATGGCGAATTTGTAGAGTAAACAACAAATCTAGAGAAAGAGACGACGAACGAGACGCGAAATTGACACTACTTCGATCTTCGATGGCGCGCTTCTGAACCTAAACCAATCAAATACTAGGGCCAGTCTCCAAAACATACAGTCGGCGATCAGATTCACAGGAAGCCCGTCAAAAGACTTCAAGGTTGAAAGGAATTTCTTTACCCAAATTAGCCAAAAGCGGATCCACAAAACGTAGATGAAACATCTAGAAACAAGCTCGTAAATGGACAGGCAAAACCGGAAAAATGTCGACAAAATATCTTGTAAATAGTGACAGAAAAGTGCGCGAGCTGAAACCAGAGCTCTCGGCCCAGCTCATTACCGCGGTATCGCGTGGTTACATCAGCAATAATTAACACTTATTGGATGAGGTTGAGCATGATAGTGAGATTTGGCAACGCCGAGGTTTGTGTTATCTGCCGAAGCGAAGCTGAGGCGGATAACACAAACTCGAGGCGTTGACAAATCTCACTATCATGCGAAAACCGAATTCAATAATTGTTTATTATTCAGCAACCAAGAATTCTTACCTAGCTAAACGAAGTCAACGATGAGGCCGTGCACGGCGACACGGTTTTTCAACTTCATCTTACGTCCATTGGTATTTTCCTTTTGTATTCAATTCAAATAGCCATAGTTGATGTTTAGATATCCTGAGCAATGATCTCTTGGCAAAAATAATAACAGATTCAACGAGAATATTCGCAAACCGGCTTTCAATTCGGAAATGAAAACCAAGATGGCGGCCAAACCTATTGGCTTGCGTTATGACGTCATTAGAGTGCATCAATCCTAATGTCTGTAGTATGACGTCAGGCACTGCGCGCCAACAAGGTTTCGCTGCGTACTCTTAGCCAATCAGAACCGAGATAGTGGCATGGCTGAATAATAAATAAGTTCTCGTTTGAAAAACTTTACAGTCCTGTGAATTTAGTTAGCTCATTTTCTCACTTTTGTCGATTCATGATGCCGTATTTGTGTGTCCGCGAGGCGAGGAGACGAGCAAAGCATCGGATGGATGATATTTCATTGGAATGGACCGTCAGTCAGCTGAAAGAACGGACATCAGCGATGGTTGACATTCCGGCTACACAACAAAGTAAGAGCGCGTTGCTGTATTATTACCAGTTACAATTATACTAATCTAAATATCTAAATCTGGGCTAAAAAAACTACAGAATCGACTGGCGAATCCAGCACCTCATGCAGTACCTCGTTCTGTTGTCTATTGTCTCTATATTTTATTCAAATGAATAATTTGCCACTGAATTCGGACAGCCGTTCATGTTCAATCCAATCGAGAAAGCCGATTTTCTGTTCCAGCTTTGCTCTGTATCACATCTATTCTAATAGGAACCTTCTCTTGACCATTAGTCATTATATCGTATATCAATTTCTTCACTGTTTGTGGGGGTGCACGAACCATTCCTTGGAGACACTTTTGTGTTCAGCTCTCCTTTCATCATGATTCGTTCTACTAAAGAAAGGAAGCTTTTGTGACGCAGCTCTTGGGGTGTTCCAGGTTCGTACATGGAGGATGGTGCATGGATTGTTATAAAGCACTATTCATTGTCCCCAGAGCCAATTGGTCATGCTGACTTATCCCAATTATGGCCATGCTCTCGTCCCTTCCTTCTGACTTATCCACATATGGCCATGCTCTCGTCCCTTCAGATTTAAAAATGGCAGACATATTTGGCAATCAGAATTAGCCCTCAGATTGTCTGCCAGGGACTCTGCCATTCATGAAGATGTATTGAAAAGAATGGTTGACTTTTTGTTGTGGTGTTTGGCCATTCGGCCTTCCTCAGTGGGACAGGCTATGTACTTCACCCACATATACTTTATATAGCTTGAAGTCCCATTGAGGAAAGCCAAATGGCCAAACACAACAACAAAAATGTGGATACTAAATGCCAGTTCACACTTGCGATTTGTGTTGCATTTGTTGCGGCGATTGTCTCGTGCGAGTTGCAATTCCAACTCTCTAGTGTAAACAAGATGCAAATCTGGTGCAATTTCTGTGCTCTCTTTTCTTCAAATCACATCCAAGTTGCAAAAAAGTTTGAAATCTCCAGGACATCACATGACAAAAATCATGACAGATCGTGCCAAGTTGCACCTAGTTTACATTAGTGATTTTGTGTTGACTCCTACATGCAAGAAAAATCCAGTGACTCACGCGACAAACATTGCAGCAAAAATTGCAAGTGTAAAACAGGCCTTAAGGCAGAATGGCTAAAATATTTGGAAATAACAATTTTATTAAGGTTGAAGTTTGACTTTTGAACTTTACACTCATCTTATACACTCTGCTCTCTCTCTAAGACTAATATATATATTTGTTTGTGTGGACAGCTATGTAGCAATTGTTTCAGGGATGTCTTTTTGCCTAGTTTAATTAACAAACAAAGCCATCTTCATCTGCAATGATAATTTTAAATTATCTTTTACAATAGATCTTATTTATGGAGGCCAGATCCTAAGGGACAACAAATCGCTCATCTCTTATGGTGTGAAGGATGGATGCACTGTACACATAGTGAGAAAACTGTTCATGCCTGAACCCATAGGTAAGTAGCTAATGTAAGGACAACAAGAAAATGTAGTTTTTATATTTTTTTTATCATTTTAGTTTTTATAATTTGAGAATTTCAAACAGCTGTTATGTTAGTGTTTTACTGTGAAATTGTTTCCATTTTCTTTCAGAACAAGATAAAGAGAATGTTTCTGTGGAAAATGTCATGAATGTTTTGGAAGCTGCAATTAAAAGTCCAGCATACAGAAGCACTGTAGGTAGTGTGGTTAATTCCATCCATTCAGTTTGCAGGGCTCACCTGGGTCCTGAAAAGTCTTGGAACTCTGATACAGTCATTCCAGTCATGCCAGGAAAAATCCTGGAATTTCAAAACATAGGTCATGGAAAAGTCCAGGAATTTAACATTGACTTTTAGGATGATCAGAATAATTTGAAATGACTATTATGTTCAATAATATGTTGATTTGACATCATCATTTTCGGCAGTTTTGAGCCAGCTGACACGAATAAATCATACTTCTAGTTTTCATAGGACTAGAGAAAGAACAAACTTTCTTTAGTGGCCCTTGGTTTAATGCTGAATCAATCTTCAGACTAAAGTAACTTTACATTTACAGGCTACTATGTAATGCTGCCACGGAGGCTCTTGCTCTGACTCGCTGTTTAAAACTTGTTTTCATGCCTGCATTTCGTAACTAGCTCCAATCTTTTGTTTAAAAGTCAGGGTGTCTTTAGATGTTAGAACGCAGAACTTTTCGGCAAGACAAAGAGGGGTGGATTGTACAGATGTTTACCGTTATCAAGAGCACATAGTATACTGATGAATAAACTGAGAAAGGGGGACAGTGGCTGTTGTGGCCAGTTCATTGATCAAATTTTTCCTTGCAGTAAAATTATGATTGTATGGAAAATAAGAGGTGATCCAGAACCCATCCCAACCCTGGAATTTCCAAATCCCTTCAGGGTGTAGGTATGGATAATTTCTGGAATTACACAGTTAATTGATGTATATTATTTTAAAGGTCGAGAAGATTTTAAGTAACCCAGAAATGTTGGAACAACTTGTGGCTGCCACTCCTGGCCTATCTGATGACCCTGTAGCAATGAGTAAGTTACTTTATGGTCTTTATTAACTAAAGAACATTCATCAGTGAACAGAAATAAAAAAAAATCATATTATAATATTACTCTTCAAAAGGAAGACATTTGGAAGCCCAGCTTTACAGGTTGTTGCTGGTATTTTTATCACAGAAAACCGGGCATTTCAAGTCCTGGTTGGTCACCCAAGATGATGGCCGATCAGCAAATGGGCCAGGTTTTCTGCAATAAAAACCTCCAACAAATGCCTGCAAGCAGGCTAGCCATTTCGGTTTACAGTACCTGTCACTGTATGGGTCAAAACATTCCATCACAACTGTTCAAGAAGGTGTGCGTTGCCTTGGAAACACTGTCAGTAAAATGGTGTTTGCTTGGCAGTGATTATGTAACAGATGAGAAAATCTGTCCCTTTCACAAGAAATGGAATTTATGGCTTGGCTTAAATTTACTTATATCAATTTTTTTCATACAGCTCTTCTTCAGGATCGAGAGTTATTGCAGCAAGTGATAGAGACAGCTGATATTGAGAAGTAAGTCACAGTAATCCATGTCAGCTTAGAATTCCAGAACTAAGAGAGGGAAGATCTAAATCTAGTGTATCATTCATTATCTACATATGGTATTAATGACCAATCTAGGGTAGTGGGGAATATGCAAGTCTAGTGGTATCATATGATCTATTCATGACCCATCTATGGTAGTCAGGGAATATCCAAGTCTAGTGTATCATTATCTATTCATGACCTATGTAGGAAAGTGAGAGAATATTAAAGTCTAGTGTAACATTATCTATTCATGACCCATCTAGGGTACTGATCTACAATGTAGGTTAGTGAGGGACTATCCAAGTGTATTGTATAATATGATCTATTCGTGACCCATCTAGGGTAGTGAGGGAATATCCAAGTCAAGTGTACTATAATCTATTCATGACCCATCTAAGATGTGAGGAAATATCCAAGTTTATTAGTATCATTGTCTATTCGTGACCCATCTAGGATAGTGATGAAAATATCCAAGTCTAGTGTATCATTATCTATTCATGACCCATAGGGTAGTGAAGGAGCATCCAAGTCTAGTGCAGGCAGCATCATACATTGCAGCGGCTGCTGCTAGTGATCATGCCAGCTCAAGTGTTGCGGCAGTTAGGATGGCAGATGATGTGGATGAAGAGATGAGAGATATGGAACCTGGGGTGAGTCTGACACAAGCACATGCTGTTACGTTGAACGTTGTACTTAACTTTCTTTGAGGAAAGACCAAACTCTGAATAATACAGGATTTGCATAATGCAATTTCGATTTGAAATTTATCCATCCGTTTGCATTGCTTTTCTTTCGTGTAACCCTCAGATGTACAAGCTAACTCATACCCCTAACATGGTGCAATAGGGGGGTTCCAGGTTTTTGTTGTCAATTAGTGCCGAGTATAAATGGGAAATGCGGGCGAATGATTTGACCTCCGACTAGCGGAGAGACAAACTCAGTCGACTACTTTTCGTGCTTGACCCGCCAGAAAACGGACATCAGCTTAGATAACTTTTAGCCGCTCAGAGCAAATAGAAAACCTAGGAAGTTCCGCTGTATTTCATGACTTGAACACTCATCGTGACTCGAGAAGTTTTGTGGTTTAAGCCCGGCTCACTTGTAAAAAAACCGCCGTGATTGGCTAACGCGGGCGAAAGTATGCGAATTAATTATCGGGTGGCCATACTTGGGCTTCTCGCGCTGTAAATATCAGACATTTTAATTGAAATTCTGCAGAGGGAGTAATTTCCAAAGATAGCTCTTGAACATTTGATGACGCCATGACTCTTTACCATAGCAACGAAATAAGCCATATAACCATATAGCAAGAGTTGTATAATGGGAAAATAAATCGCTACTGAAAATTTGATATCCAAATTCTAAAACCTCTACAATATCGTCCGAGGGTTAGTGACTACCCAACTAGCAAGCAGTGTTGACTATCCCTACGTAAAGCTCCGTCTACACGAGCAATTTTTCCTTGACGATTTTTATTTGCTCATGTAGACGAAACAACTGAAACAAAAATGACAATTTTACCTTGACAAGTATCCTTGTTAAAAAGCTAGCATGTCTAGCTTTTATCTGAGAAATAAAACTTGTCACATACAAAAAATTGTTCTTGTAGACAGACATCAGGTTTTCAGTTTTTCAGTTTCCAATTTTCCAGTTTGCAAGCCCCATGTGCACTCATGGCTGGTACCTAACGCGACCAAGATGATAGACTTGCCACAAGTCGACCTCTCTGAGGATCCAAGCACGAATTTTTTTGAAGGACTAAGGAGAAAGTCTACCAAGATGACGGCCTCTGTTTACACAAGCAATTTTTCCTTGACAATTGTGTTTGCATGTCTGCTGACCTAATCATTGTTGGCGGTTAAAAACAGATCACTTCCGGCTAATATTTGTTGCTCTTCTACATGGTCAAGTTTATAACAATAACAATAACATTTATATAGCGCCTATATCTAAATAGTTCTGAGCGCTTTCCATTGTTGTAATCAAAATAAATATTTACATTTAAAAAATGTATTACAAATTTAAAAATCTAAAAAATAAAAATGTAAAAACAAAAACAAGAAAACAAAAGCAAAAAGGCAATAAAAAGAAATGCAATATAGAGCTAATAGGCAGAATTAAATAAATGTGTCTTTAGTTTAGTTTTAAAAATCAAGAGATTTGTGGAAGACCTTATGTGGAGGGGGAGACGGTTCCACAATGTCGGGGCAGCTACAGAAAAGGCCCGGTCTCCATAATTAACGGTGCGACTGCGGGGAACACTCAACTGACATGATGAAGACGATCTGAGGCTCCTGGAGGGTTGATACCTCTGTATAAGTCTACTTAAATAAGAAGGAGCTAAGTCATATTGAGATTTAAAAGTAATCAAAAGGATCTTAAATTCAATTCTTTGCTCAATTGGCAGCCAGTGAAGTTCCCTCAAAATAGGGGTGACGTGGTCATACTTGCGCGTATAGGTTAGTAGCCTTGCGGCCGCGTTCTGGACGTACTGTAACTTCTGTGTGAGATTTTTCGGGAGACCATACAACCGAGAGTTACAGTGATCAGGTTTCCTTGTCAAGGAAAAATTGTCAGGGAAAATTGCTTGTGAAGATGGCGCTTTAGACCAGTAGCAAGTTAGAAAGAGAAACCAGCTGCACAGCACTCTTTACAGATTTAAAAATCTGAAACCACAGACTGGTTTCAAATCCTGTTTTACCTGGAAGTGTGAGGGCACCACAGCTCAGTCAAGCTCAAATTGACCAATGCAATTTGATTTGATTTAAAAATCTAGCATTCGCACGAAAGAGACGTCTAAATGCATGACGAAATGATAAACAATCTTTCTGTTAGACTCAATGGCAAGCCCCTTGTGTGAGCCCTTGCATGGTCTGCCCCCTATCGCATGGCTAAGCATAGTAGCAAAGGCTGGTGATGGAGCATATACTAGGACAATGGACAATGTTTGTCACATGGTTTATACTTTTAATCCGCCATATTGCAATAGATTGAATTTGATTCTCACGACTAATAACTTCACATAATATTTCATTATTGCTAAAACAGATTACCTCTCAAACAAAATCTTCATGCCCTTATTTACTTTTCTGTAACTTTTTCTGTAGCTTATAGCTCAAGCTGAGATGGTAGCCGCACACGAGGAGCGTATTCAGCAATCGCAGACAGCCCGTGGTCAGGCCGTGACACCTTCCATGTTAGCATTAGCTTTAGCGAGTGCAGGGATGCCTACAACTGGGACGGCAAGACCCTCAAGAGATGGTAGGCCTTTATATGGTTATGGACACGCCCTTATTGGAAATCAGCCTAATGTTGAATTGGCTAGCGTGTGTTTTAAATGAAGTTTAACTAAACCTATGTAAAACCTTCAATTAAATGCAATAGTATAGTAGTTGACACACTTACCCTTCCGTTCCCTTTGCCTGCCTCTTTCAATGTTGGCTGAAAAATTCGGCCGCTTATCCAGCTCAACTAGCAATTTTGAAAGGGCGAAAGGCGGAGGTAAGGGGAGGCAAGTGCGCCAACGTTTTGTATTTGATTGTAGCTATTTAAACAAGATGCACAATGGGACAGTCAAATAGGCTTTGGTCACTGGGATAGTTGTGGATAGTTAACAAAGCATTCTAAAAGTATGGAACACGCAAAAAAGTGTTGGGGGCTTTACAAATTTTTTAAGAGGAATGGTTTGTACAGATGTTTACCGTTGTCAAGAGCACATAGTGTACTGATGAATAAACCGAGAAAGGGGGAGAGTAGTTCGCCACCCTATCCTTTTTTTGTACTGTGAAATACCAAATAAAGTGTTGCATTAGCACTAAATTCCTCGCTGTGACAGGTGCATCAACGAGTGGGGCGAGCCCATCAGGTGCGGGTCCATCTGGCTTGAACCTCTCTACACCGACAACTAGTGGTTCTTCCTCGGCTAGCAACAGCGCGGGTACCTCAAGTCAAGTGACCAGGGACCTGTTTAGTCAGGCCATGTCGGCCGCTATGGGAAGTGGTGCAAGCTCAACACAGTTAACCGAATCGCAGCTGCAGGTACGGGTTCTACATTGATAGTAGACACAGTTTCACAGTCAGTTCAATATGCATTTGGCACGTACAAAGCGTGGGGTAAAGGAGTCCAGTGATTGACTCCATTATCACAACCGCATGAACAAGCAGGCCCTGAGAACAGGGGCGTACAGGGTATTTTCGTGAACCGTGATCGACCCTTTCGTGATCCGTGAAAATGGCAAATCTTATTTCGTGATTCGTGCACAAGAATCGTGGCGTGACCCGTGAAAGTCGTTTTGAAATGCTCGAGAGTCGTGATTTTGAGCTGATAAAATCGTGATTAATTGTGTTTTTTTTTGTCCCGGCTGAGATTACACATACAGCGAATTGTCCGTGGTATTCAAGTTGAGTTACGTCACCCCTCGTCACGCAGTGTGGCGAGTGATAGCGCCTGGCCATTATCAACATGTCAAAAATATCAATGGTCACATTGTTTGTCATAGTCACACGCATTTTGATCTGAGGATACTTCGTTCAGATACTTATCGTGCCATGACAAGCTATCAGGCCTGTTTTTTAATCAGTATATTGATCCATTTTCGTGATCCGTGAAAGCTGATTTTTCACATTTTTCACCCCCTTGTACGCCCCTGTGAGAATAACAATGCATTTTTCTGAGCCAGACGGTCCCTTCGATTCACTAAAGATCGAATCGATACACGTCTATGACCCTTGGGGTACTTTGGTTTAGCTGAAACTTTAGCAGTGTGTTCCACATGATCCAACACGGTGTTCAACATGATACAACACGATGTTCAACAAGATTCAACACGGTGTTCAAAACATGATTGAACACGGTGTTCAAAACATGATTAAACACGGTGTTCCACATGATACATCACGGTGTTCAACATGATTAAACACGGTGTTCAACATGATACATCACGGTGTTGAACATGATTCAACACGGTGTTCAACATGATTGAACACGGTGTTCAACATGATTCAACACGGTGTTCAACATGATTTAACACGGTGTTCAACATGATTCAACACGGTGTTCAACATGATTCAACACGGTGTTCAACATGATTCAACACGGTGTTCAACATGATTTAACACGGTGTTCAACATGATTCAACACGGTGTTCAACTTGATTAATCACGGTGTTCAACATGATACAACACGGTGTTCAAAACATGATTCAACACGATTCAACACGGTGTTCAACATGACTCAACACGGTGTTCAAAACATTATTCAACACGGTGTTCAACGTGATTCAACACGGTGTTCAACATGATTCAACACGGTGTTCAGCATGATTCAACACGGTGTTCAAAACATGATTCAACACGGTGTTCAAAACATGATTCAACACGGTGTTCAAAACATGATTCAACACGGTGTTCAAAACATGATTCAACACGGTGTTCAAAACATGATTCAACACGGTGTTCAAAACATGATTCAACACGGTGTTCAAAACATGATTCAACACGGTGTTCAAAACATGATTCAACACGGTGTTCAAACATGATTCAACACGGTGTTCAAAACATGATTCAACACGGTGTTCAAAACATGATTCAACACGGTGTTCAAAACATGATTCAACACGGTGTTCTAAACATGATTTAACACGGTGTTCAACATGATTCAACACGGTGTTCAACATGATTCAACACGGTGTTCAACATGATTTAACACGGTGTTAAACATGATTCAACACGGCGTTCAACATGATTCAATATGATTTAACACGGTGTTCAACATGATACATCACGGTGTTCAACATGATTCAACACGGTGTTCAACATGATTCAACACGGCGTTCAACATGATTCAATATGATTTAACACGGTGTTCAACATGATACATCACGGTGTTCAACATGATTCAACACGGTGTTCAACATGATTCAACACGGTGTTCAACATGATTCAATATGATTTAACACGGTGTTGAACATGATTCAACACGGTGTTCAACATGATTAAACACGGTGTTCAACATGATACATCACGGTGTTCAACATGATTCAACACGGTGTTCAACATGATTCAACACGGTGTTCAACATGATTCAACACGGTGTTCAACATGATTTAACACGGTGTTCAACATGATTCAACACGGTGTTCAAAACATTATTAACACGGTGTTCAACATGATTCAACACGGTCTTCAACATGATTTAACACGGTGTTCAACAAGATTCAACACGGTGTTCAACAAGATTCAACACGGTGTTCATGATTCGCCTTGTCTTCTAGAGTCAACTACAACAACTGCGCGACATGGGTATCACAGATGACGAAGCGAGCCTGCGAGCACTTCGGTCCAGCGGTGGAGACGTACAGAGTGCACTGGAGTTGATATTTGGTGGAACATAGACAGAACTGTATATGAAAATTGACATTAACTGTGCGCAATAAATGAATACCTAGAACATCTTCAGCCGTTTCGTTTTGAGAATAAATTAGTAGAGTCTGTTAAGGGAAAAAATAGGTAAAATCGTGCACTTCTGCGTAAAGGCGCCAAATTTGGACCAAATGTTCCTTAGGTGAAATAAATCAGTTTTCGGGAGGGGTGCCATCATTTCGACCAAAGGGGGGGAGGGTAGGGGCAATTTTGTCTATTTCCTAATTTCTCAATATTTCCTTGGTATTAAAGGGTTATGAATAAACAAGACCATGACAATTCTTCCTGTATGGTGCCCTTCACATTGGACTAGGTGGGGGTGCAACAAATGTCCGGCAAGGGGGGGAAGGGGGAGTTTCGGGTCACATTTTCGTGCTACCCTCAGAGATCATGATTTCATCGTACAATCACAAAATTCGACATAAATGTTCCTTAGGTAACATTTAACAGTTTTCGGAAGGGGTGCCACAATTTCGGCCCAATGGGGGGAGGGCAGGGAGAATTTTGTTCATCACATGATTTACCCTATATTTCAGTGGTATTGAAGAGTTATCAATAAACAAATCCACGGTAATTCTTCATGAATGGTTCCCTTCATATTTGACTAGATGGGGTGCTACAAACAATTGAAAAGGGGGAGGGGTGAGTAATGGATGAAATTTACATGCTATGCGCTTTTTAATTGCAATTTGATTGTACAGTTACCAAATCAGACATGAATGTTCCTTAGGCAACATCTAACAGTTTTTGGAAGGGGTGCCACAATTTCGGGCCAAGGGGGGAGGGTAGGGACAGTTTTGTACTTTACCTGATTATCCCTATATTTCAGCGGTATTAAAGTGTTATTGATAAACAACACCATGTTGATTCTTCATGAATGATCCCCTGCACATTTGACTAGATGGGGGTGCTACAAACATTTGTCGAGGGGGAGAGGCGGGTGATGGGTGAAATTTACATGTTATGCTCTTTTTAGTTGCAATTTCATTGCACAGTCACCAAATCTGATACGAATGTTCCTTAGGCAACTTCTAACAGTTTTCAAAAGGGGTGCCACAATTTTGGCCTAAGGGGGGAGGACAGGGACAATTTTGGACTTCACCTGATTATCCCTATATTTCAGAGGTATTAAAGAGTTATTGATAAAGAAAGCATGATAATTCTTCTTGAATGGTCCCCTTCACATTTGATTAGATTAGGGTGCTACAATTTGTTGAGGGGGAGAGGCGGGTTACGGGTGAAATTTACATGTTACATTGTTTTTTATTATAATTTGATTGTACAGTCACCAAATCCGACATGAATATTCCCTTAGGCAACATCTATCAGTTTTAGAACTAGAAAGGGGTGCTACAATTTTGGCCCAAGAGGGGAGGGGAGGGACAATTTTGCCCATTGTGATTATATCCTTACTTTTATTAAAGGTATTAAAGAGTTATCTATAAACAACAGCATAATAGTTAGTACGATTCTCTTCGCATTTGGCTAGATTGGATGCAGAGTATCGATTACTCTTTAATACCTCTGAAATATAGGGATAATCAGGTAAGGTACAAAATCGTCCCTACCCTACCCCCTTGGGCCGAAATTGTGGCCCCCTTTCCAAAAACTGTTAGATATTGCCTAAGGAACATTCATGTCGGATTTGGTGACTGTACAATCAAATTGAAATTAAAAAGCGCGTAGCATGTAAATTTCACCCATACCCGCCTCTCCCCCACGACAAATGTTTGTAGCACCCCCATCTAGTCAAATGTGAAGGGAACCATTCATGAAGAATCGACATGGTGTTGTTTATCAATAACTCCTTAATACCGCTGAAATATAGGGATAACCAGGTAAAGTACAAAATTGTCCCTACCCTCCCCCCCCCCCCCCCCCCCCCCTTGGCCCGAAATTGTGGCACCCCTTCCAAAAACTGTTAGATGTTGCCTAAGGAACATTCATGTCGGATTTAGTAACTGTACAATCAAATTGCAATTAAAAAGCGCATAGCATGTAAATTTCATCCATTACTCACCCTTCCCCCTTTTCAATTGTTTGTAGCACCCCATCTAGTCAAATATGAAGGGGACCATTCATGAAAATTACCGTGGATTTGTTTATTGATAACTCTTAAATACCGCTGAAATATAGGGTAAATCAGGTGATGGACAAAATTCTCCCTTCCCTCCCCCCATTGGGCCAAAAATGTGGCACCCCTTCCGAAAACTGTTAAATGTTACCTAAGGAACATTTATGTCGATTGTACGATAAAATCATGATCTCTGAGGGTAGCACGAAAATGTGACCCGAAACTCCCCCTTCCCCCCCTTGCCGGACATTTGTTGCACCCCCACCTAGTCCAATGTGAAGGGCACCATACAGGAAGAATTGTCATGGTCTTGTTTATCTAAAACCCTTTAATATCAAGGAAATATTGGCAAATTAGGAAATAGACAAAATTGCCCCTACCCTACCCCCCTTGGGTCGAAATGATGGCACCCCTCCCGAAAACTGATTTATTTCACCTAAGGAACATTTGGTCCAAATTTGGCGCCTTTTCGCAGAAGTGCACGATTTTACCTGTTTTTTCCCTTAACAGACTCTACTAAATTCGGAACGAGACCTCAATTTTGTGGTTTCCTTTGAAAGGAAAAGTTATTTATTTTCTCTACATAGGTACATGTATTAACCAACTAGTCCAACCTGCGTCTCGCGTTTGCATAACTTGCTCCCACTCATTCTCGAACCCAGAGCGCCCCGGCTCGTCTCCTCGTGGGGAGGCAGCCATTGACGCATGCGCAAGATTTGATACTTAGCAATTGAGAGAAACAACGTTCTGCGTATGCCCCAACGTTCAAATCGTCCAATCAGCGATGACCTAATCTCGTACCAATAGGGGCTCTGGGGGAATCAGCAACACTGCGTACTTTCTGGACGTGGTGAGGTGTTTGGGCCAATCGGTGGTGGTGTCTATTTGAGTAAGTTTGATGAGATGAAATTTAACATGGATTCTGAGTTGCTCATTCTTTCAGTTCAGAAAAATCAAAGAAATGACGTCAAAAAATCTTAAACAATATAATACAATTTCATCTAACTCGGTCACCATAACACTTCCTGTCATAGACCAGCACCGATTGGCCCACCACGCCCAGAAAGTACGACATGAAGAAAAAATCCATGGCAGCGTTGCTAAGGACGCTCCGATCAAAAAAATTGCGTCCATCTAACTCTTATTAATAGATTATACAGAACTTTAAATAAAGTTGTTTTAAGGCACGATTTTTTAGTTGAAATTTTGCGGCAGGCTGGACAAAATGAGCGGGCCACCTTAATGACCCGATACGACAATGTACTGATTGTCATTAGCACATACATCATCGTCGTTAGTGGTACTGGACTTTCACTAAACTAGTGCACTCTGCTGAGATTGATATCACACTTGTCTACGATCTTTAACGGATATTTCCATCACATTTCAAGGCAAATGGACAATTTACAAAGACGATGTTTCTCGTCATTCAATATCTGTTTCGCTAAAGTTTGAACTGGCATGAAAATGGTTGAGAACAAAGAAGGTTTCCGCGTCACAGTTATTACGAAAGGTTTTGAATTGAATGCGATGATTAGTAGCGGAAATGATAACCGTACGTGAATGATTGCCCAGCCACCTGTACGAGACAGAAGGCGGAAGTAAATAAAAAACATTGTTCTCATTCAATATTGAAGCATAAATTGTAAAAGAAATCTTCAAGACCAAAGATGTTCAAAGGCGCCTAGCTACCCGAAAAATGCTTTTTCTTGAAAAAGGATAGTAAGATACAAATTTCAATTAGAACTGCAGGTGGAAAATGATGTTTAAAAAATATATTTTAAAAGATAGAGAAAAAGATAATAATATTTTGTATCTCTCGGACAACCGCACATGGGTTGATGATTGGGTGTATATATCTTCTTGTTTATATAGCTTAGCTAACTCAGTGGCGCGTCTCTCGTAGGTAGTATATATATTCCTATACCGTCTGGACCGAGATTTGGTATTTGCAAATTCGTGAGACAGGCTTTTATCTGAATAATAACAAAACGAGAGGAGTTATTTTTAAACTACTTCGAGGTCTGGCTCAATAATAATATTAATTAAAGTAACGAAAACTTCCGTGACACCTGTATAACCATCTAGAAAGCTCACTAATTTTCTAGAAACTTGTAATAGCGCAATTCAACCCACCCACTTTTAGGGTTTTACTTTATAACTTGCCATCAGATCTTGCATCATGTTATGATATTTTGATGGCCAATGACGCAAATTTCCGTATAGTCTAACGTCAGGTTAAGTTAGAGTAAGCCTATTCCAAGCATTGCGTGGTATACTCAGGCGTTATTTTGTCATGACCAACTTTAGCCACAACACGTAATGTCTATATCTTTATATATCTGTATGTATGTGGACAATTTCTTTTATCCTCGCGCCTTTGCGACCCCCTGCTAGGACCGAAAAACAACATCCCGAGAATTAAATAGCTTTCTGGCTTTGTAATTCTACTCGACAAGGAACCGGTTGCTTTCGGCACGCGAGAATAATTTCCATCAACAATTAAATTTTCGTTTTTTGCCGACAATTATGCTTCTGGCATTTTTACGGAGAATCATTGCAAAGTGCTGGTTTGTTGATGATGAGGCTTAGCGGCTTAGAAATTCTACTGCCAAGGCAACTACTTTCAGTCCATAAAGAATTTAAAATCATCGAAAATTTATTATAAAGGCATTATTAAAATAACAAAAGTTGTTTTTCTTAGAAACAGAGGACTTAGTGCACAAGAAGATATATTCAGACTTCGAGTGGCGACTTCCAAGTGCAAGACTGTTTTGCGAGTTTTCGTTTGGCGTATTTCGCCAAGACGCAACCACACACAAGAGGTTAGACTACCGTACTTTTCTACTGGTAATGACATTGAAGCAAATCCGAGGCCAAAATCACAACTAACGAACAGTCTGTACACCTGCCTCACATTGAAGGATCAATCATAAAATGGCCTCTTGAAGTTTTTTCAGTCAGCACTTTAGCAGGAATAACTAGCCACCCGTCAAACCGCCAGTACTCTAATACCAGACTTATCTATTATTGATCACTCAATGTTTATGAGTTCGACTGGTCGACGCGCGGTGCTTTTTTGTCTGGTGTAAAGTAGGAATTCGTTTTAGCATGATTGCTGTGGAGTGCTTCTCTGGGATTGAGGCCTACTAGTGACACTGTGAGTGATCCTTCTCCAGCCGTGAAACATTAGCGGCGTAAAATGGTCATTACATGCCTCCTTAATGCGCTCAAAAGGAGAAATTTAATTAGAATTTATGCGGATCAGTCTAGTCGACTATAGTTCCGGACCGATATTCCTAAAGTCGCTCGAGTTAAAACACAAGTATTTTTCTCGATTCTTCCAAGGCGCCACAAGATCTGTACGTTTCCGGCCAAGATACATCTAACTAGTTGATATTACCGACATTTACACTTTTAGTTTTGCTTGGTCAGTCGTGATGAAAGAGCTGAGGAATAACCTTTCGCACATCTATAACTCTTCTATTAGTATCCATGAAAATGGCACAGAAGTTCTTCGCTTCAGTGGGCCCAAGGAGTCGACTATGTCACAAGCATGCAAGGTACTTGCTTATCTATTCGTCTTGCTAATTTCCTTGGCAGGGAACTCATTTATTGTTCATGCTATGAGACGGAACCATCGAGGACGCCTGCGCGCACTGACCTATCTGCTGATCGCGAGTATCGCAGTCTCAGATTTGCTGATGGCAGCTTGTAGTATCCCAGAACGCATCACTCGCATCATTACTGATGACCGCTGGCTGGTGCCCGGTATCTTGGGCTCACTTCTTTGCAAGGCTGTCAATTTCATCGAGAAGGTCTCCATCACTGTCTCTGCGCTGCACGTGTTAGCACTGGCGGTTCACAGATTTATCATTGTATTCTGTATGAGTTCGTCTTACCAGAAGACAAGAGCACGCAAGATCGGCTTTGTGTCTATCATAGCTATGTGGTGTTGTGCCGCACTTTACTGGTCTCCTATACTATACTACGGTGGATTGCTGGAAACCACAACAGGAACGTACTGCAGGGTTCGACATTTCTACACTGCCTGGAAAATAGGCTACTTGATATTTCTAATAGTCCTACTCACTATACTGGTCCTCGTACTTGTTCTGTATGGAGGAATCTCCATGAAATTATGCATATGTAAAACCCCTTCAGCGCCCCAGCAGAGGTGCACTTACCTGGGGCAGGGGTCCAGTCAACCGATAGAGTGCCACGCCCAGCAGGAGGATAACACTCCCGGCCCTTCACTTGATGGGTGCAGCCACATGCGGGAGGGGCACCACACCCTGTCTGCTGCCACACGCCGTAGGACTGCTACTATGGTCGCTGTAATGGTGTTGGCCTTCTATAGCTGCTTCCTACCTTACTGGATTGGATGGATTCTGTGTTCCTACCAACAAGTGTTCTGTAGTGACACCTATACCTTCATATCGATCTTCCTCTCATATGCGAGTGTCGCTGTTAATCCCATAATATGCCTGCTGTTCAGCCGGAGGTATAGGAATGCTCTTGTACAAATGACAAGGGATAAACCCAAACATATCATTGTGCAAAACCCACAAGGTCAGCGCTGGGCGCACGTTTGAGGGGTTTAGGAGTTTCATCATTTAGGGACAACTTATACGGCAGGTTCTCAATCAAAACAACAATTCGTTGACGTAAACAAAAAGAAGACAACGTAGCGCCTTCGCCTCCAGAGTAGGGTCCAAAATGATATCTCATGTCCAAATGTTAATTGATACGTTCTGGACTAAACCTAGCATGATTATGAAAAATAATAACAGTGCAATAGTACGCTGTCGCGGAGTAGTGTTTTCCGTGATCGATACGCTCCTGCCAGAGAATGAACACTGACAATACAGCTTGAAGTTCGCAACATAGTAGAATGTAGCAGATTAATAGCATAAATTATAATAAACATTATCCAAGTGTTGCAGCGTCTTGACAATATTCTCTTCAGGTTTTGAAGGGTGTTGCATTCCTCTCGCGAGAAGAAGAAAAAGTTCAAAACGTTCGTTAGTGTCTTGCCGCAAGCGCCTTGATGAAGGACAGAATTAAATGTCCGAAATGTAGACTTTAATCCTGCTTCTGTTTGGTCTTTGTTTTCATTTTTAGGTACTGTACTCCTAGACTAGCGTCCATTTGGATCCAGAGCCGCCGCTGTTTACAAGTTTTCTTATTTTTAACTAACATGTCTTGCAACAAGAAAACGCGTCTATTTTCCAACAGACTGAATAGCTCCCAAAGGTGCCTTTCGTGCATATTTAAAGTGCGAGTATGACCAGAATTGAATCCTATGTTGCATTGAAAACATATTCTCCAAATTCTGTTTGATGATATTAACTCTTTAGTCCTGTTTTCTGCGGCGGAACACACCAAAATACGGTCGCACGGCCGTTATCTTGGAAATCGGCTGTTCCTACTACCTGGTTACCAAGTAAGAGGCCAGGCTACATTTTGAGACGTATTTTAATCCCCCATCTATTACCGGGACAACAAAAATCTCAAAATCTAACGGTAAATATTTTTCACACAAACGTGACCATCGCATCTTTCCTTACCTGTATTCCACTTCCGAAGGCAAGGAACGCAGGCTCACAGCCTACAAGGTCAAACAAAGAAATTATGTACGTGTTTGTTTCCTCTGACTGATTAAGGTACGGATGAAATCGCGCGGTGCAAAGGCCCAAGGAGCTGTTCCCGTTGAAAAGAGCCTTTTCTAAAATTTCCTTATATATGGAAGTTTCCAATTCTTGCAACAACAAAAAACGATTGCATCGACAGAAAAAATGATAGCTACTTTGAGGAAGGCAAACGATGAGGCCGATAACAGAGTGGGAGAGATCGGGATTGGTTATATGGACTGCACCCATTACTAACACAAGAATTGGTAAGAGAATAGGGGTAGAATTATAAAGGACTCGGAAGTGGAGGGAACAAAAGAAATGGTCACGCCCGGAGAAGACACCCGTTTAAAGAAGGCGCAGATCGCCGGGGCAGCGATTGCTGCGAATGAGGCAGTGATGAGCAAGCATTGTTATCGCGGCTGGTTTCATTGCGCCCTGGAGGCTGTATGAGTGGGTTAGAATTCCGTTTGGCCTCACAACGGCGCCTAGTAACTTGTTTTGCGCGATTTAAGAGATGATATTTGCTTTTCATACCTAGACAATCTTATAGACTTCTCCAATTCCTTTACCGAACACATCGAACACTTGCGCAAAGTTGTAAGGCGACTGCGTAGTCATGGAGTTACATTGAAACCCAAGAAATGCGAGCTATTTAAGCGCGAAGGTTCGCTTCTCGGCAGAATCGTGTCTAAAGACGGGTACCGTATGGATCCCCCAAACACGTTGGCGAGGTATGACACCTCGAACCGTGGGTGACGTTCGCAAAGTAATGGGTCTGCTTAGAGTTTACCGCCGATACATCGATTTCATATACGATCTTCTCAACCAACCCCCTGAAATACCCAGGGCGAGAGAAACTTGTGCGGAAAAGAAGATTGTCCAATGTGCCTCAGCGGCATCAACACCAACATGACAAGCCACAGAGTGACACCAGGAGGTGCAGGGTAGGTTATCAGGTGCCAAACATACAAAGAGGAGGACATGGAATGCGTTTACCACGGAGAAACAAGCCGCACACTGTATCACGCAGACAATTCTCCATAAATCCTTGAAAGTTACTAGGCGCCGTCATGATTCCACTCAATGAAGAGGAGTGGAGAAGAGGTTTGCGGGGAACCAACTATTCAAACACCAGCAGAAGGGAGAGAGAGTGGAGTTTCAATTTGCTCCCAACAGGCTCTTCCAAGATTCGTTAACACGGCAGATCAACGTAGGGGTCAGAATCAACAACTCCCTATCAGAGAATGGAAGGGTCATGAACTCGAGGGCAGAGTTCCGCCAAGGGATGGCCCCGAGGCTTGAGATTGTCACAGGGCTTTAGAGAGAGGGGAGAAAAAAGGGACTCAGAGAATGCGCACCATCACATAGTTTCCATATGGAGGACTAAAGTTCACCCAGGTCAGACGCTGAATGTCAATCGATCACGAACTGAAGAGGGCTTGGAGAGCCGAAACGTTTTTAAATATTAGTCAAGAGACACTGAACGACACACAGACCAAGTGGTAAAGACTACCAAGAGATAGATACGGGAAAAGCCAAAATCACTACTATTTCGAATACTGTTTCTGTCGCTTTTTGCTCGCTCAATCGCGGACAAATTCCTCTAAACATGTAGATTTTGGAGAGAAGCATTCCTCGTGTGGGGCGCCATTTTTGTTTTGGCCTCTCCAAGAGCAAAAGGTCACGAAAGTCACGCTGATAAAATAGAATGAAAAAACTGAAAAAAAAAACGTTCAAACAAGCTATATATATAAGCTATATTGCAGGATCCTGCGATAAAAATGGGAAAAGAATGAGAATTTGGTGTTTAACAAATTCGCTTCCCTTGATTTGGGTATCGAATATTTAGGGAAAAGCTAGCAGAAATCACTCTGTTTATTAAGACATCAGAATCCCTAAAAAACGAGAGAGAAAGGAAACTGTTTGGAAGTTTGAAAACTTTGTGATAATTTTAAGTACGCTTGCTCGCCCCCCCCCCCCCCCCCACCCTCCCATCAAGTAACAAATAGTCCGTCCCTAATACAATAATACAAGTATCCGTTTTACCGTTACGTTATTTTTATTTTACTGACGATGCAACTGCTTCCCTGACCTTTCACAATGTATGTGGCCATTGTGCAAGTATATATAACACCACAGGTAACAACCAACAGAAAACCGTATATCTGGACCCTGTTTTTGATAAAGACTGATTTTCATATGTCCAGAACTGACGGGAACAATCGGGGATCCATGGTTTCTCTACCATCCCCGTCAATCCCAGTCTTATGAAAACACCTATCGGGAATTGTCGGCGACGGTAGTGCTTCGATTTCCGACGTAGGCGATCATCGGTGATGCCGTGCTAGCATATGTCAGATACTGACGTAGGTGGTCGCGAAACAAACTATCCCCGATCATCCCCCACAGTTCCCGACATATGAAAGCCAGCCCCAACGATTGCCGAGGCTTAACTATGCCCGGTAGTCTAAATGAGAGCGTGAATTTAGAAAATAATGACCATTTTCGAATCTTACTGAAAGTAACACTTCCACACATTTTCCACGCTGTTATAACATGATCAGCTCTACGGAAACACCAATAACTGGGTGTCTTTTCTTAGCTGCTTTTTTTTCTTGTCAATAGTCAGCGGCGGTCCCTGATCAAATGTCGTGGTCGAACTCTGCCGCCTTTTCAGTAAGAGTCTCATTTGCTTAGTGCGCATGCCCAATGGATCACGAATCACGTGACGCCCTTCAAGTCTGTATTGCACGTTGAAAAGTAAGCATATTATGGGATTGATGGCGCAGTTCAAATAAGACATGATCACGTTAATGAAGTAGAACACAGGGTTGCAGAAGACCTTTGGTCTGGGGTCCATATATGAACACGAGATCCAGCCAATCCAGTACGGCACGAAGCAGATATAATATGCCGTGATAATGACCGCTATTAGACGTGCCATATGCCTTTTATTGCGCTCTACAAGCTTGTTAATGATCACTGTCTGATTTCCAGGCACGCGCCGTAACCAAAGCTTGCGCGCCACCAGTAAATACAGCAAAAGTATACCCAACAGTAGCGCGATTATAAGGATGATGTATGGTATAAACCACATTTTCCAGTTTGGAGTATTCTTGCGCACACTACATTTCAACGTGTTGGTGCGGCTAGTCCGTAACCCGCCGAAGTAAAGTATCGGTGACCAGTATAGGCATGTTAATGACCAAATAACAGCGCTTGTGATCTTGGACGCTTTGAGGCTGACCATGGCACGGGTAGGAAAGTAAACGACCAAGAATCGATCGAATGCTAACGCACCAAGATGTAGTAGGGAGACGGTAATGGAAGTCTTCTCGACAAAGTTCACAAGCTTGCACAATGCTATCCCTGTAAAGGAAGGATTTCGTTAGAAAGGAAAGCTTAGAGGATACCTGATCATACCTGCCTCGTCCCTTAACGTTCAAGTTTGTTGGCGTAAAGAAAGGGAACAGCGAGAGTGTCATGTTGAAAGTGCGCAGTGAAACATGGGAAAGTTTAGCGGTTAGAGCTTTTTAACACATGCACACTCTTTATGTTAGCTAATGATCTACTACTAGCTGATGCCCGTGAAAAATTCACGGTATATATAGGGGGAAATTTAGTTTACTTATAGTATTAATGTTCTCTAAAAAAAACGGCCTGAAAAAGAACGGACATCATAATGGGGGGGGCATGATTTCCTGAGTTTCCTGAATGTTTTTTCGTAAATTCCATGGATCACAGGCGTTTGTCAAGCAATTTTGTTTGTATGTTTATCATATCTCAGTAAGGGAAGGGAAGAAACCCCTGTAAAATAAAATTGTTCTAAGAGTTTGTTAGTTACGGGACGATATTTTAGAGAGAATATTATTCATGACTTAAGCGCGCGCTCGGCGAAGCAAGAGTATACGTTTGTTCAAACTTGAATGAAAATTTTTCTAAGCTCAAAGCTTTCGAATTGAGATTATTCCTGTACATAACTGAAATAGAACCATTTAGGTTTGGAATGTATATGGTGCTTTCGGCTGTGCGAACTGAGTTCTTTTTTAGTTTCTGTGGGAGATTTCAACATGGCGGCGATGGCAGCTTTGTCCCTCGCTTAAAAAATCGCTTGAATTAGAACTCAGCCCAGGGTGAATCTTTTCGAACAAAAACACGCCGACTGCCCTGATTTCCACCTTCTCTTCGGGTTTGTGAACTTCTTTTGGCGGCACAGCTTCAGGGCTAAGCGGAGTGAGTGCGGACACGATTTCCCCCACGAGACCGGTCAACTACAGCATTTTAGGAGAAACAGTTTGCCTGTTGATTTTAGAGTTCAAAATATGTGATGAGAACAATTAAGACAGATTTCGAGCAATTTTGTCAAAAAGTGGCCAAAAATCCAGTTCCTTTTGAACCCCTTGGCTTGATTTTGGTTTGCTTTGGAAGAACTACATAATAAGGAGTAACTTAAATAGCGGAGAAATTAAATTCTAAGGTTTACCAGCTGAAGTACAATAAAATAAATAGGAAAACTCCATGTCAAGCGCAATTCCTTCCAAATCCCTATACCACTGTGTAAAATTTCGAAATTTATTTTCATAGGTTCCCTTCAATATTTCTTGATGGAACTAACTCGAGTTACTTCTTGCATAGAAACCTTTCAAAAGATGCTAAAAAAAAGCCAGTAGGTTTTGTACTTTATAGTAACCTGATTGCTTGCTTTTTCGTTTCCTTTCCAGGCAGTTCGGTATCGATGGGTTCGACTTTTACATCATCATCTTTCTCATCCTTTCTGCGTCCTAGCCGAGCTGCTGACTATATTGATGTAGCTTATCTTTTTCTTATAACGCTCCTCCGGGCTAGCTTTCTGGAAATACCTGGTTTTTGTATTGACTGTGACATTGTCGTAGAGGCCGGTTTGCTTGCTTTTTCTAGCCTGACTCATCTGAACGTTTTTACTCACGATGCGCTGCATGCGTTTGATAATGCTTTTTTTTGGGAGAGCGCTGATAGTATTCAATGGTGTCTTGATTTTTTCTTTTGATTTTTGGTGGACAGAGAAGCAACGCGTTGCTTTACAGTAGGGAGGCTTTGGCGCCATCCTCGGTGGTTTCAGTCTGTTGTTGTAGAACTGTGTACATTTAGAACTAGCACAAAGGCATGTTGTACTTTTCGAAGAGATCTCTGTTTAGAGAAATACGCGTTTGCTATAAAGTTTAAATTACAAGAATCTGGGGAGGAAAAAGCCGAACCCATCGACGTCGATCTGCCTGGACCAAGTACGCCATGAAAGAAAACGAAAAAAAAAAAAAAAAAACACGAGTTACTGCAAGCACGACCGATGATGGAGGGCATTGAAAAACTGCTACAAGACATGGAGGACAGTAGCAAAACAGGCTAACTTTCAGACTCTTTCAAAGTGCTCTTTTAGTGTAGAGTTATAGCGGAGCTCCCCGCGAGCGGAGCCCCATAGCTACATGCAGGAGAGAAAGGAACAAAACAAAAGTGTATATGCATCAACCAATTCTGTTATGGACTTACGGTTACGGTTGTGTGTCCGTCCGTCGTCGCACAGGCAACCCATGACCAGTTTTATAGCAGAGCTAAATAAAAGGTTTATCTTGGGAAGGGATTAACCTCAGACAACCAAACTTGGGTGAAGTTGTCTTAGTGGTAAGGGGGGTGCAACGGCATGGTAACGTGGTATGACATCATTGATGACGTCATCAAACGAGGAAAGGTTTATATCTTGGGAAGGGATTAACCTTAGACAACCAAACTTGGGTGAAGTTGCCTAAGTGGCAAGGGGGGTGCAACGGCATGGTCACGTGGTATGACATCATTGATGACGTCATCAAACGGGAAAAGGTTTATATCTTTGGAAGGGATGAACCTCAGACAACCAAACTTGGCTGAAGTTACCTTAGTGGCAAGGGGGGTGCAACGGCATGGTCACGTGCTATGACATCATTGATGACGTCATCAAACGGGAAAAGGTTTATATCTTTGGAAGGGATGAACCTCAGACAACCAAACTTGGGTGAAGTTTTCTAAGTGGCAAGGGGGGTGCAACGGCATGGTCACGTGGTATGACATCATTGATGACGTCATCAAACGAGAAATGGTTTATATCTTTGGAAGGGATGAACCTCAGACAACCAAACTTTGGTGAAGCTGTCTAAGTAGCAAGGGGGGTGTAAAGGCGTGGCCACGTCGTATGATGTCATCGATGACGTATATGTCTTGGGAAGATAGGAACCTCAGAGATCCGAACTTGGGTAAAATTATCTAAGTGGCAATGCAAGGGGGTGCAAGTGTTTCTTCACGTGGTATGACGGTGACAGGCTATGACAATGCAACCTCTTTTCGACTCTTTGTCTCATTAACACTGACAAATATTTAACCGGGAGCTCCGCTTTTAGCCAGTGGCTAAATCTATATATTATGATTACTCATTGTTAAATCTCAATAAAGACCATTTCATGATTTTGTTTTGCTTTCATCGCATACTTTCTAACGTCTCAAATCAACCGGAGAAATTGATTTGTCTCAAAGGTTTTAGTTGGTGTCATGGCGATTCCCATGAGCTTTGTGCTTAAAAGCTCTAATAGAGGAAAAGAAGAAGAAAGAAAAGAGATAACGTATTCGCAACATAGTCCTTCCCGCGTTTCTTTGCAAGTCTACCAAAGGAATGCACTTGTTTATGGCAGTGATGATATTGTATTTTTAATCAACAAAACAAACTGAACAGAAATACTCGTCCCATACTACTCCTAACTCATCAAATCCGTTGCACCAAGCCCATACATGCGGGGCTGAGAGTGTTCGAGACAATTTGGCAAATCATTTATATAAATAAGAACAGTAGAGGCAGGAATTGTCCCTTGAGGAATTCCACAGGTCAGTGACCAGCTACTAGAAAGATATCCGTTCATCAAAACATTTTTATTCCGCTCAGTTGGGTAGGATTTGAACCAATAGACCTCCTCGGCTTGGGCGTAATGTTTTGCCCATTTCAGATCACGTGGCATTCCCACGAGTATTCTCTTTTTGTTTGGAATGCGTCCATATTCATATATCCTTCGGTGCGTAGCAGAAAAAGAAAGACAGAATACTCATGGGAACGCCACGTGATCTGAAATGGGCAAAACATTACGCCCAAGCCGAGGAGGTCTATTTCTAGCACCACTGACTCTCAAACCCGTATGCAGCAAGCTTTATAGCTTTGAATCCCATGGTATACGGTATCAAAAGCCTTTATTAGATCTAGAAACACTACTGCATTCACGTTACCACGGTTGATGTTATAGGTTCAATTATTAGCAGCCTCAAGAAGAGTGGCACAAAGAAGAGCCTAAATATCTTCTAATGTTATATATTAGGTAGCTATAAAGCTAAATTTCTAAAGAACTTTTGCAGGTAGCTAACAAGCATGTCCTAAAACTCTTAAATGTAGTTTACCTGTTACTCACCGCACTTAGAGTTTTAGGTGTGCCATCTATTTATCTTCTTGAAATACTATACGTTTTCGATCATCGTTTCAGAGTAATGCTTCTCATTGCAGAAGAAGGTTATCTTCAAACAAAGCATTCCGATTGGACAGAAAAGTCTTTACAATGGTGTCAGCAATGCATTCGATATCACGAAACGATTTGGCCTCCACACATAAATTTAGATTCATGGAATGACAAGGCTGTCGGGTCAAAATGTGCGACAGACATAATTTTAATTACTACCGAAACAGGTAGAGCGTTTATCGGGCTCGACAAAAAGCGCTCGTCTCCAGACAAAAACGTTGGTGAGTCTGATTGCATTCCTTCGCACGAAATCAATCATGCGTTCAGTCGCTGCCACAGAAAATCGTTCAAATTTGGGAAATAACACACTGATTTGTATTTCTTACCTCATAAAATTAGTAAAAAACACGAGCAGATGCCTTTTCTTGTGTTTTAAGTTGAAAATTTTCCAAATTAAAATATTTGAGTTGCACGCATCGCTGACCTCAATAAAGGAATTCAAACTAAATCGTGAATGGTTTTGTCTGGAAACGAGTGTTTTTTCTCGAGCCTAATAAACGCTCTACCTGTTTCGGTAGTAAAAGCAAAAGCTCATACATCATGAGCTTTTGTTAAAAGTGAGCTCCGCTATTAGGCGGAGCCTAGCTCTGGATATAATCGGAAAAGCATTCCCCCATCTATCTTGCCTCCTTATGTTAATCATCTGTCTATCTGTTTTTATTGAGTTTTAAATGGTGCGTGCTTTATTCCTTTTTCAGCTTGTTCCAAACACTTATCTCTAAAAGGTTTCAGCAGCAGATCGTGAGAAACAGCCCGAGTCATGCAGAAGGAGATATACGTTAGCGACTCACAGCTGATTTTTAGATATCATGAATTTGAACCGAATTGTAGGTTATCGCGAGTAAAACCACATACTGGAATTGTTTTGTTATTCCAGGCATTCCAGGCGAAATTCATGCAGCATTTCACGAAATGTCCTATTTCGTTGTGTTGAAAGAATGTCATATTTGGTAGCGGAGACAAATGTCCGCCAGAAATATGTCTCGTGTTGAAGAATGATACCGGCATTCTGACTCGTAGGGTAGCTTTGTCACGCGGACAAAAACATTGATCAAAACACATTATCAGTATAGGCGGCTAGTGAAAATATTGATTGACTTACCCAATCCATTTGGTATGAGCCACTGGTCGTCGGTCAGCACTCGTGTTAAACGCTCAGGTATACTGAACACGGCGAGTAGTAGGTCACTAACAGCTATAGAGACCACCATCAAGTTATACACACTACGCATCTGTCCACTGATGTTCCTTTTAAACGCCAAAATAATAAATCCATTACCTACAATCCCTATGATCAGGATCACCGAGTACGCCACTACCTTGAACACTAAGCCAACACTCGATTCTGCCATCGATCCTGAAAAGTGGGTTAAATTTCCATTCCAGTTGTTGTGATATCCCATCTGTCGCAAACCGCTCTCGTTTCCCAATGCTAAACTCATTTCTTCTTGTGCTCCCTACTGCTCTCAGCACTTCACTTTCATTGTTGAATTCCAAATTGGAATTATCCGAAAAAGAAATACTTTTCAATCAGGAGATATTTTTATGCGCTCGTTAATCAACGATGTTTAGAAAACCAAAAAAATACAGTTGAATTCCGACGTTCTTGTCCTTGGTCCTTTTGGCAATATTGCAGCGCATAAACACAGCGCAGAATTTCAGTTTTGAAGAGCACTTTTCCTTTCGTGAGAACCTAAATGAGACTGTCAAAACAAAAAGCTTTGTAATTGTATATATACCCTTGAGGGAATAATTCACTTATGATCATCTGTCCACTGATCAAATGGTTCTCTCCACAATTATTTCTAAGCTTGTGTTTCTCCTACACAGGAAGTCCAAGATGTAAGATAATTTCCACGCGACAGATTAATCCTTCTTTCACCTTTATCTCCACAAGGTCAGAATGTGTCTTTAACAAACCACGTCCCCAAGTGCTTGGTCTTGGTTATTCGGGCCTAGCCTTTGTCTCTGCTTTTTGTGGTATTTCTATTTCCATATGAGGTTGGATTCACAGCTGCAATATAATTCATATAGCAAAGGACAATGTCACAACCCGCCATAACATACAGCATGAGATAATGCATAAGTCACATGACTAGGTGGCTTTCGAAATCTCACGTAGTTTGCTCGAGTGGGTTCTTCGCAATCAGATTGCAAGTCCCTAATCTCTGTGGAATGCAAATTTGTGGGGCGCAAGTGGTATTTTAATTCGCATTTTCCTGTCCTCAATTCAGCCTTTTTGCTTACAAAGCTTGCTAGTGTACGGGCAGGTGGCATGTAAGATGAGCTTTCTAAAAAGATCGCCAAGCACTTCAAAACTCATTTACCAAATAATTGCTATCTCTTCTATCTTCCATATCTTGTTATTTTTACCCGCCCACCACAATAAGCTTCCACATTACTTTGTTAGCCTTGGGTTATTGAACAACTTTCATGGTTGCGAAGGCGGCTTCAAGACGAATAAACGCGATCCTTAATCGGTAGTGTACTCTTAATTTCCCTTTTACAGCAATGCTACTGGATGATGTGAATAGGCCATGTTCGAATTACGCTTCAATGCCTACAAACAATAACCTCAAATCGAGGCTCTCTTCTAAAATTGCTGTAAATGTATTGGAACTTGGAGAGAGCCTCGAATTGAAGCTTTTGTCTTGTGAGCATTGGAGCGTAATTCGAACCTGGGTTATTCCAAATTAGAATTACCCGAAAAAGAAATACTTTTCTATCAATCAACGATGTGTAGAAAACAAAAAATACAGTTGAATTCCGACGTTCTTGTCCCGGGGGAAATACCCATGAAGACATTTCCGTGTTTGTTTCTAATTCATCGTCTTCTCATCGAATAATCTCTCTTTCTTACACGGTTTTTAGAAGCACCATCATGAGAAAAAGCAATTTGGACACAGTTTCGGCCCTAAAAGATACCAATCTGCCTAAAATTTATTGAAGATCAAGATCACCCCTAAAAGAGACCAAACCAACGTGATTTTAACCCCTAAAAGATACGACGATCATCCCCGGTCCCCCCTCCCCCCCCCCCCCCCCCTCGGGGTTCTTGTCCTTGGTCCTCTTGGCGGTTATAGCAAACAAGCATTTTCCCGGAATGTAGGGCTAAATTTAAACGTTCGGCTAAATTTAAACGTTCAACAACTGTCACAGTAGACCAGATCCTCGATCCAATTTCAAAGTGCATAAATTAATGAACTAAACAAGATTAAACGGTTTTATTGGGCTTTCGTAGGATTAATTCATTTGCGTCAATACATTATTACCTCTGCTCTATATGGAGGGAAGACAAGGATTTTAAAGGTGACTCACCCGGACCATGATGCATTGCTTTCTTGTGTTTTCATTAATTCATTGCACAGGAACACTATGGCCATTTACAAGCCTTACTCGATTTTACATGACAAGAATGTGCAAAACGCACAAAAGTATGAAGTATGTGAGGTTTCTTCTCAAGTTACTTTACAGGCGAGACAAGGGGAGGGTGATCTTACCACACTCAATTTGTAATCAACCGGACAGTTTTTGCCAATTGTTCATCTTTGTTTCTTTACCAAGTAGCACTTAAAGAGTCGTGCTACACCATATTCATAAAGTAGTCATGATGGTTATATGAGTTCATTATCAACACAATCCAAATTAAAAAGACGCCCTTTCAATAGACAATACCATTCTCGCCTTATCTGATTACAACTGAAACTTATTATGTCTTCGGATTTTGCTGTTTTGTTAATTACCTTGAAAGAAAGAAAAACGTAAAATAGCCAACAAAATAGACAAGGCAGTACCTTGTTACCTCTAATGTTGGATCTCATTTAGCTAAAATGTGCTGGCGGTATATGGTTTCGCCAGCCTAAAGTTGAGTAATGTCACAGGGGTATTTCACACTCCGAAAGGTAAACTGAACAGCCTTTGAATTAATGGTAAATCGAACGCATCTACAAGTTTATAATACCAATTTTGAAACATTGCTCACATCTAATGTGCTAAGTACAACTCACCTGGCTTCAAGACAGTTGTTCTCTCGAGATGTTTTCAGTGAGCGACCGTCACACACGAAAGTGTGAGATGAAAAGTGACTGACTAACAAGGTGCTCGGACGAAGTACTTGATGTATATATATCCCTTGAGGATATTTTGGGTATCTTGTTATTTTTACTCAGTTTTAGGAACCGAAAACATGGGCTACTTTTGAATCAATATCTCCGGGGGCTGTTTCACAAAAAAACTCATTTTCTTTAGCAAGATCAAACTAATTTCAATTTTGTTCTCATTGTTTGCTTTTCAGTATTTACTGTAACAAAAATATGTCTAATTATTCTTTCATCTCATTTTCATATTTAATTTTGGAGGGATCAATTTTCCTGTAGTGTCTATGCAACGTTATCTAATAAAAGCTTTGAAAGGGGTTTTTGTCGGCTCGGAAAAGAGAAAGCTTACAATTAATTGGACTTCCGTGTTGGAAGGCCATATAAATAACTTTTGATCAGGCTCAATCTTATTGTGAAATGAGGCGGGGGGTCTGTCTGTTCGGCTGATCACTGTTTATCCGCCGCGTGCCTTCAGAATCCTTATTTGCTTTAAGAGACTAAATATTGTACCCAGAAAATCCGAAAAACAAATATACTCAATCATTTATGACTTTCAGGTTTCACTTGTTTTGATCAACGATGACCAGACAATTGCGAAAAGATGTTAAACTGTGTCTATCGGGAGATTATGCATGTAAGACTGGAAGCAGCGAGGTGGTACTCACTACCGTCACATGCGAGTTTTCCGACGTATTTTTCTTTACTTATAACGTTTTGCATTTGGCTACTTTGCACTATGGATTATAGAGAAACACGTCGAATTATCTATTTTTCAACTGATTTTGATCAATATTTCTGATAAGGGAGCAGGTCAAAACACTTGCCCCAGATAGGGACCCAATTTGGGGGTGGGGGGGTGCAGGCAGCTGCCTACCAACCTAAACAGAGAAGGGGTAACTGTATGCGACAGCTATCAAAATATAGGTAGGGGGTACCTTTATGCGACGACAGCTATCAAATATTGGTAGCGGGTACCTGTATGCGACAGCTATCAAATATGGGTAGGGAGTACCTGAATGCGACAGCTATCAAATATGGGTAGCGGGTACCTGCATGCGACAGCTATCAAATATGGGTAGGAGGGTCCCCGTGTATGACAGCTATCAAATATGGGTAGGGAGTACCTGTACGTGACAGCTATCAAATATGGGTAGGGAGTACCTGTATGCGACAGCTATCAAATATGAGTAGGGAGTACCTGAATGCGACAGCTATCAAATATGGGTAGGAGGGTCCCCATGTATGACAGCTATCAAATATGGGTAGCGGGTACTTGTATGCGACAGCTATCAAATATGGGCAGGAGGGTCCCATGTACGACAGCTATCAAATATGGGTAGCGGGTACCTGTATGCGACAGCTATCAAATATGGGTAGGAGGGTCCCAGTGTACGACAGCTATCGTATGAGAGTCATGAAGTATGGTGGGGGGGGGGGGGGGGGTGCATGTGTGCGACAGCTATCAAAATACGATATGGGTAGGGGGTTTACGACAGCTATCAAATACGGGTAGGGGAGGCGACATTTTGTCTAGTAGGCAAGCCGTGCAAAATCCCACATAAACCCTGAAAACGTGATCTTCGCAACCCAAAACGGCGTTCAGCTACACTATCCGAAATGACTTTATTCGTGAGACAGTTGTGACGTGCAGGAGATGGGAGAAATCATAACATTTTATTCAGCATCATAGCCTGTCGTCATCTGCATAATGATTGTGAAAATGTTCATACATTTACTGTATTTTCGACCTGTTGTCACTCTCGGGATTTTTTCAGACATTTTCTTTATTTATGTGCCACGTGAGGGAGAATCTCAAGATTTGACGAGGCTGTGTTGATATTTAGGCTGCATGTAATAATTACTAATTTGAATAATGACATTACAAAAGTTGCCCGACAAATTTTAGCTATGAGTATTTTGCTAGTGCAAATTTATATTCACAAGCGGCTTCTGATAAACTGAAAATCCTTATTACTACCTAAACCTACTAAAGGTAAACCTGTTATATTTTTGTAGTAGACTTCTTGTGATTTTCACCGAGGCTAGTACTGGGTGTCTTCTGCAGATAGCAGGGTTTATTATTCAGCACATCGATGCACTGCCCAAATATGGTCATTGGAATGCCAATAGCAGTCTTCTGTACGTGGCAGATATCCTGCGATATCCGTCGTCTGAGGGAAATATGATGTGTTCAGCTCGTAATAATACACAAAAGTAATGTTTGCTCAGGGATTTTTGTGCTATTGATGTGCTGAATAAAACCATTATCCTGCTCGATTTTGCAGAATATCGTCTGATTTTAGCCAACTCGTGACTTCGTCCCTCGTCGGCTAAAGTATCTCATCTCATCTCATTTTTATTAATCCTTAGAGTCATGGACTATGCAGGATGTTAAAATATAAAATAATAAGCTTATAATAATCATAGAAACACTGAGACTACGAAAACAAACCAAAGAAACAAACAAACAAGCAAAAAAACTAGTAAAGGGCAGCGATAGCCGGCTGGGCGAGAGCCAGAAAACCGTCTACAGTATCAGCGTTAACTGAACTGTAGGGTAAAGAATTCCACAATGGGATAACCCTAGGGAAGTACGAGTGCTTATAGGCATTGATGTTAGGATTTGATATTAATCTAAACTTGAATTGGTGGTTAGCGCGCGTTCTGCTGTCAGCTGGTTGGACACTACCTGGAATGGGGAGTCCACTCAGGCCATGTACAGCTTTGTACATAAGCGCGACTGAGCCCAAGTGACGCCGGCACTCCAGGGTATCCAAACCAGCTGACATGCGCATGGCTGAGACGCTAGAGTAGTAAGAATAATCATTATATATGAACCGTAATGATTTGCGTTGCACCATTTCCAGGGAATTAATATGTTGCCTTTCAAAAGGACACCAGGCAGTGGCCGCATACTCCAAGTGTGGTCGCACTAGGGAAAGGTATGCCAGTTTTTTTACTGGCTGGTCACACTGGTGGAGGTTTCTGCGCAGAAGGCCCAAGATGTTCATGGCCTTTCCCCTGATCTGACGTATGTGCGTGTCCCATTGAAGGTCGTTCTGAATCATTACACCTAGATATTTATGGCAGTGGACTACCTCTAGCTTAATGTTATTCATATAGTAATCATTGTTCTGTACTAAAAATGATCTAGAGATAGATATCACATTACATTTGGAGATGTTAAAGTTCATTTGCCATTTTTCTGACCATTTTGTTAACAAGTTTAGGTCCTTCTGAAGAGAACATTTGTCTTCATCTGAGGTTATTTCTCTATACAAAACCGCATCGTCTGCGAAAAGTTTGAGATTAGAATCTATGCTACTTGATATGTCATTGATGTAGATGTTGAATAGCAGAGGGCCCAGTACTGTCCCTTGAGGGACTCCGGAAGAGACGTGAGCCCAGCTGGAACGTGACCCAGATACTTGTACACATTGGCTGCGGTTGCACAGGAAACTAGCAATCCACCTGTGTGATTTCCCTGAAATGCCAAGGTGAGATAACTTGACTAGGAGACGTTCATGAGGAACACTGTCAAAAGCCTTCGAGAAATCTAACAAGATTGCATCCACACGTCTCCGGATGTTGAGGGAAGAAAACCAGTCGTCAAGTATGGTGATCAACTGGGTTTCAGTAGATAAACCTCTACGAAACCCATGCTGACTAGCAGACAAGATGTTATTGTCAGATAGATGTTGGGTGGTAGAATTGCATACAATATGTTCCATTACTTTACAGGCAATACAGGTCAATGAAATTGGCCTGTAGTTCCCTGGAGATGACCTGTCCCCTTTTTTATAGACTGGGGCAACCAGAGCTAGCTTCCAGTCCTCTGGGAGGACCCCAGAATCGTATGACTTGGTATAGATAACTTGTAGAATTGCAGCACACTGGGGAGCAAAGGTTTTAAGTATCCAGGGTGGAACACAATCTGGCCCACTGGCCTTGTGGGGCTTCAGTTTCCTGAGGCAGTTCTCAATGCCCAGCAAAGAAAATGAGATGTCGCCCATCCAGGGGTAGGGACAGTTTCCCATGTCAGGTACCTTTGAAGTGTCCTCTTTGGTGAACACTGAGCAGAAATAATCATTCAGGGCTTCAGCCTTTTCACTGTTGTTATCAATGATGTTACTATGATGCTTCAGGGGGGGAATACCAATGGTCTCTGTTCTTTTTAACTTGATGTAGTTCCAGAATGCTTTACCATTGCCCTCTTCCAGGCTGCTTCCAATGACATCATTCACATACTTGTCATACTTGTATCAGACGATATTCTGCGCAATCTCGCAGGATAATGGTTAATTATATATATATATTATTATATTTCTGTAGTTCTTTTCCTGGCTGACAAAAAACATCTCTAGAAACTATCGTAGCTCGAACCTGGCGCAAAATCTAAATGTAAACACACTTTTGACAGTTGTCACGACAGGCGCAATCACGTGACGGAAAGCCGGTTTTTCCCGATACGCTAATTGGATAACTGTCAACCGGGAATAGCACCAGACGCCTCCATCGAGCCTCTGGTTTCCAAGTACTGTATGCATTCTACGCGACTTCAAAATTCAATGTTGCGATTGGCGATTTTCACGTATTTCCAGCCGTCAATCTAACCAAAACGCTGGATTCGGCCTTTTCAGTGGGTCGAACTTGATTGCCATATCAACCCAAATGGTTTTAAGTTATCCTTTGTCTTCCTTGCCTCGAATGTTTTTTTCTGTTTTAAAACTCACTTTTGTTATGAGAGCCGGATGCGTGTAGGTTTGGTATGCTTTTGTCAAAGGAATTTCACTTAAACGATCTGATTGGTTAGAGTGTAAAAGATCTGTCATAGACCGTGACGCGTTATCCCTTAGTGATTTCGCATTCTTGTAGTGATTTCGCTCTTCCTTCTCCGTGAAGAGAGCAACATTCTGCAGTTACATAGAATGCTTGCAGCCCCTTCTTCGGCGAACGTCCGTAAATCGAGGAAGTGTTTTTTTTTTACCAGCAGCGCACTTCGACTTCTGTTTACGGTGTTTACATTTACACGCATCAGGCTCTCATCGGGCTCTCATCACAATCATGATTGCCATGATTGTCATTTAGCTGTCGACGATTTCATTCAGGGATTATTCACAGTTCAGGGTGAGAATGATGTCTTTGACAGAAAAAGTGTCCGCAGTACCTTCTTTCGGTAGCCTGCATAGCAAGCGTTCCCGATACATTTTCAGGACGAGAAAATCGGGCGAGATTTGGGCCGCGCAAGAAATGAAGGGGCTCGCTCGCGCGGCCAAAAGCTCTGTTTCTCGGCTTTCTTTTCCCTAAAAACACACGGGAACGCTTGCTACGCAGGCTATTCTTCAGCGTTTTCCCCCCGTGGCGCGTGGGTGAAAAAAAAAAACAACATTTCCCTGGATTTACGGACGTTCGCCGAAGAAGGGGCTGCAAGCAGTCTACATTTGCAGAGTTTACTCAACAAAATGGCGGCGGAAACCGTGATATGGCATAATTTGTCGAGGTGTTGGAATTATATTCGAACAGGACAACGCAATGATTTCCAGTCGGGTTTTAACCGTTTTTTTTTTCGAGCAATCAGAGCCCCCTTTTATCCGTTTCTAGCCTGCATAGCAAGCGTTCCCTTGCATGGAGTTTTCAGGAAGAGAAACTTGGGCGAAATTTGTGGCGCGCAAAAAATGAAGACGGGGGGGCGGGAGCTAGGAAGGAAAGATACGCCCCCTTGGGATCCCGTCAAGAATCTACTGACTCTCCAGTGTTTTTTTAGTATATTTGAATTTTCCGAATCCTGCGCGCCAAAAAATCAAATATCTTAAAAACCCACTGGAGAGCCGGCTAGCAGTGCAGGCTACCTATCATTAACAGAATCTCTCGAATGCTCCGCAAAGTCACGAGCTGTTCGCTTGTTTGATTGACGGAAGCCAGACAGCTATTTGTCGGTTGACGTAGAGTTCGCACAATTATGAAAATCGCAGTAAAATGACTGCAAGAACGACAACGATCGAACGTGATGACTTTGAATAACGATTGCACTGAACATTCGTAAACAAACCCGGCCGTCGCGGCGAATACCGCCACAAATCTCTAGATTCTCTATTACTACTACAGATTGCTGCAAACGCACTGAAAGTTGTCCAAAACTGCAGTTGTGCAAGACTGAATCAATGACTACAACCAAAATGTTGCCGCGGAATATGTCTTATCTTCTTTTCGCACGCTAAAATTATTGTTCGTGTTCGAGTTTTAAAATATCTTCGGCTAGAAATGGATAAAATCTACCCGTGTTTGAACTCGATTGATGTGTCACAGGAAAGACTTTGTGATCCGTAAGATAATTGTGTGCTGCGGGAAACCGCCATACGCCGTCTTGGGAAAGGATATTTTCAGATAAAGGAGTACGAGGTCTGTACGGCTTGGGATCCATTTGCGAAATGGCGGAGAGAACATGAACTACAACCTTCTCTATATTTGACCTATGCGCGTCTCGCTCATCAAATTTGACAACTGCTAATGATATCTTTCAGCTAGCTGTCAGAGTACAAAAGACTTTTGCAGCTCAACAAAATTTGGGGGCGAAAGGGGCTCTACGAAATTTGTAATCGGCTTCTTTGAACTTTGGTGAAACGCCAAAATATTTGACAAAATTTGGTAATGGCGTTCGCACTTGTATCAGGCTCCCGATAACAGATATTTTTGCAAAACAAATACCAAATTCGCGCAGTGCGAACGGGACCTTGTTGTACTGACCCTTGACCTACTGTTAGTCATTAACTGGACACAGAATTCGGTTTTTATACGCAAGATAGTACTTTAATTATTTCAGTTCTTAGAGGCTTTGATCATTTGTAAGAACGAAATATTTTTTTTAAGTTGCTTCTTTTCCTCACCTTGTGTTAAAAACATTCAGTGAAATATTTTGTTGTTGTGTTGGTCAAGCTTAATCGCATTTCATTTCCAGTATTTAATCCCCCGTGGAGTCATGTCGCGCGCATTCTAGAGAGAATCGTCCCTGAGACGTAGAAAGCATATTTTTGACACCTTGCCTTAAATGGCAGATTATTCCTTGTTATAAAATTCAATGTTGTAAAATCCAAAACTTCACAGTTTTGCGCTTGTTCTGAGCTTCGGTTTTAACGAGCGCAAACTTGAGCACAATTTAATCCAATTTACTATGTCTAGTAGCTTTGGCAAAAGATGAGAAATATTGGCTACAAAAGATGCTGGGTGGCTAAAATTGAATTACGCAGACATCTCGTGCCTGCTGGAGGAAATGCGGCCATCAGAATAGAAAATTCGTGAAGGAAGGAAGCTATTTCAAAAAGATGATGAACTAGTGCGCGTAGATCTCAGTTCTGTCTCTGAAACTTTCTGATTTCGAAGAAATATCGACCGTAACGTCGATATTGAATGATTCTAACATCAGAAGCGAAATGTTGGCCTCAGATAGCGAATTTTGTTTTTCTATCGCAGCTTAACGTTGTTCTGGAAGACATTTTCCGACTAAACTCTATAAACTTTGTGTAGATTTGATGTATCGATGTGAAAAATCGTATCCAAACCCGGCTGGATATTTATTGATTTTAAATCGGTAATACGGCAATTTGACTTTGTTGATTGGTTGCTTATTAATTTATTCATATTTCGAGCGGGGTTGGATAGATTTTTTCGTTTTTGCGCATAAAATATTATGGCAACCCTCTTTAACTGAAAAAAGGGGGTTGCTATGGGAACCCCTAAAGCAAACTAGGGCATGGTACTACGACTAAGTGTAGTGAAGGAAAGTCTTTGACTGAAAATGTGCCGAAAATGTCGTTTTCTCTAAAAGCAGGAATGCACAAAAGATGTTTAATTCAAAATAGCACCCAATGGACCCTTACTAGTACATAAGTACCTTAATAAATTTAGGCAAGCTTGTTTTCGTGTTTATCCCAATACTAAAAGGCAATTGCACATAATTCGAGATTGCTTTTACTTCAACAATTATTTGAAATATCCCCAACCCAGGCAATATTTAATACTCTTTTGCTGATTCCAAATTTCTGCTTTTATAAAAATAAATCAAGATATATAGTATGAATACTATTTGAAATTGAGTCATTTTAGCAGGCTTTGGTGTAATACGTCACATTTTCCCGAGCAATAAAGTGGGATGCAAACAGATGCAAAAGTGAATTACAGGAAGCATTTGTAGCTGCTCTCTAAAGGGCAACGGAGTCGGAAGAGGGAAAGGGGGACAGATAGGTGTCGTTGCTATTTTAGTTTCAATGGATTTTTGGGCATGGGGTGGGGATAACGGGGGGGGGGGGGGGGAGACATGTGCCGTCACACATACTTGTTGTAACGGGATCAACAGGAAAGCGAATTCATACGATGGGGGTGGGGGTAGAAATGTGCCGTGGCTAGTGTATGTGTAATGGGTCCTTAATGTCAGTTCATGAATTCGTGAACCATATGATGGGGGTGGGGATAGCAATGTGCCGTCGCTAGTGTATGTGTAATGGGTCCTTAATGTCAGTTCATGAATTCGTGAATCATATGATGGGGGTGGGGATAGCAATGTGCCGTCGCTAGTGATTTTCGAATGGGTCCTTAATGTCAGATAATGAATTCACGAAATAATATGATGGGGGTGGGGGTAGAAATGTGCCATCGCCACGGTTTGTGTAATGGGTCCTTAATATGGGTAGTTAATTAGTTGTGAGGGGGAGGGGGTGAATATGTGCCGTTATCAGAGTTTGCAGATTGGGTCTCTAGGTCGTGTTATTGATAGAAAACAATACATCATAGAAAGAAAATATATAAAAATTGGGTCACTAGCCCATGATGGAAATGGAGGGAGGGGTACCTTAGCGGTGCCGTCACATCATTAGTGGGGGTGGGGTGGTACCAGGCGGTGACCGTTACCTCTCTGGCCCAAATTGGGTCCCTGTCTGGGGCATGTGTTTTGACCTGCTCCCTAATATGAGCAATTTTATCTCATTACCGGGTGGGGTCTGGTAACTAGTCAAACGCAAGATTCCTTTCTTTTGCAAAAAAACCCACTTGCACTCTCCCAATATCAAAAATTCGAACGGTACATAACAGTTGGAAAAATCACCAGTCACAACGTTTATAATAAAAACCTTTCTTTTAGAAATGCCATTTGCAAGTGTTTCTGATAACACCTGACCCTGTAGGTTCAAATCTAGTGAGTCTTTGGCAGTTAAGTTGGCTGCGTAGTCAATCACAATGGTGTGAGCCAATCGGATCCTTGTTCAGTGCACTCCTTTGGCTTGTTTTTCGAGACATGTCGCAACAGACATGTCGCACTAGGCGAAACTAGGAAAGGATCTGATTGGCTCACGAGTTTTATTGACTACGCTTGATTTTCTTGACAAAAAATGGTCTTCGAAACGCTCTTGGCCTATTTCTTCAAACTTATAGTCTGACCTCATTGGCGTTGGTATTGCGAAAAGTTATCTTGCATGTCTGGGTGGATTCTTCAACTCAAAAAATGGAGGGCCGCCATTTCGTTGCCATGGAAGCGTCAATTTAAACAAAACATGTAAACACATATAACGATCCATTGCATGTTTCTTGTAAAGTGGCTTGCCTTTCTGTGCATGTATAGCACGTGAGATACAGGCCATACCAGACCGAAGAGTCAACTAAAAACTGCTATAAGCCACCTTAGAGTGCAAATTTTCTTAGTTTTTTTATTAATAACACGCAATGGCAGTGGTTCAAAATACCTATTTTTTTGCAAAATACAGACAACGCTTCAAATCTACTAAGATACCTATTGTCTTGAATAAATTCCCGTTGATTTGCGATAAATGTGAAACTAATCGCGCGCTAAAATTATCTGAAAAACAGAAAAAATGAAGAACTTTTCTAAACTGTAATGAATTTCTTCCGAATTGCATAAATTACAAAAATAACATAGTGAGTTTTAAATCTCGTGTGTTATAGCCGAAATCTACCTCGTCGGTGCGAATGGAATCTCAGATGTATAGGTTTAAATAGTTTGAGCAAAAAACCTTGATTTTTTTTAAATGTAAACGAAGAAATTAGAAACAAACTTCGGTAGCAATCACATTTGCTGTCGTTTGTTTAGATATGTAAATTTTATGAAGTGGGGGACAAAACTTTCAGTAAACTTCACGCCATTGCTAAACTATCTCAAAATAGGCTATAAGTCCGGGCAATAGACCAAATGACTGCAATTTTACTAGACCACACATCTGTAGTTTCTTAGTGCAATAAGGCTTATGGTTATCTATATATTAGAGGAAATGCAAACCCCGGTCGTATTATTATGCTTTAAGTTTTGGTGGGGGACAATGCTTTCAGTAAACTTCGAAATTTTATGTTTCCAAGAACGTATTCCGATCTCAGTCAGAATGCCACATTTCGACATAAAAATCTATAGACCACAGTTGGCTCAGTTTGTTTCATTGCGGCGTTGCTTATTTTGACAATAAATCTAAAAAACTTGAAATACGCAAAAATTATCAAATTTTTGGGACACGAAAATGGCAAAGACGTTTTCACTAATAATATCGAAGAAGATGCATATATTGAAGAAAATACCATATAAGTTATTTCATTTAGGATTGGAACTTCGATTTATGGCAAATTTTGCGTTGTATGTTTTATCCATGAAGAAATAAGTAAAAATATTTTTACACCAGGCGCTGAACGTGTGACGCTGGGACATGCAAATTTGCATAAAAACAGAGATAATGATTTTTCGATCCTAAAAAACTCCTTTTCACAAAAATTATTTTTCCAGGGAAAGATGAGTATTAGGTGCATAGACTTGTGCTTAGAGAATGAGCTTACTGCAAACCGATGCTTTAAAAATTGATTTTAACGGCAAAAATTGGCGAGTGAGTACCACCTCGCTGCTTCCAGTCGTAAGCATGAAAATAAGATATCGCTGAGCTATGGGGATGCCGCCCTCAGTACCTCAAACAGCACTTTATTTGCGGAAATTTGGCGAGATACAGATATACCCTGCACAATGTACATTTAGTTTGGTACAGATGTCACACTCACTGATGTCTGTGAAGGACTATCAGGGTAACCTAGTGCTGGGGTAATCCCCTGGTAGAGGAATATTTTTGTCATGCAAATTCACCTCGATGACTTGCAAACGGGAAATTAAAGCAGGACAGAGATGAAGAGTAGTAATATATCATGTATACGTTCGCTTTATTCGAGAGAGGCTGGCAAAAAGATAACAGGTTGCTGGAAAAATTGTTTTCGAGGGTTATTTTATTGGCTTTGATCCGTGCTTGGTCCGTGAAAGAATCCAAAACGTTTTCTTTTTTTAATCACGATGTCAAATCGCCGACAACAAGCAAACATACATGACAAGCCAATAACTCTTCTCCAATAATGCTGCTAAAACGCTAGACTTAATCTTTATCTTAAGCTACAGTTAATACAAAGATTTTTCCTATAGTATCGAGGCCATAAAGTTTTCGGGAGTTTCGCAATGGAACCTGATATTATCTAGTAAACTACCATTGCATAGTGATGTTGCCGTTTTCCGATCACCATGCTTGTTACCAATCTTGTAACCTGAGCCTACTCCGCTGCTGTTGTTTGTCGTAGGCTCTAGGGCGGCAGACAATCGTAGGCCGATTCTGATTGGCCGATATCCCTGCTCGCCATTTTGAATCTGCCTAACTGACAATACCGGATGTCCTAGATTCTAGGACTTCCGGTTTCGTCTGCGTCCAGAGCCTAGTCAGCATGACCCAATCTCGTACCCAGAGCCCGTCATCTTTTGGCCAGAGGCAAGATTCAGGGCTCTGGGGGAATCGATTTTTTTAAAACCCGGATTCTGGGTTTCCGGTTTGATTGTTGTATGAAAGTTCGTTACGTTTTTGACCTACCACGCATGCTCACAAATCGGATTCCCCAGGGCCCTGAATCTTGCCGCTGGCCAAAAGATGACGGGCTCTGGGTACGAGGTTGAGCATGACCGAGAGCCTCTGGGAAAAAGAATGGCTTGTTCCGATAGTTCACTACGTGTCAATCAAACTCAGTCAGGCATAGATTGCGCCGAAGGGAGTTTGAAACGAAGACAACAACAAGCGAGTCAAGTAGATTGCCTTGCACTTCTACTTTTTGAAGAAACTAGAAATGATAATCGTAAGTTAAAGCATCTAGTTACTTTATAGAAACATAGTTTTTCAATTAAAATTTATGTGGTGGTTGTTTGTATTGCTACGCAATGTTTTCGGGCAACGCGCCCAATACCAACGAATGATTGACAGTTAACCAGCTGGGAACAAGCTTGGTGACTCTGGTCCAGGCCTCGCTCTGCCTACTCCCCCCTGCATAGTGCAATCGATGATGACTGATGTCATAGCATGTGCGAATTTTGCAAAAATGAGAAGCCGCAAGTCAAAACAGCAAAAAAATTCAATGAACGAATTATGGTCGACAGTTTACAATTCAATGCACAATATTTGGTAATTCAATTGTTCTCATTATATTGCATGGTTAGATTTCGATAACGAAGCTCTACTTAACACTATTAGCGGCACTTCCTAATAACACTTTCATTCTAATAAGACCAATAGTACAAAACATGATCCAATCTTAATGAGTCTGGGTTTTTCCACTTAATTTTGTCGGCAGAGTTTGCGGTATTGAATGTCTTAAATGGCGGAAGTTTTCGCAGTTGTTATTTGTGGTCACTACATGCTAACTCTGTTATCCTGTTACATTATTGTCCTGTTCTGATTATTTTCGTTGTGGTACGGTGGATGGGCGTCGTTTACTTGAGTCGCTAAAACTAGTTTTGACATGTCAATTTGCCGCCATGCAATAACCTAAACACCGGAGTCAGCTATCTTCTGGCCTTCCGACATAAAAACAATTTGGGCAACTCAGGCACTTTAATGCCTGGGTCAAAGGGACCACGCCCTATTTAGCATTCGATTCGTCCTTAGCTAGCATACGTCCAACTTATCGTTCCAATTCCCTTACATTATTAAAGACCTCAACGTCCTTGATAATTTAATAAGTTGCTGTTACCATAGAAACAAAAGCCCGACCTTTGACCTCTGTTTCAAAAATTTTCGTTTCAAAGCTTGACAAGGAGTGGAAAATGCAATCAAACCTGCAATTAAACTAAATGAAGTAATAGGCCATACCTTGAAGTTTATCAGTCCAACTAGATATCGTGCATAATGTTTTCATTTACGAAGTTATTAGCAGATATCATATTTCAGAATGTCCAAAAATAGGTTTCCTGATGAAATGGACATCATATCTAGTTGGACCAGTGATACTTGTCCTAGCATTAATTACATTACGTCTTAATATCCTTAAAATGTTTTGCCTTTCCTTTCCTCGCGAGGCAGTTTTTAAAATTTCCTTTCTTTGGAGTTCAAAGGTCACATTTCACGTTGCCATGGGGATGTAAACAGGAATTTGTTTACCTTTTGCCGAACAACAATCCTAAATAAGAAATGAATGGTAAAGATTAAAAGTTATCGATATAAACCACCCCCTTAGGTTTTTTTGAGCCGCCATTTTGAAAGCAGCTGAGACCCAGGCATTAACATAGCTGATGAGTTACCTTGTAAATGAGTTTGAATTTTCAAAATGAACAGATAATACAAATGAGAGACTCGTTTCAGGCGGTACAGTTACGAAAGTAGGACTTAAATTCTATCATTTACTCTAATCGGGTTTCCTAGGAAATTAATGCTAGGAAAACTAGGCCTAGTACATACGCCACTCTTATCATGAGCCGATCTTAATGCAAAATCTCAATAAAACAATTTTTTGTCCATCTCTCGTCTAAACTATTCTAAATCAAACAGGGAATGTAGAATCGATTTTAACGCCGCGAGTTTCGAGTATTTCATGGTAAAAGTTTGGTACGGCTCATGATAAGAGCGGCGTATGTCAAGGCCTAAGATGAAAACAAAGACAACAAAGAGACAAAATAAAAGCTACTCGATATCAAATACTTTCTGAGACACGTACCCTAACGGCTGACAAATATCCCACGGTTTATTGATGATCGTAAGTACTGACTGAGGGAATCATTTCAAGGGCATTTTACACGGCAGCGTAAGTGAACCACGACCGCCCGAGCTTATTAGGAGAGGACAGCTGGAAGTCAGCAGCTTAAACAAGGCGCGTGCGAGCAGAGCACCATAGTCATAAACACTGATGCACATCGCATGATTTTTCATTAGCTCAATTGTTCACTCAAACCACGTTAATACTGGATTACATCTCAGTGACTTGTAATACAGCGACAACAGGGGCGTAACCAGGGGGGGGGGGGGGGAGGCACCTTTATCGGCAGATTTTCCCATACATTTACTGTATTTGCTGGAGGAAATTTGACAATTTTCGTCCCATGTTTTCACTATTTCGTTTTAGCAATATTTGTCCCTTTATTTCGAAAGAGCATATAAAATGAAAGCTACACGCCAAAAATGAGGCAAATCGGCTGCAACGCGACCGAGCTATGGCCCGCTGAATACATAATTTTCTTTAACAAATCACTGTATTTTTGGTTCAGTTCATAAAGTTTTGAACTGTGTCTAAAATACAGTGATTTGTTAAAGAAAATTATGTATTCAGCGGGCCATATCTCGGTCGCGTTTTAACCGATTCACCTCATTTTTTGCATGCAACGTTCTTCGAAGTTGGTCTTTCATTATTCGTGGACTAAAAACTGAAATTCGAAATTTTACAAATTTGTGACGTCACACTTTAGGACTCTATAGTTTTGCTTGCATTTCACCTCTTAACTTTGAACAACCGCAAGTTTAAAATGTAGGTACCTACAATGGTGGCTGAGACACACCCATTACCCATCAATTTTACTAAAACCCGAAATGATTCAGTCCCCCTTGCCTCCCCTTTCCCCACCCATTCAAAGTTGGTCATGTGTGCCAAAAGTTGTACCGGGGTCTGGGAGCTCAATATTGAAAAGGGGAGGGGGTGAAAACACGATGTTTTACCGGAGAGAGGTCTATTCGCGCCTCGACATAGCCAACCAATTTTATGTGTGTATCTCAACGATTTTTGTCCACCATTGTATGGATTCTCGAAATTTGGACCACTTGCTGTAGAAAAATTCAAAATCATGTCGTTGCATGAGTTTACGTTGCAACGAAAAAGGGAGGGTCACTGTTTATAATCAGCAAGAGTCCCACGTGAAATTTGATCTAAACTTTTAAAAAACCCACCTAGCAAACGTTTAGAAAAACTGCACCAAGCCGATTTTAAGATACTCCAGGCGACAATTCAAAATGTTTCACTTGCTTTCTAATTATTACACACAAGGACTAAATAATGATTGGGCTCATCAATACCGCAGCAGTACTAGAATAGAATGGAATGGAATGGCGAAAAAGAACGAATAATCGATTCGAAATCATGACTAATATGCTAACAAGGGCTGCTAGACTTCGTGTTACTGTCCATGAAAATCACAATGTAAAATGGAATGCTAATCATGAAAATGTTACAAACCATTCTTTAGCACTTTGCAAAAGAAAAAAAAACCATAGAATGAGCACTTTAGATTTGATATGAGTGATATTTCATGGACTTCCTATTGCACTCTGGTTCTGCTTACCTCAATTACAAGGACACCCAGAACGTCACCTGAGCTAACTAGGTAGGTACTTACACACTGACAAACTGCTGTTCCTAAATATTCCTCTGGTAGGAATACCCTGAGGTCAGCCAGGCAAGTAAATGCCGAGGTGCTCGTGACACGTACAGCATGGAGTGCATGTTTGCGTGAGGATTTCAAAATCCTGTTCCAAGGTTAGGGCAGATTGTCGACTCATGATGTCGAAATGTCGATCCTTTATCAACAAGCCTAACTGCAATTACCTGCCTCGGTCAGGTTTGACAGGTTGATTGGAAATTGTTTTATTTAATACGTTAATAGTTTTTCACTTAGTTAAGGTATAGATATACTTTGGAGAAGTGTTCGCGGAAAAATTCCAGTCGGGCCACAATTTAAGCCATAATACTCGTATCACTTTTAAAGCTTACCCCTGTCTTGCACGTCATTGGCAGCCATGTTGGTGTACAGGAACAACGAAAGTTCATTTGTTGCTCTTTGTTCTGTACACCAACATGGCCGCCGCGCTTTTGTGATTTTATTCCCATAGGAATGAGTGCAACCCAAGAATAGAGAGGATGTTTTGTTGAAATGTGTTATTTCTGTAAACATGTCCTACAAAGCAAGGTTTTGATTTGACAGGGAAAAACATCGTCTTCACTGCAGAAGCTCCTGCCCCTTAGCATTAATGCACACATGACTAAACTTTACCCAGTTTCATTCATAGATAATGATGTAGGAAAACGTATCAGGGATTTTTGATATATATCATATTTACAGAAATATGACCTCTCAAAGTTATTTTTTGGAAGAAACCGCTGACACAAAATTAACACAAAATCGGTTTGAAAACCAACATCAAAAATCCCTCACACGTTTTTTTTAGACATTGCCTCTAGATCTCAAATTCAATGAAGTGCGAACGTGTAAGGTGAAAGGGTAGGAATATTTAGTGAGTCTTTCGCTTTGCCCCGCGGGCTCAACATTTTAAGCGAATGTATATTTTTTAAAGCAGACAATAATGGGGCAAATAAATCGTAACTATAACTCTAGGGCACTAGACATTGTCTTGATGCACAAGGCATTTGATAACCAAGCATCGCAACACAAGGTTCTTCCTTTTGGAAGGCCCAAACTCGCCAAGCGGGAGTTGCTAAAACTGTTGTCGGAGTTTAATCCTACTTTCATACGATAGAAATCTAAAACAATGTGGTTTTGCAAAGACATTACATTAATTGTGGGCTGCCATAATCTAATCAAGATAAAAGTGTCCACTCTTCACTTAAAAGATAGAAATTAATTGTTTGTATGCACTACTATTATGGTCTTCGAGATTTAATGCAGGCCAAGGGCGTGAAGTGGGGTAAAAAAATATAATTTCCACTCTCAAGGACATTTTTCGCATGATACTTATAATCTTCATATAATCTTCATATATTCATATGTTGGTTTGAGGAAAGCCTCACGTATACTTAAACCATGATCTTTTGCATTCGCTAAATGCCTTGTCGAGACATCTGAAAAATCTCCAATTGATCTTTCCCTCATTTGACAGATGGGTTTCCTTGAATCGGATCTCCTATTTAAGGAATGTTTTAATTCAGCTACAAGCGTCTTGAAACATGCATTTAACGTTGCGGTTATGTAAAGCCACACAAAATGGAAACGTTGGCTTAATCAAATTTTAGGAAACAATTTCTTTATTGCTTTTCTAGCGTTCCATGCAATTCTGGCAATTAACTGTCTTCCTTTGGTTGGAGGCGATCAAAGATAATAACGAGGTGTTATGTCAGTCAACCTGTATTTTTGTTTGGTGGTTTGCAAAAACTGGTTTTGAAAATGAAACTATTAATATATTGTATACATTTAAAATAAACAGCCTAGCAGAACAAATTTAAATCATGTCCACAAAGTCAACTGAATGTCTATTAAAACAGCATCCCTCAACTAAAGCTAAGGAAATGCATTGATTTACACAACTCTCAAGTTATAAAACCCCAAAATCTATATGTAAAACTTTGAATTTCAGTCCTAAGTTCTTTACTACTTCTGCCGTTTTTAGTTTTTATTTTTCCCTTTTTTGAATGTAAACGGCTGACCATTGTATCCACACTTTTAAAATTAAAATTCCTCAATAAGCAAATAAGTGGGAAAGAGCCATTCAAAGCATGCAACTAGGCCTTGATAGAACAGGTTACTTACAATCAAATGTTTCTTGTTTGCGTGTCTTTCTGTGTTCTGTTTCGGTTTTCTGCGTGGAGAAAGTATCGGGGCGGAACCTGATACTTGAATCTTAAAACTCTGCCCGAGTGTCAGAGATGCAGACTGTCGAGAAACTTGATCAAATAAAGACACCGGAAATACCTACTGCTGTCACGAGATTAATAAAGCGTGTCAGCTATGAAGACATTTCAATCTTATTTCCATAACATTCGCATCAGGTGAAGGCTATTCTATTTTTGTATGATTCAATTTTTAGAGAACCAGAGAAACTAAAAAATATTATACACTTTTACTGAGTTGCTGAGAGTAAATTTCATTAAATCTGCGATTACGGATTATAAAAATATTCCGTTTCATTTGAAAATGAGACTGTATTCTCTTTATCAATATTTAACGAGGAAGTCATAATACGAGCACAGAAAACTCTAGAAAACAACCAGAAATGAGACATGAATGCGCTAACAAGGCAGGGGTCGTACTTAGAAAAGATTGCCGGTCTTCTATATGCAGCTTGACAATTCATTGGTGCTTAAAACACTCAGTTTTAGCCCCCCCAAAACTAGAAATATCTATAACTTCGGCCCCAATTAACGGATCGCCCTGAAACTTGGGATTATTGCTTATTGCCTATGCGCTCTTCGAATGGAAGGTTAGATTTTAGCTAGCTTATAAATTAAAGATATTAGAATTATATTTAAGTTTTTATAAAACCGTTTTATTTTTGACGTAGCGTCGCCGGACTTCAACCTTTATTGCTCAAAATTGGTTTTCTGACTAATGTCAATGTGATCTTTTCCGTGGTATGGATGGATTGTAACTTGGACGCCTGTATCAAAAGTTGAAGATCTCGTGGCATGTCGTGACGTCACGATGCGCCCACCTATTACATGGCCGCGCCGAGATACAAATTTATTAGTTAAACGTCCTTTTTTTAGTAAATCCGAAATAAAAACATCGAATACAGGCTTCTAAAAATGTCAAGTTTCTGTGTAGATTACGTGCTATAGACCTCCTCGGCCTTAGCGTTATGTTTTCAAGTGGCATTCTCATGGGTTGTCTTTCTTTTCCTGCTACGCACCGAACAATATAGTAATATGGAAGCATCCCAAACAAAGAAAGATTATTCAAATGAATGGTAAGTGATCTGAAATGGGAAAAACTACGCCCATGCCTAGGAGATCAATTCACTTGACGTTTATAATAGTATCATGTATCGTAAGGCAACAGATGTGCCTGACAGCGTAAGTGAACAAGTGACATATCGTGACATCAACTTCCGGCTACAGCCACAAATACACTAAAATGTTGGCAAACAAAAAATGCCTAATGGGGCACATGCTCAGTTTTCTCATATCAGATCACGTTAAATTCACCGATCCAGCATTCATTGTTATACCCCTAGTTACTGTTGCTACGTCGGACAAGCCAAATTTTATCTTTGGTATAGAGCGCGGAAAAGACACCGATTGCAGGGAGGTGTTAGAAGTTGTTGCATGCAATTTGGATTTTATATTTTATCTTGAAAAGCTGAATAATTATTGAAAAATCTTCGATATTCAAGTTTGTTGCTCGGACATTTTGAATTCCGTAGGGAAAACTTCCTATTGTTTGCTATGAGTGGGCGGAGCTATCGTCAAAATAGGGATCGGTCTACTGACTGCCTTGATGGCATTTTCAGCTTGTCGTTACGTGTTAGTTGTGTTCTCGATCTTCTGTAGTATGGCGAGGGTTTCGATTCAGCAGGTTCGATTCTTCTCATAAGAGCTGCATAGAAACACTTTTCTCTGCAGTGATTTTCACTTATTCTTAGGTTTCCCTTAGGCCTAGGGCATACGTCGCATTAAAGTCGCGTCGAATACATTAAAAAATAATAATTTGTTATTTGAAAGTGTAATGTGTCGGTATCTTTTGAAAATGTAATCGACGCGACCTTAACTCGACGTATGCCATAGGCCTTATGTATTCTAATCTTGTCATTTTCTGAGCAAAAAGGTAAAACGCTCTAGGTTGTATTTCAAGTAACTTTGCTCGACATGTCACGTGCATAGTTACCGTTGCTCAATTCCCAGAAACCATTTGAGAGTCTCCCGAAATGGTACCAGAAATATTCTGAATGCGATAAAATTTATTCTTTAACTCAGACAGACTTATATTAATTTGTAGAGTCATGATCATAAAAGGCAGAAAGTGCTACTAATGGCTGAGACCCCGTCCACACGCGTTTTCATAACGTTAAAGCGCATTCGTGTTGACGGGCAGAAACGATTCGAAAACGCTACGTGTGGACGCGATTCTTTTTTGAAAACGTAAAGAAAATGAAAACGCAATCGTGTGAACGGGGTCTGATTTTAGCCACAATGAAATGGTGCTTTTCTCGCCGGGAAAATCCCCCTCACATTGATTGCGAGCTCCGATTAGCATGAAATAGCTCCATTACTCGATCAGAACTGTGAATTGGAAATTCAGCTGAATGAATGCTCTTTTTTTCGCGCTTAAGTACACGGGGTTGTGCTAGAGCAGATTTCGTGTGACTGTGATCACGGTCGCGGCACGGAACCTGGCCTGCTGTAGATACGCAATGAAATCGCGTAGTCGCGGCGCGGTCGCGGTCACGGTCACGGTCACGGTCACGGTCACGGTCACGGTCACGGTCACGGTCACGGTCACGGTCACGGTCACGGTCACGGTCACGGTCACGGTCACGGTCACGGTCACGGTCACGGTCACGGTCACGGTCACGGTCACGGTCACGGTCACGGTCACGGTCACGGTCACGGTCACGGTCACGGTCACGGTCACGGTCACGGTCACGGTCACGGTCACGGTCACGGTCACGGTCACGGTCACGGTCACGGTCACGGTCACGGTCACGGTCACGGTCACGGTCACGGTCACGGTCACGGTCACGGTCACGGTCACGGTCACGGTCACGGTCACGGTCACGGTCACGGTCACGGTCACGGTCACGGTCACGGTCACGGTCACGGTCACGGTCACGGTCACGGTCACGGTCACGGTCACGGTCACGGTCACGGTCACGGTCGGCGCTACTTTGTCGCGGCACTTTTCGCAGTCACACGAAATCTGCTTTAGTTTTACCGGGGTCCGGTTAAAAGTGTACGTACGAACAATCTCGAACGGCTCTTGTCCAACTATGAGAGCCAATTCCATTCATGAACCGCAGGTCGAACATTACATTACGGAGCCAAGCACTTATTATATTGCACTATGGGGGATAGTTCACACTAGCGAAATAACGACATTAAAAGCATAACAAGCGAACCGAGGTTTGTCGATTCAGTAGGCTTCGATCTTACAAGAGCTGTATAGATGCATTTTTGCGAAAAAGTACGTAAATAAATATAGCACTGCAGCAATGTTAGCAAGTATTTCTTGCCGTTATGACGGGACGCCGTTATGTCGCAAAGTTGAACCAGCCTTTCGCAAACTTGGAAGCATCACTTGACAACCGGATATCCTCTGCTGCCTTATAAAACATGCAATCCGAGTCAATATTCTAACAAGAAACGGCTTTACTTTAAATAGACAGTCGCTTTGGAATAGTAAGGTTTTTTTCAAAGATTTCTTAGTTGAAACAAAAATATTTTCTCTAAATTAAGCACTTGCATAGAAGTAAAACGCTATTTAAATGTCTTCCTCCCGTTTTGTTGGTTAATCGGTACACATACAATGCTACCATTTCCCTTGAGTTTGGCTTAGTATTTAAACCTCACGGAATATTATTTATCTTTTAGAATCACGCCATTATTACCAAAGGAACGGCATTCGCTATAATTGCATAATTTCACGAAAAATGGTCGCATCTTTACAAGTGATACCTCATTTTAAAGCTTATGTCCTGGGCTAAAATATGGTATATAATTTCATTTTACAAAACCCACATTTTTTAATGAGTTCCGTTTGCGGTGCTTCAGCTCAACTTTTTAGAGTTCCACCCTCGCGAATATTCAGTCATCCATTTTCGTTAAATGACACCATATAAGCGATATGTGTTCTAAAACACCGTGTGTTCTAAAAAACCGTGAGGAAATTTTGGAAATTCGATTTCCGTTTCAAGTTATGATTTTTGGAAGATTTTTTTACATTAAAAAAACCTAGCGGACACACAAAATAGGCAGACCTAGTGCCTGGCGTTCTGATTGGGCTTCCTGTGCTCGGAGATGAACCACGAGGATGCGCTAGCACTGGGCCGAGCTCACCCGCAGAACGTCTAGTGAAATTCGCCAAAATCTACCTCGTGAAAACCTACCCCGCCTCAAATCCATTTCGAAGCGTCGAAAATTAACATCTTTTTAGCTAAGCGAACCTAGTTTATCCTTAAAAGCAAAACAAGCATCTTTATTAATGTATTCCATTCGCCGTTGTTTGCTATTTGTGAAAGGTTTTGGCCCTTTTGGCGTGGCATCCGCCATCTTGGATTTGGTGAATTTCACTAGGCGTTCGGGGATAGGGTCTCCTGTGACGTCATGTCACATGTCTTACTAACCACAGGAAGCCCACCCAGAACCCCAGGGACTAGGCTGCAAAATAGGCTCTTTTATAAATTTCAAAAATCCCCAACACGTTTTTTTAGAATACATCTAAGCCCATGGTAAAATATTCTTATTCTTACTTGACCCGATGCGTCGGAAAGGAAACTCGCTAAAAAAAGTTTTCATAGTTGAGGAGATGAAATAAGCTTTAAAATGAGGTATCACTTGTCAAGATGCGACTAAGTTAGTCCGTAACTTTGAAGCTTCGACGACGAAAACATGGACGGCTAAACTTCCTCGATTGGCTTCTTTGTATCTCAATATTTTATCAATCGTTAAGCATTTCCTTTGTATTCTACACTTCATAACAGCAAATTCACATCCATTAGAAATCATATCAAACAAAACTATAACAAAATCATGGAGAAGCACGTGCAAGCATTGTGTTCTGTAACCAAGTTTATTATATAGCAACGATAGTACGCGCGCTCTGATTGGTCGATTTGCGGTCCATATTTTCCCGTACGGACCGCAAATGGAAAGCACAAAGCAACTAGTTACAACTGGTTACTTGCTTTTGTTTACACGGTGCTAAACCGTCAAGACACCGGTCTGATATTTTTCTGTACGGACCAAGGACGAACTCAATAAGAGTTTTATTATTGGCGCCATTTTGCAAATTTTCGCGCTAATCAATGGTTTCCCGCCAGTTTTCGACACACGCGCGCCGCTTCCATTCGTGTTCATTTTGCATCGAGTCGTGAAAACAACTCAGTACAACTTTATGCGAGCAAGAAAAGCTCTTATTTCCATAAAATAACATTCGCATCAGGTGAAGGCTATTCTATTTTTGTATGATTCAATTTTTAGAGAACCAGAGAAACCAAAAAATATTATACATTTTTACTGAGTTGCTGAGAGTAAATTTCATTAAGTCTGCGATTACGGATTATAAAAATATTCCGTTTCATTTGAAAATGAGACTGTATTCTCTTTATCAATATTTAACGAGGAAGTCATAATACGAGCACAGAAAACTCTAGAAAACAACCAGAAATGAGACATGAATGCGCTAACAAGGCAGGGGTCGTACTTAGAAAAGATTGCCGGTCTTCTATATGCAGCTTGACAATTCATTGGTGCTTAAAACACTCAGTTTTAGCCCCCCCAAAACTAGAAATATCTATAACTTCGGCCCCAATTAACGGATCGCCCTGAAACTTGGGATTATTGCTTATTGCCTATGCGCTCTTCGAATGGAAGGTTAGATTTTAGCTAGCTTATAAATTAAAGATATTAGAATTATATTTAAGTTTTTATAAAACCGTTTTATTTTTGACGTAGCGTCGCCGGACTTCAACCTTTATTGCTCAAAATTGGTTTTCTGACTAATGTCAATGTGATCTTTTCCTGGGTATGGATGGATTGTAACTTGGACACCTGTATCAAAATTTGAAGATTTCGTGGCATGTCGTGACGTCACGATGCGCCCACCTATTACATGGCCGCGCCGAGATACAAATTTATTAGTTAAACGTCATTTTTTTAGTAAATCCGAAATAAAAACATCGAATACAGGCTTCTTAAAATATCAAGTTTCAGTGTAGATCACGTGATATCGACCTCCTCGGCCTTAGCGTTATGTTTTCAAGTGGCATTCTCATGGGTTGTCTTTCTTTTTCTGCTACGCACCGAAAAATAAAGTAATATGGAAGCATCCCAAACAAAGAAAGATTATTCAAATGAATGGTAAGTGATCTGCAATGGGAAAAACTACGCCCATGCCTAGGAGATCAATTCACTTGATGTTTATAATAGTATCATGTATCGTAAGGCAACAGATGTGCCTGACAGCGTAAGTGAACAAGTGACTTATAGTGACATCAACTTCCGGCTACAGCCACAAATACACTAAAATGTTGGCAAACAAAAAAATGCCTAATGGGGCACATGCTCAGTTTTCTCATATGAGATCACGTTAAATTCACCGATCCAGCATTCATTGTTATACCCCTAGTTACTGTTGCTACGTCGGACAAGCCAAATTTTATCTTTGGTATAGAGCGCGGAAAAGACACCGATTGCAGGGAGGTGTTAGAAGTTGTTGCATGCAATTTGGATTTTATATTTTTATCTTGAAAAGCTGAATAATTATTGAAAAATCTTCGATATTCAAGTTTGTCGCTCGGACATTTTGAATTCCGTAGGGAAAACTTCCTATTGTTTGCTATGAGTGGGCGGAGCTATCGTCAAAATAGGGATCGGTCTACTGACTGCCTTGATGGCATTTTCAGCTTGTCGTTACGTGTTAGTTGTGTTCTCGATCTTCTGTAGTATGGCGAGGGATTCGATTCAGCAGGTTCGATTCTTCTCATAAGAGCTGCATAGAAACACTTTTCTCTGCAGTGATTTTCACTTATTCTTAGGTTTCCCTTAGGCCTAGGGCATACGTCGCATTAAAGTCGCGTCGAATACATTAAAAAAAAAATAATTTGTTATTTGAAAGTGTAATGTGCCGGTATCTTTTGAAAAAAAAGTGTAATCGACGCGACCTTAACTCGACGTATGCCATAGGCCTTATGTATTCTAATCTTGTCATTTTCTGAGCAGAAAGGTTAAGTCACTTATTTAAAGGTTGTGATTTCAATGAATTAGCAACAAACCATGTTAAATGCTCTAGGTTGTATTCAAGTAACTTTACTCGACATGTCACGTGCATAGTTACCGTTGCCAGAAACCATTTGAGAGTCTCCCGAAATGGTACCAGAAATATTCTGAATGCGATAAAATTTATTCTTTAACTCAGACAGACTTATATTAATTTGTAGAGTCATGATCATAAAAGGCAGAAAGTGCTACTAATGGCTGAGACCCCGTCCACACGCGTTTTTATAACGTTAAAGCGCATTCGTGTTGACGGGCAGAAACGATTCGAAAACGCTACGTGTGGACGCGATTCTTTTTTGAAAACGTAAAGAAAAATGAAAACGCAATCGTGTGAACGGGGTCTGATTTTAGCCACAATGAAATGGTGCTTTTCTCGCCGGGAAAATTTCCCTCACATTGATTGCGAGCTCCGATTAGCATGAAATAGCTCCATTACTCGATCAGAACTGTGAATTGGAAATTCAGCTGAATGAATGCTCTTTTTTCGCGCTTAAGTACACGGGGTTGTGCTAGAGCAGATTTCGTGTGACTGTGATCACGGTCGCGGCACGGAACCTGGCCTGCTGTAGATACGCAATGAAATCGCGTAGTCGCGGCGCGGTCACGGTCACGGTCACGGTCACGGTCACGGTCACGGTCACGGTCACGGTCACGGTCACGGTCACGGTCACGGTCACGGTCACGGTCACGGTCACGGTCACGGTCACGGTCACGGTCACGGTCACGGTCACGGTCACGGTCACGGTCACGGTCACGGTCACGGTCACGGTCACGGTCACGGTCACGGTCACGGTCACGGTCACGGTCACGGTCACGGTCGGCGATACTTTGTCGCGGCACTTTTCGCAGTCATACGAAATCTGCTTTAGTTTTACCGGGGTCCGGTTAAAAGTGTACGTACGAACAATCTCGAACGGCTCTTGTCCAACTATGAGAGCCAATTCCATTCATGAAACGCAGGTCGAACCGTTCATTACATTATGGAGCCAAGCACTTATTATAATGCACTATGGGGGATAGTTCACACTAGCGAAATAACGACATTAAAAGCATAACAAGCGAACCGAGGTTTGTCGAGTCAGTAGGCTTCGATCTTACAAGAGCTGTATAGTTAAGCTTTATAGATGCATTTTTGCGAAAAAGGACGTAAATAAAAATAGCACTGCAGCAATGTTTAGCCCCCTCAAAACTAGAAATATCTATAACTTCGGCCCCAATTAACGGATCGCCCTGAAACTTGGGATTATTGCTTATTGCCTATGCGCTCTTCGAATGGAAGGTTAGATTTTAGCTAGCTTATAAATTAAAGCAGGAGCCCATAAGTAGGAGCTTTCATCTAACATGGTTGAGGCAGCGTATTTCCTGACCTAGTTATTTTTAGATTTGAATTTGCCGCGAAAATTATGTCCGGTTCCCTAAGAGGTCCGCACGGTCCGAATAAACAAGATGGCGGCGGAAAGGGGAAAACGGGATTTCTTTACTTCGAAAGCAATGTATCAATCCCCTTTCCGCACTTCTACTCGTGCCATTCTCGCAATTCCATTACTAGATATCCCATGACTCATTGCAGCTCCATGTTAGTAAAGAGTGAGTTATGTAAACAAATAACAGAGTCGAGAAGCGACAGAAGTGTGTCTACAGTTCCGGAATATGTTATAGTCGTAGCATGGGCTCCTGTACTACAGGTAGTTGTGTCTTTAAGCCATGGAATCTCTGAACGAAAAATGAAGAGAACTTCTGAAACCGGGGAATCCTCGAACTCGAAGCGAAGCCGCCAAAAAAATTGGGAAGAAACGGCTTCGGGATGTGACAACGACAGCACTAGCACTAGCAGTGCTAAAGAAGCGCTTCGAAGAAGTTTGCTAAAGCGACAGGAGGCGAAGTCAGGAGATAGGAGGAATCAGGAGAACATAGATGCGAAGAATGAAAAGGAAAAAGAAAAACTTCGCGAAATTCAGATCTTCCTCGAGAATGCTGGTTATCGTGGAGAGATTTGGACGGTGAAATCGCGTCTCGAAATTACTTCCCGAAGTAGAGGCAGAACCAGCTAATGCACTTCTAGTTCATCCCATAAAAGAGTTAGGCTTTTCTTCAGAATGTGGTCCATTTAACTGCGCTCGACTGGTAGTTTATCCCGAGCTTGTTTGGAGGGTGGATAGTCTATTGCTGAGATTTGTAATGTAATCAACACTTGGTTTACCAAGAACCATGCGATTGCCCTGGCATAGTCAATATTGGCGGCGCCCAAAGCGTAGAGAAGTTCGTCGAGAAAACGCTTGGCTATATCCCCAAGGGAATAAAGAAAGAACATTGCAATCTCCATTCTAAAGACTGCAGGTTTTGGCACGAATGGTATGAAAATGGGTTCCAAAGCCCCTCAAAAATCAGGTGATTTGAACCCAAACCTTTTCAAATATTATTCATCCCTACATTGGGAAGGCACAGCAGAATGGATGTTTCCTGAATCACACAACAGTGTTATAATAATGAAATAGTGAGTGATAGCATCTATACCCTAATGATACCACTTTTTTACAGAAAATGACTGTTAGCTTAGTTTAGGCCATGATATATATTTTTTTACAGATTGCATAAAAAAATTGATGTATGCATAAAAATACAGAACTGCAGAACTCAATATCAATGATAATATGCATCCATCAATTTCTCACTCCAATCATTTGATCTAAGAGAAAGGTGAAAAACAGCCTCAGTGGAATAGAAGCAGGCATGCATGCAATCAGGGTGCACAGAGTGGCTCAGTTCTTGGTCTGCCTCATCTCAGTTCTGTTTTCCTTACAGAATTTTGTTGTGTATATTATAAGCAGGGGGGATCCCGCCTTTGTTTATAGAGATCTTGCCTGTCTGAACTGAGATCTCAGCTTGCAGTATTATGTCTTCTCATGATATTAAAACAGTTGGAAGATGAAACATCCAGTAACAACAATAAAGTCAAAATTAGTGGAGACTCAGGGTATATTATTTATTTACTAGGTTTCTTTTTTCAAAATACCCAATACAAGAAGCTCAAATTAAGGACCAACAAGGGAATTTAAACTTGGGACTCTATGTTAGTTTTTACATCAGTGGCACCCCAGTCCATTCAAGTGAACAGGAACCCATTCAATCTCCTTATTGGAAACAGAGGCTTTGTTGACTGGTCATTTTTAAAATAGTCATTGCCATGCAGACCTGAGTGGTCTATAGATTTCTATATTTGCTGTTATTCTGCAATTCCAGAGAAATCCCTATCCCCAACAGGAGGGAATTGAAAATCCCAGATAGGTGGGATTATTTACCTGTTTCTTTCTACAAATACTTTATTTTCTTTTGGAAAAACCAGACGGCTCAGGGGGGGGGGGGGGGGGGGGTGTACATTCTGGAATTGCACATTCCAAACTAAATCATTGACAATAATAATAGTTAGATGAACAGCATTCAATAGAAAAAGTACAATTAACTGGCATTTTGTAATTTCTGTAATTTTGTGAATACACTGCATAACAGTATTTGTATATAATTTTGCCTTATTTCCTTTTGGTTGCAACAGAGTACGATTTCAGCTTGTCCCTGAGCATATTGTCAGCATCCACTACCTTCCCTTCATCCCGAAGGTTTTGTTCCACCTTGGCATTCATATATTCATTATTAGCATAAACCAACTAATGATCTATTACAAATCCTGCATTATGATTGGCTGAGCTACTAATGGTCTATTAGCTACTAATGGTCTATTACTGGCAAAACCACCACCTTTCTTTGCAAGGAAACTTGATTTTTCAGCATAAAATAATGGAATTCATTGCCAAAACTGACCAACTAGTTGGTTTATACTAAAACAATTAGACCTCTCGTCCTCATGTGCTATGATATCAATAGACCATTCGGCCTTCGGCCTCGTGGTCTATTCATCATATCACATTCGGCCTCGAGGTCTAATTGTTAAATAGCAGTGTTGGCTATCTTAGAAACAAGACCATTGAATAGGGAGCTTACAATTTCAGCATTAGAAGCTCCTTCAGACTTTGACAGTGCTGCAATGATAAGACCGAAGTCAACTTCAAGCTTTTCATTTTTTAAAACAGAAGACTGACACATGTCTATAAATCTCATCGTTCGTGAAATCCCTTACTTCGGTCAAAACATCCCTCACAAATGGTAGAAGCTCTGCGCGAGGAAAAATCAAGTTCCCTTCATCCAAATTTTTTAAACTTTGTGACAGTTTTGATTTATCTTTCAAGACAAGTTCGTCCAGAATTTCTATTTCTATTGCCAGTTCTTGCTTGTGTTTTTCTGACGGCTTTATTCGCCCTGGTTTCTCCGTGAGAGTTTCCCTTTTCATTTTTAGCATTTTGCAAAAAGCAAATCCGCAGAACCTATATAAAGTGTGATCATCTTCCTCTCCTCGCGCAAGTCCCGCTGTAACAGCCACAGTTTCGCTCGATTTTTTCTCCTGTACATGTCCCATAATAATGTGGTAAACTAGATCATGAATGAGACTTACAACGGTATGTATATGCTCGTCCAAGATGTCTTTGCCGTGCGAAAAGAAGCGATCCAAAATTGAACGTTCTTGACTGGATTTTCCTGGATGAAATTTCGTGAGAACTTTATCCACGCCACGGAAAGTGCTGTTTTCCTGTCCTTTTTTGGTAATATTAAGTGCTCATTTACCAATGTAGAAAATTTCCGACGAAATACAACGATCAGAAGTGAGAAATTCGCCTTCTGTTCCTCACTGAGGAAATCCTCTGCTACTACTTAATTTTCTTTCCTTCACAGAACTAAGTGGATGGCTTTTTAGTAGCTGACAACGAACTTCGTTCTCAACGCGCAACGCTTGCTCTGTGGAAAAGATCCACGCAGTCAACTCTTCCATTTCACCCTCCTTAAGACTTGTGTTGGGCTTGGTCGAAGACCGAGAACGAGATTTATTTTTCTTCTGGGTATTTTGACTTTGTGGTTGAGACTTTTTTCGACCTCGTTTGTTAGAAGTGCGAGGTTGAGTGGGCTCGCCTTCTGGTTCACTTTCTTCTGTTGTTTGTGTTGTACTGCTGTTTCCGTCATAATTTTCATCGCTTGAACTGATTCCAGAGAGTGAACTGCATTCAGAGAGCGAGCTACTTTCGATATTTTCAGAGACATTTAGCTCGCTGAGTTCCTCCCTTCTTTCCGCCATTTTTATCGATTGAGATAATTTATGCAAAAAACGAAATCTGGAGACTGACTGGACGCTGATTGGACAGTTAGTGTTTATTGACGTATGTCATGGCAACGATTCGCGCCAAATTTGTTCTAAAAATAAATAGGTCAGGAAACACGCTGCCTCAGGGACCCAGTACCAAAGATGAAAGCTCCTACTTATGGGCTCCTGATTAAAGATATTAGAATTATATTTAAGTTTTTATAAAACCGTTTTATTTTTGACGTAGCGTCGCCGGACTTCAACCATTGGTTTTCTGACTAATGTCAATGTGATCTTTTCGTGGTATGGATGGATTGTAACTTGGACGCCTGTATCAAAAGTTGAAGATTTCGTGGCATGTCGTGACGTCACGATGCGCCCACCTATTACATGGCCGCGCCGAGATACAAATTTATTAGTTAAACGTATTTTTTTAGTAAATCCGAAATAAAAACATCGAATACAGGCTTCTAAAAATATCAAGTTTCAGTGTAAATCACGTGATATCGACCTCCTCGGCCTTAGCGTTATGTTTTCAAGTGGCATTCTCATGGGTTGTCTTTCTTTTTCTGCTACGCACCGAAAAATAAAGTAATATGGAAGCATCCCAAACAAAGAAAGATTATTCAAATGAATGGTAAGTGATCTGAAATGGGAAAAACTACGCCCATGCCTAGGAGATCAATTCACTTGACGTTTATAATAGTATCATGTATCGTAAGGCAACAGATGTGCCTGACAGCGTAAGTGAACAAGTGACTTATAGTGACATCAACTTCCGGCTACAGCCACAAATACACTAAAATGTTGGCAAACAAAAAATGCCTAATGGGGCACATGTTCAGTTTTCTCATATGAGATCACGTTAAATTCACCGATCCCGCATTCATTGTTATACCCCTAGTTACTGTTGCTACGTCGGACAAGCCAAATATTATCTTTGGTATAGAGCGCGGAAAAGACACCGATTGCAGGGAGGTGTTAGAAGTTGTTGCATGCAATTTGGATTTTATATTTTTATCTTGAAAAGCTGAATAATTATTGAAAAATCTTCGATATTCAAGTTTGTTGCTCGGACATTTTGAATTCCGTAGGGAAAACTTCCTATTGTTTGCTATGAGTGGGCGGAGCTATCGTCAAAATAGGGATCGGTCTACTGACTGCCTTGATGGCATTTTCAGCTTGTCGTTACGTGTTAGTTGTGTTCTCGATCTTCTGTAGTATGGCGAGGGTTTCGATTCAGCAGGTTCGATTCATCTCATAAGAGCTGCATAGAAACACTTTTCTCTGCAGTGATTTTCACTTATTCTTAGGTTTCCCTTAGGCATAGGGCATACGTCGCATTAAAGTCGCGTCGAATACATTTAAAAAAATGATCATTTGTTATTTGAAAGTGCAATGTGTCGGTATCTTTTGAAAAAAAAAGTGTAATCGACGCGACCTTAACTCGACGTATGCCATAGGCCTTATGTATTCTAATCTTGTCATTTTCTGAGCAAAAAGGTAAAATGCTCTAGGTTGTATTTCAAGTAACTTTGCTCGACATGTCACGTGCATAGTTACCGTTGCTCAATTCCCAGAAAACCATTTGAGAGTCTCCCGAAATGGTACCAGAAATATTCTGAATGCGATAAAATTTATTCTTTAACTCAGACAGACTTATTAATTTGTAGAGTCATGATCATAAAAGGCAGAAAGTGCTACTAATGGCTGAGACCCCGTCCACACGCGTTTTTATAACGTTAAAGCGCATTCGTGTTGACGGGCAGAAACGATTCGAAAACGCTACGTGTGGACGCGATTCTTTTTTGAAAACGTAAAGAAAAATGAAAACGCAATCGTGTGAACGGGGTCTGATTTTAGCCACAATGAAATGTAGCTTTTCTCGCCGGGAAAATCCCCTCACACTGATCGCGAGCTCCAATTAGCATAAAATAGCTCCATTGCTCGATCAGAACTGTAAATTAGAAATTCAGCTGAATGAATGCTCTTTTTTTCGCGCTTAAGTACACGGGTTTGTGCTAGAGCAGATTTCGTGTGACTGTGATCACGGTCGCGGCACGGAACCTTGCCTGCTGTAGATACGCAATGAAATCGCGTAGTCGCGTCACGGTCACGGTCATACGAAATCTGCTTTAGTTTTACCGGGGTCCGGTTAAAAGTGTACGTACGAACAATCTCGAACGGCTCTTGTCCAACTATGAGAGCCAATTCCATTCATGAACCGCAGGTCGAACATTACATTATGGAGCCAAGCACTTATTTTATTGCACTATGGGGGATAGTTCACACTAGCGAAATAACGACATTAAAAGCATAACAAGCGAACCGAGGTTTGTCGAGTCAGTAGGCTTCGATCTTACAAGAGCTGTATAGATGCATTTTTGCGAAAAAGTACGTAAATAAATATAGCACTGCAGCAATGTTAGCAAGTATTTCTTGCCGTTATGACGGAACGCCGTTATGACGCAAAGTTGAACCAGCCTTTCTCAAACTTGGAAGGATCACTTGACAACCGGATATCCTCTGCTGCCTTATAAAACATGCAATACGAGTCAATATTCTAACAAGAAACGGCTTTACTTTAAATAGACAGTCGCTTTGGAATAGTAAAGTATTTTTCAAAGATTTCTTAGAGCTAGTTGAAACAAAAATATTTTTCTAAATTAAGCACTTGGATAGAAGTAAAATGCTCTTTAAATGTCTTCCTCCCGTTTTGTTGGTTAATCGGTACACATACAATGCTACCATTTCCTTGAGTTTGGCTTAGTATTTAAACCTCACGGAATATTATTTATCTTTTAGAATCACGCCATTATTACCAAAGGAAAGGCATTCGCTATAATTGCATAATTTCACGAAAACTGGTCGCATCTTTACAAGTGATACCTCATTTTAAAGCTCATGTCCTGGGCTAAACTATGGTATATAATTTCATTTTACAAAACCCACATTTTTTAATGAGTTCCCTTCCCGGTGCTTCAGCTCAACTTTTTAGAGTTCCACCCTCGCGAATATTCGGTATTTTCGTTAAATGACACCATATAAGCAAGATGTGTTCTAAAAAACCGTGAGAGGGATTTTGGAAATTCGATTTCCGTTTCAAGTTATGCTTTTTTGAAGATTTTTTTTTTTACATTTTTTTATATAAAAAAGAACCTAGCGGACACACAAAATAGGCAGACCTTGTCACTGGCGTTCCGATTGGGCTTCCTGTGCTCGGAGATGAACCACGAGGATGCCCGAGCACTGGGCCGAGCTCACCCGCAGAACGTCTAGTGAAATTCGCCAAAATCTACCTCGAATTGGTGAAAACCTACCCCGCCTCAAATCCATTTCGAAGCGTCGAAAATTAACATTTTTTTAGCTAAGCGAACCTAGTTGATCCTTAAAAGCAAAACAAGCATCTTTATTAAGTAATGGTCCGTATAAGAACTACCCAAGCCAACAGCAGAGCATGCTGGAATGCAATTATTTTCTATTGAAAATATCGGCGATTTCATTGGCTTAGACACAAAAATTGGTCAAATTACCATGAAAGAAAGACTTTTCTCAGGATTTATGGTAAGATATAAGCACATGTGGTACTCATAAACAGGAAATACGATTTTTAAAGACTTCGTATATGGGGAACCTAGCGTAAAAAAGTGATTCTTTTTCCTTTGTTTTTCTTTAATCTGATTGGTCTGGAGAGTTATTATCGCCATATTTTCTCAAGCAAGTCGAAATCAATAATTGTTCCACTTGTATTATGTTACTAGTCATGACAACTTTGTTGTGGTAAACAAATGGGACACATCCTATGTGGGGAACCCTGAATGCCGTAGAACAATGGATGATTGCATGGATGATTACTTAATGTATTCCATTCGCCGTTGTTTGCTATTTGTGAAAGGTTTTGGCCCTTTTGGCGTGGCATCCGCCATCTTGGATTGGTGAATTTCACTAGGCGTTCGGGGATAGGGTCTCCTGTGACGTCATGTCACATGTCTTACCAACCACAGGAAGCCCACCCAGAACCCCAGGGACTAGGCTGCAAAATAGGCTCTTTTATAAATTTCAAAAATACCCAACACGTTTTTTTAGAATACATCTAAGCCCATGTAAAATATTCTTATTCTTACTTGACCCGATGCGTCGGAAAGGAAACTCGTTAAAAAAAGTTTTCATAGTTGAGGAGACGAAATAACCTTTAAAATGAGGTATCACTTGTCAAGATGCGACTAAGTAACCTTGAAGCTGCAACGACGAGAACATGGACGGCGACATATTACTAAACTTCCTCGATTGGATTCTTTGTTTCTCAATATTAGAAACAAAGAAAATAGATTTCCTTTCGCTTTATTCAGCGAAAAATGGAAATATTTTATTATTTTTCTTGATTTAAACTGTAAAGGTGAACTCCCTGTGCAATCGTTAAGCATTTCCTTTGTATTATACATTTCATAACAGGAAATTCACATCCATTAGAAATCATATCAAACAAAACTATAACAAAATCATGGAGAAGCACGTGTAAGCATTGTGTTCTGTAACCAAGTGTATTGTTCTCTGCCGTTCTCGTCCTCCACTCCCCCCGGACGCTATCTATTTAGGCCCTGTCCACACTAACGCGTTTTCAAAAGTATTCGTTTTCAAACTGATACGGATTCGCAGCGTGTTAGTGTGGACGGGAGATTTAGCTCCAAACAAGCGATCAATTTTTATTTGATGTTGGCGTGTGCCAGAACAGTCTCAAATTAATGGTACAGTTGACGTTATCGTTTTCATTTTTATCCGAATTCGACCGTCCATACTAAAACGATATGTATACGGATTCGTTTTTATTCACTTTCGAGAGCGTTTTCAAACTTATACGGACTCGATGAAAACGATCAGCGTGTTAGTGTGGACGGAAGGCCTAAACGTATCAAAAAGTATACGGATTCAAACGAAAACGCGTTAGTGTGGACGGGATCTTAGTACTTCGTGCAGGCCGACACGGAAGACTTTATAATATTCTAATGCTAATGAGGCAGCAAGTCGGATAATGATCTCCATTAGCATCTTATAACATTTTATATCACCTACCTAAAAATAGCTCACGAAATGACGTCGACATAATTTGTTATTTCCTTAGAATAATCTTCTCGCATTTATATAACTCTTAGGTGTGCAGTTCTTGTTAATAGTTTTGATATAATTATACAGTATAACCACCGCTGCACTTAGAAATATTTCTCTAATCGTCAGATATTATATCAAAGCAATATAGTATTTCCAATGGCATGATAACACAACGTCTTTAGCTTTGCTTTGCGTCCATGTGAATAGCATGTCTGTCAGTAAAACCCAACCACGTGCTGACACCTCCATCAGGTATTAAAGAGCTCAAGCAGCATGAAGTGGGCAAAAGATAATTTTTACCCGTAAGTCTTTGCGGTTACTTGTTCAATGGTTGATGAAAGAGACAAGTTGTTGCGCCACGGCGGAATCCATACATTCCATAAAGGACTGGAACGTAGCGTCTCCATAAACCGCTCGACTTTCGTTCAGTTTGTCTCGGACGAACTGCCACATAGGGATGCGGTGGATGGGATCCGACAGACTAAGCTCCTGAGAAAATAGAAACAAACGGAGTGTCAATCAAATTACGGCTGGAATCACTAAGTTGGTATTTGTAAAGTACCGAAACTCTCCAATGTACACACAGGGGAACATGACCGGGATTGCATGTTCAATTTGAGATCTTTACCATGCGGTAGCGTTTCCTTCTATTGATTCGCACCGCAAGTAAAATAGCATCGAGGTAATCGTCTCTGTATTTGGTGCCTGAAACTTTCGCGCGACTTCAAAAAGGAAGGAGATGATATTACTTGCCGAGAAAAAAAAAACAATATAGTTATGATCTGCTTAAAATTTTTTGAAAAAGGTTCACCTATAATCGACGAAGAATGTGGTTCTGAGTATCCAGTGGAACAAGTTAGTAAAGAGCAGGGGCAGTGTTAGGGGTCCTTCCTCACCCTCCTTGCACTCGCCGCTCAGTGTTATGGTCCAGTCCCTGAACTCTCCTTCGCGGCTCCGTTGTTGCCTGTGGTCGCCGAAAGGAGAGTCCAGAAACCTTTGTATGCGCATGCGCTAGATCTGACCAAGAACTTGGTTTTTCCTTAGTGCGCATGATCCAAACACCGCTGTCGAAATTGATTGTTGGCTACATGAATTTTGTCCTTCAAGATAGGACGCCCTTGTGACCGTAACCGCGAAAATTCAACAGACAATCTCCGACAGTGGTATTTGAATCATGCGCACTAAAACCCAAGTTCTTGTCAGGATCTAGCGCATGCGCATACAAAGGTTTCTGGACTCTCCTTTCGGCGACCACAGGTAACAACGGAGCCGCGAAGGAGAATTCAGGGACTGGACTACTCAGTGTTATGGCGTCTCCGCGCGTTTCCCAGGCAACGAGTAGTCAATCAGTTAACATATTCAAATGGATAGCCATTCTGACTCGTGGGTTATGGGGACGTACGAACCTGCCGTTTACTCGAGTAAGCGTCCGTCTCTTCCTCCGTCTGGTCATCACCAGCAAACAGAACCAGACAGCTGAAACACACGGGAGATTGGTGTATAAGGTAACACGTCTACCGTATTACACTTACGCTACGATGAATTTGTTAAAGGGGCTCTCGCACTCCCGCTGGCCACTTCTCTGACAAGAAAATAGCTCAAATCGCAATCCAATTCCATCCTCTTGATAACACGTCAAAACAACCTAGAATTGCATTTGTCTAACACTTGAAAGGTTTTTCTATTAATCTGGAGGATTATTTTCATTACTACGAATATTAAGCGTGCAAGAGCCCTTTAAAGGAATAGTGGCCGACTTTGAGCCATTATTGACTGGAAGTGGGTCATAGGTTCGTGTACTGGATGATAGTTGCCCGCAAAAGCGGGTACTATCATGATCAATCTCGACCAATGGACTGGCTGATGTGTTGCAATCTCGATTAATAATCGACTCACTCTGTATGCACGCCATCCTCACAGCGGTGAATCTCGTGCAACACATCCACATCCGCGTCCAGAATAACTGCAAAACGGTCAGTCACACATCTGGGAAAACAAGAAGAAAAAAAGAGCTGACAATGACGAAACGAACCAACTGTAACAATCAACAATATTTTAATTGAAAAAAGTACCAGTGCTCTCTATATTGGAGTTGGTTATTCACTTAATTCGCCTGCGCTCAGACGAATCGAAAACAAGACAACGGTGTAGATTAGAGCCGATCAGCAAATCATTTATTAGTTTTTACTGACAGGCGGTCTGCACATTTGGGAAATTATTCCCCAAATAATTTTTCCCCACACACAATTCACGTTGATCAGAGGGAAATTACACAGGAGCAACGGACTAATAGACCTCCTTGGCTTGGGCGTAACGTTTTCCCATTTTAGATCACGTGGCATTCCCATGAGTATTCTCTCTTTCTTTATCTGCTAGGCACCGACGGATATATGAATATGGAAGCATCCCAAACAAAGAAAAATTATTCAAATGAGTGGCACGTGATCTGAAATGGGAAAACATTACGCCAAAGCCGAGGAGGTCTATTACAAGACCGTCCCGAGGTACAATACAGTAATTGGCAAGCAGAAAATCCATGATTACTTATTGCCAGAAGGCGTCAAGTGAACAACGCGATGCTGAAGAGCGTATAAATAGGGGAATAAATGACGTAACACAGTCATAAGAACAAAAGGCTAAAACAACGATCTCGTGAATACCGTAATCCCCTTGGAATAATGATCTTACTTGGAGTTAACTGGGAGTAATGACGTAAGTCCCATAGCCGTTAGTTTTCTTCTTTCTAGTCGTGTCATCGAATCAAGCTACAAATAAATTAATAAATTAACGTAAATTCAAATTTTGAAATTTAGAATACTTTTTAAACTTTTTTTAAATTTAGAGATCTTATTTGTATACAATTCACAGATATATATATAGACAGATTTATTATAATTCACATATTTTCTTGCATTTTAGATTTTTCATATATTTGTAACTTGATGTAGTATTTGTTAGGGTGTCCCCGATTAGTGTGCCAGTTGTGGCACGCTAGAAGGTACGACACGTTAATAAAGTTGTTGATCGATTGATTGGAATAAGTTTAAATTAACGTAATAAGTTCAATTATTAACGTATAAAGAAACCAACGAACGAGCGAGGAAAGTAACCAAGGAAAACACTACCTATCTACCTCCACAGCAGAATACCGACCACAAAGATCGGTCAATAGGGCTCCTGGGATACCTCAAGGATCTGTTTTGGGCCCAGTTTAATTATCATCTTATGTAACCGCTTCCAAACGACACTTATCTAATGTTTTGCTCATAAACCCTTTCAGTTGCAATATGACTGCAATAAATAAGCATATTTTGATGTAAAGCGAAAATGAGAAAAATGAGTAAGATGTTACCTTTTCTAACCAAATATCCAGAATTTACCCAAGAGCTCCTCGCTCTGCAAAAACGAAAAAAAAAATAACGCAATGAAACAACAGTATCCTATCAACAAATTGAGAAAATAGTCTGAAAAACAATAGCTGTTTAAAACAGAGGAACACAATTAAGTAGAATCAAGAAAAGGAGTTAACCTTCTCCTGTACCTGTTTGCCTGTCGCAGCAGCCATAGACTGAATAAAATTGGAGAAATAACTAGGATTCCTGAGAATTATTTCCCCAAATGTGCAGAGGTATACAATCAACAGTGGGGTGTAATCCTACAAGATAAAAATAGAGGCAAAGTGATACCAGCATGCTATACACCTTCAGCTGAATTTTACTCGAAATTTCGAAAAGAAAGGGGTCCTCATAATATCAGAAAAACGATATCGCACGAGTCACGAAGCGGCGAGTGCGATATCGTTTTTCAAGTGAAATTTAACGTGGTATTTACGAGTCGAGTGATGAATTTTTCTTGAATCCCATGGCAAAGATTTGATATTATTATAGTGTAATGAACTTTCTTTGCGCGCGGGTAACTTGTTTCTTTTTTTTCGAATTCAGCTTTTAACCATTGCATTCCACGTTAAATCTAACTCGTCTTTAGACAATCAATGCGCGCGTAAGAATTGAGTGATGGGATTCACAATGGAAGCCCTGATTAAGCTCGTACCTCGTCTTTGAAGATTTCTTGGAACACTTTGACAAGGACAGGCTCCATCAGCTGAACACCTTCACTCGGGTATGACTTGACTATCGTCTCGATAACCTGGGAAACGATAGGAATATTCAAACCTCAATCCACAAAGGACTTTTGGCTGCTATCGAGGAAGGACTAATGGGAATCAACTGCCATGACCATAGAAGAAAAATGGTAATTTCCACAGTCTGATACATGAATAAAATAATCTGCAACCAAACTTCCAACGTAGACACACAACTCGCATCTTTTTTCTACATTATACCTCCATGTTTGTCCGAAAAGTTCGCAAAGGATCCACCAAATTGTCAGGGAAGGAGAGTGAGCTCGGAGCTGTGACCCAGGGCCGGTGTCACTGATTAGTTACAAAGTCTAGTTTCGTGGCATTTCATGAGCAGAGATTTGCTCGTTGCTGTCGAGAAATCCGCCAGGGCGACGCAGCGTGAAGGCACTTGACCTCTCACCTCTGTGCACCGGGTTCGATCCCCATTCGGGGCAGTTTGGATTCTTATCTGCTGTTTCGAACCTTGTGTTCATCGTGGGTTGAAGTGACTCGTCATTTCTCCTGTGTTTCGCGTCTTTCGGATGAGACAATAAAACGAGGTCCCGTCTCTAAGCCCACTCCACTTAACCAGAACTCGAGAGACGTTAAACAACCACAATACTCACTACTTACTTACTTAGGCCTCATCATCCCCGGTGGGACATAAGGCCAGTACAACTCGTCTCCACTCTTGACGGTTGTGGGCAAGATGCTGTGCCTGCCCCAAGTGAGACCCAGATCTTTCAGTTCGGAGGCGATAGTTCTCCGCCAGGTGGTCTTGGGTCTACCGGGTTTCCGCCGTCTCGTCGGTGTCCATTGTAGGGCAATCTTTGGTACCCACTGCTGGTCCATGCGGAGGACATGCCCTAGCCATCTCATGCGCCGGTACCTGATTTCATCTACGACGCTGCTGCTAGTGGTCTTTTTGTACAGCTCCTTGTTTGAGATGGTGTTGGGCCAAAATATGCCACAGATCCTCCTCAGGCACCGATTGTGGAACACATTCAGCTTCTTCATGTCGCTCTCGACAACCCTCCAACACTCCGAGCCATATAGTAGGACCGACTTTACATTGCTGTTATAGATTCGTATCTTCGTTCGCAAGCTGTATTGCTTAGACTTCCAGATTGGGCGTAGTACAGCAAAAGCACCTTGTGCTTTTCCGAGACGCGCGGTGATGTCTTTTCGGGCTGCATTGTCTGAGCTCACAACACTTCCAAGATAGGTAAAGTCGTCTACTCTTTCAAGTGGGTTTGAGTCAACTGTGATTGGCGGCGCATTTGCTGTGCTGTTGACAAACATGGTCTTTGTCTTGGATTGACTGATGGTTAAACCGGTCTTCTTGGCAAAGCTGTTTAATCTCTCTGTCTTCTCCTGCAGATGTTTATGGCTGGAGGCCAGAACAGCTAAATCATCAGCAAAGTCTAGATCTTCTAACTGAGACAGTAAGGTCCACTGGATTCCTCTTGGTTTATCTGATGTTGTGTTGGGCATAATCCAGTCAATGGAGAGAAGGAAAAGCATGGGCGAGATGATACAACCCTGTCTCACACCAGACTTCACAGGGAACCACTCGGAAAGCTTACCATCGACTATGACACTGCATTCGAAGTGCTGGTAGAACAACTCTATCAAGGTGACTAATTAGGGGGTAACCCATAGGACCTTACGATCTTCCATAGAGTGTCGCGGTGCAGACTGTCAAAGGCTTTCTTGAAGTCGATAAAATTGATGTAAAGTGGACAATTCCTTCTAAGCACTGTTCAATGATAGGGCAAAAATCTGATCTATACATCCTCTTCCCTTCCTGAAGCCAGTTTGTTCTTCTCTTAGCTTGGCATCGATAGCCGAGTCAATTCTCATCAGGAGGATTCGGCAGAACACTTTGGATGGCACGGATAGTAGTGTGATGCCTCGCCAGTTGTCACAAAAGTTAAGGTTTCCTTTCTTGGGAGCTTTACAATGAGACTTCTAGTCCAGTCTTCAGGGATTGTTTCTGAGGTCCAGATAGTGAAGAAGAAGTCGGTAAGAACCTCAGCTGATGTCTCCACGTCGGCCTTTAGCATTTCTGCATGGATGCTGTCAATTCCACTGGCCTTCCCATTCTTCAGGCTTTAATAGCTGTCTTTACCTCTTCATTACTGGGTGGACTGGTGTCAATGTCAAGGAAGGCTTCAGTTGTTTCAATTTCTGCAGGTTTGTCTGGTTCTGGTCTGTTAAGAACTTCACGGAAGTGTTCTACCCAACGCGCTGCTTGTTCTGGTTCACTCGTAATGCTGTTACCATTCTTATCCTTCACAGGGAGGTTGGGCTGCTACTCTTACCACAGAGCTTCTTTGTGATTTTATACACAGTGCTCAGTTCCCCTCTTACGGCTGCGAGTTCAGCCTCATTTGCGAGCTCTTCCACAAATGTTAGTTTCAGCTTGATGGTCGCAACAAGAAGATGGTGGTCGCTGTAGACGTCTGCGCTGCGGTATACTCTGGTATCTTGAAGGGTTCGCCGCCACTTGCCATTATCACGATGTGGTCAATTTGGTTTGACGTTTTTTCCGTCGGGCGATTTCCATGTTAATTTATGTATATCCTTGTGTGGGAAGATGGTTCCTCCAATGACGCAGTAGTTTTCTAAGCAAAACTCAACAAGACGTTTCCCATTTTCGTTCATCACTCCGCAGCCATGCTGCCCCATTGCCCTTTCAAAGCTGGTGTTGTCCGAGCCGACTTTAGCGTTCATGTCTCCAATGATCAAAAGGACGTCGTGTGGTGGGACTTTGGAAACTGCAGCTTGTAGTTCTTCATACCAGCTGTCTTTGTCCTCATCTTCCGCTTCATTGGTTGGTGCGTAGCATTGTAGGATGGTAAGTTTAGCATGCTTGGAAATGAAGCGGGCTCTGATCAGTCTTTCGCTAATGGGTTCCCATTCAAGCAGGGTGTTGGTTCTTGCTTTAGAGACTATGATGGCGACACCGCGTTCGTGGCGTTCTGTATGCCCTGAGTATAAAATAACCGCTCCACCGCTGGTGATCTGTTTGCCAGCTCCTGTCCAACGACATTCACTGATCCCGAGGATATCTAGTCGGTACTTCTCCATCTCCTTAAGTACTTGAGCGGTCTTAGATGTTTGGTACATGGTACGAAGGTTCCATGTTCCTAGGCGGATCTTGATCTTGGGCCCGAGTAGATTGTCTATCGCACTCCTGACTTTCGTGTTGGGGCTTTCATCAGAAGTGGACATACTGCCATGTAGTTGGCTCGAATCCACAACAGGGCCAATAGTATTAACGATTATACTGGTTTCCGTAACTGAATTGTTTTTCTAGGATGGGGTTGTTGACCCCACGCCCAACCCCCACCCTGGAGACCAGGGGATCCCTCTTCGTCTGGCCCCTACCTTTACTCACTACATAACGATATATCTAAACAACCACTCACGACTGTTAAAACTGCACTGTATCAATTGCTATCCGCAATTAGGGCTCATGCATGCCCACATATGAGCTGGCTACCTATATACCATCAATGGATTTTTCATGAACATGAATTGAAATCACTTAATCTCGGCTCTCAAGTCCTTGGGATGATAAATTCTTAGCTTAGATTCCTGACATCGGTCGGGAAGGAAAGAGTTTTACTTACCCGTGCAACCACAATACCCCCCTCGGGTTTTATAGCTCCTACCATCCCCTGACAAGCACGACAGACTTCCGCACCATACCCCTGAAATCAAGACGGTTGGACAGCGTGTATCAATTCCAGGAGCACATAAAATTAGGTTTAATCGAAAAGGCACAATAATCGTCCCTAGCCGCAAAAAACGCCGAGTCTATGAGCGTGAGGTATTCACAGGCTTGTATGTACGAGGGGTTGCGCAATTTTAAACATAGATAGATAGATATAAACTTTATTAATGTGTCAAAGAAACATTGTAGCCTGGGCTAAGCCCATACTAATGAGGGGACACACATACACAAATTTTTTTTTACAATAATACTAGCTAAATAATTGACTATATAAAATATATACTATGTAAAAAACTATGTCATCATAATTTGCCAGTGCCAAAACATTCAAGAAGGTCCATATATGGATATGGACTAATTAGGAAATAGAACACATTTTTCCATGTACCATAGCCTGATGGTAGCACGCGTGACAGGTTGGTCGAACAACAAAGGCTGTGGGAACACGAGCCCCTCTGCATTGATGCAGAGTTTTGATCACACTCATTGTGGCTCAATTCGCTCAATTATTTTGTGTTTTCTCTTTACTGAGACCATTTAATGGAAAAATGCCTTGAAAATGAATGTGTTAACTTGCGAAATCGGTGAAAAGTGGCAGCGCATAGTTTGCAAAAATCTCCACAGAAAAATTTTATGCGAGCCGTTTTTTTGTCTGTTTTCGTAGCACAAACGAACTCGAAAGGTTGTTTAGACATAAAGCTAATGCACTCTATTTTGTATGCAATCCTTCTTGTATAACTATCATAAACTGCGTAAAAATAATACTGAAAATAATTAAGACGCTGACCGTTCGAGCACGAGATGATAGCGAGTTTGTTTTCGAGGAGGGTGATATATAGACTTTCACAACGTTAAATCGTGTTATATTGGTATTTATTCTTATCTGTTTCTTTGTTTGAGCACTACCGCTCCCCTCATTGCTGGATTAGTTCGCTTTGGCTATTATCGCACGGTTATGACATGTCAGATAATTAGCTAATAGATATTTAAACCTCTACCTCTAAGAAGGCTTTCCCATCAAGAAGTGTGTAGCGATCGATGATTCCAAAGCAAATCCTGAGATTTTCAGTTCCTAATTCTGGGAAATGGAAAAACAAAGTTTGTGTTGTACAACAGGTTTGATGAAAATTTCATTAATTATCAAATTGTTGTGACTTTTCTGAAAAATCGATAGCAGTTGGGGCCGTGTCGGGCGATTTTTTTATTTACGCCCACTTTATGGCACTTAGAAATTTTTAAGGCAAGTTATTGAGAAAAAAGGAAAAAGTATTCGTGATGGTGCGAGCCCTCAACCCTGTGCAAATTACCTATTCATAATCCAACATCTTACACATGAGCTACGAGAGAGTTCGCAGGTCAACATCCTCCTTTTAATTCACTCATAGAACGAGGCTATGTGAATCTTAATGAATATTTATACTGGCTAGCCGCCATCTTGAAGTGGGCGTAAAAAATAATTTCGCCCGTGGCGGGTCCCTATCCCATTTAGCAACTAGCTCATAGCTCCAAATATCCAGTACACGCTGAGGGAAGGGAAGGATATTTATATGAACCCACCTAACAATGCCGGCATGTTGTTAAACAGATGAAGCAGATCGTTTGACATGCGAGAAGCATTCTCCAATGTCTTCTGCCTGGAAATTGAGACAGAGAACATGGGTTATAAGGTCATGGCATTCGTCGTAGGTGTATATCATCCATAGTCAAATCACACTATTGGTCTATTGTCAATGTTGTGTTCTGATTGATCGAGCTACTAGTAAGGCCATAAGTTATAGCCTACTAGAAGCGTAAAGTGTCGGATTTGAAAGCCAGGAAATGGCAAATGACCAGACCAGAAAACGTTTTTGGCTATACAAATTGACCCACTAGTGTGATTTGACTAAAACAATTTTCGGCCTCATAAGCTATTGACCCAGAGCCCATTCGGGCTCGAGGAATATCTGAAAGAGCAAACATCTAAAGACCGAATTACTTCATGGGAGTTTTGCCTACGACTGTCGCATGTGCAGCCAAATATGGTAAGACGTTGTATGTCTTTGGACAAACGCTTTGTTTTGTGGGATACCATGGTGGGTTAGCTTTCAAAATGGCGGAAGTCATTGAACAAAACCTGCTGGCTTTTGAGTAAATTACTTTGACCCTTCTACACGCTACCATAGAAAAACTCGAGTCATAGCAAATTATATTTTTCAGCACATCGATGCAATCTCCAAAAAAGATCTGATGTCTCGAGCTCGTAAAACATACGCAAATGCCATCGATGTGCTGAACAATAAAAACATAATCCCGCTTCATTTTAGCCAACTCGGGACTGCGACCCTCGTCGGTTAAGTATCAGACGATATTCTGCGCAATCTCCCAGCATAATGGCAAATGTAAACGACGAAGAAACCGGTATATTTATTTGTCTTTGTGGCTGGTTGTGTTTGAAGAACAAATCGGTACCTACAGACTGATCGTGCTGGATGATTTACAAACTGGTGAGTATTTATAACGAAAAAACATCTCATTTCAAATGGAACTAATGAAAGTGTTGTCGGGGTGAATACTTGAGACTAAAGTAACGTAAAGTTAACATATCCATACCATAATTCCAGACCATCCTCGAGAAGATATACGTGAGGGGGCTGCAAGATAAAGACACATTGTACCAATCATGCAGTTACAAGTTCAATAACAGGATATTTTTGCAGGACAGCCAAGTAAATATATAACTTAGTGCTACGCGGCCACAGGCTTGCCTGAACATATACATATATTCACTTCATTACCGCGACCATAACATCTAATATTCCCCGACCTGCTCCCAGTCTGGCCTGATAGCTCAGCTGGTAGAGCATCGGATGTACAATTCTGAAGGTCGTGGGTTCGAATCCCTCTCGGGGTCAGAGATTTTTTCTCTTTCTCCGCTTACTAGGGCTAACGCTCATAAGCACACATGGGACCATTTCATTAGCACGTTAGCTTTCACACAAGGTTAATTCCTTATCTCCACTCTGTTGAACTTAGTGCTACGCGGCCACAGGCTTGCCTGAACATATAAATATAGTGTTGTTTGGGTGTTGTTACCTGTGAGACGTCTGTACTGAGTTGGATGATGGGAAGCAAAAAGTGATACATGTTGGTACTGTCTGTACCCAATCCCTACAAGCAAAGCATATGACCACGTACAATTTGTTGAGATCAAAGTCGGCATCCCAAAGTTTGGTATTAACCATTCAAATAGTGATCAAGAAACAGCCCTTCAAAAAGTCCACAATTTTACAAGATTTGTGTGAAATCCGGACGCGGCGTCCGGAAAACCATACAAAGCTTATCAAAATTCCGGCATCTTGGAATGGCTGTATCTCGATCGGAATTTACACAATCAACGCCAAACTTTAGGATTTTCTATAGAGAAGCCACGGACCGGCGCGAGCGAATTTAGCTCATGGGTGAGATCTTGGGTTATGAATAAGTAATTGGCACAGGGGTTGATGGTCCGCACCATCATGCATTCAATTAATATTTTTTCACTTTTTTTCTCAATAACTACTAGCCTGAAAAAATGTCCAAGTGCCATAAAGTGGACGTAAATAAAACAAATGCCAGGCGCGATACGGGACGGCTCTTTGCGTAGCCTAAGATTGATGGTGAATACGCATGACGGACTTTTCGACTAATCCAAGTCACGTAAACGTGTATGACTACTACACAATCCCATGCCGTCATGTGCAATCGCCACTAGGAAGCCTTGGCTCATGCGACCATGCGCCGGAGGATGAAACGGCACGGACAAGATAACACTGGACCATCACGTGACTTACCTGTACTAGATGTGTTAGTGTAGCGATGATAGCGCACCGTAACATGTGACCATCACGTGACTTACCTGCACTAGATGTATTAGTGTAGCGATGATAGCGCACCGTTACATGTGACCATCACGTGACTTACCTGTACTAGATGTGTTAGTGTGGTGATGATAGCGCACCGTAACATGTGACCATCACGTGACTTACCTGCACTAGATGTGTTAGTGTGGTGATGATAGCGCACCGTAACATGTGACCATCACGTGACTTACCTGCACTAGATGTATTAGTGTAGCGATGATAGCGCACCGTAACATGTGACCATCACGTGACTTACCTGCACTAGATGTGTTAGTGTAGCGATTAGCGCACCGTAACATGTGACCATCACGTGACTTACCTGGACTAGATGTGTTAGTGTAGCGATGATAGCGCATCGTAACATGTGACCATCACGTGATTTACCTGTACTAGATGTGTTAGTGTGGTGATGATAGCGCATCGGAACATGTGACCATCACGTGACTTACCTGCACTAGATGTGTTAGTGTAGCGATGATAGCGCATCGTAACATGTGACCATCACGTGACTTACCTGTACTAGATGTGTTAGTGTAGCGATTAGCGAACCGTAACATGTGACCATCACGTGACTTACCTGCACTAGATGTGTTAGTGTAGCGATAGCGCACCGTAACATGTGACCATCACGTGACTTACCTGCACTAGATGTGTTAGTGTAGCGATGATAGCGCACCGTAACATGTGACCATCACGTGACTTACCTGCACTAGATGTGTTAGTGTAGCGATGATAGCGCACCGTAACATGTGACCATCACGTGACTTACCTGTACTAGATGTGTTGGTGTAGAGATGATAGCGCATCGTAACATGTGACCATCACGTGACTTACCTGCACTAGATGTGTTAGTGTAGCGATTAGCGCACCGTAACATGTGACCATCACGTGACTCACCTGCACTAGATGTGTCAGTGTAGCGATTAGCGCACCGTAACATGTGACCATCACGTGACTTACCTGCACTAGATGTGTTAGTGTAGCGATGATAGCGCACCGTCACATGTGACCATCACGTGACATACCTGCACTAGTTGGGTCGTAACATGTGTCCATCACGTGACTAACCTGCACTAGATGAGTTAGTGTAGCGATGATAGCGCATCGTAACATGTTGTGCTGTTCAGACGCGTGCCATAAGTGGGGCAAATAAGATATGAGCGAGTTTGCTTGTAGACGGATCTGGAGAGAAAATATATTGAATAAGATCAGGCAGGAAGGAAGTAATGCTAGTATTACGAAGTTGCTGCACCGTAACATGTGACCATCACGTGACTTACCTGCACTAGATGTGTTAGTGTGGTGATGATAGCGCATCGGAACATGTGGCCATCACGTGACTTACCTGCACTAGATGTGTTAGTGTAGCGATGATAGCACACCGTAACATGTGACCATCACGTGACTTACCTGCACTAGATGTGTTAGTGTAGCGATTAGCGCACCGTAACATGTGACCATCACGTGACTTACCTGCTGTAAGTGTTGCTGCACTTTTGATAAACGATTTATAGTAACGGTCGCGTGACACAAATGCAACTGCCCACGGATCTCAATTCACGTGGGCGGTAATTGCGAAACGCTTTAAAAATTCGAGTTGTCTGTGCCCAGGTGATCTTTGACACGAGTCACACATTACAGCCCTCCAATGAAAAGCTCAAACGAGATTAAAGTTCAAATGAATCCCGAGTAAGAGTTATTAGTCAATGAGTCAATATCTCAGAAAGAGAAGAAAAGGAACCTCAATGTGTTTATAGGCATTTATCGTGCATCCACACTGGGCTGAAACATGGTCAGACGAAACATATTTAAACATTTATGTCGTCCATTTGCACCCCCTGTGAAACATTGAAACTTCCAAGATGCGTTGTGTTGTTTGTCTCTTATAATGTCTGCTGTGCTGACAGTTTGTAGCAAACTGCAGGTTCTTGCGTTCTGAATATTTAATGAGACATGTTTACTTGACGAGTGGGGACACAGTATACGTTTAGCTAGTGTGATCAATGTTTGGAGAAAAGGGTGAAAATAAGGTAAACAAAATCTCGGCGATCGCACTTACGTTACTCCCCAACCCGCTCAATGAGGAGAGAGAGAACATGAAGGACATGCATCTAAAAACAAGAAAGACATCATGGTAGTGAGAACCTCCGGTTTTGGTGTGATAACAAAGTGTCTCATGCCGTGAACACATGGTTACTTACTTTAGTATCGCACTCATTGACTTGTTTCAGCAAGTTGTACAGGGACGTGAAACTTGCTCCCATAAACTGAAAAGTCAAACAAAACGACGATGATAGGACGACTTATCAGCACAGCACAGCGACTAATCCAGGAGACCTGAAACCCAGTTCGATTGCCATCTCAGCCTTTCTAACTGTTTGGGTTTATCAGATGCCAATGAGGAATAAGGGTGCTATCAAGGGAAAATATGTCTTGTAAAAGAAGAGGTTATCTAACGAGAAGTCAAAAGCCTCAGTCTCAGCCTCCATTTTGTCAGTCTAGTAACATACCGTGTCAAGAAAGCATCCATTTCCATCGGTTAATTTGGAGATCGAAGTGAATTTTTTTCGAACAGTTTCCGTTTATCAACTATCAAACGTTACTTGTAGATGATTATTTCTTTTAAAATAATTTAGCACCTTTATATATTTTCAAGTTATTACATCACTATAGTCCAGGTCGAAGTATTCGCTAAGCAAATCAATGCCTCCTTGTCGTCCCTGGGTCTAATCAAAACAGTTATGGTGACAGGCATTCTCAGTGATAGCCCCTAAACTATGGAATGCCCTGCCCATTGACATAAGGAGAAGCAGTTCTCTTTTAATTTTCAAAACGCGACAGAAACACATCTTTTTAAACAAGCATTTTTGTATTTTTTTATACTGAATTAGTTTTATTTTAATAGAATTGTTTTTAATTGTGGTATTGTCAAGCAGTTAATGTATATGGCGCTAAACAATGAAAATAGGCATGCTTTGGGAAAATGTGTTTATCTGTAGACGAAGGGACTCACCGGTAAAAAGCTGTCCATCTGGAATTCTACATCGTCGATTGGTGAGGCAAGTTAAGAAAATAATCCGACCCATATAAATTACAATATTAGAACATTTTTATCCAAGATTAGTATAATTGGTCGATAGGTTCGTTTTCTCTCGCTGTAATCACCTACAGGTGATTATAACATTAAAAGGACTGGGAGAGTGCGCGCGAGTTTTGTTATGATCGTGAAAACGTCCAACAAAAACAGGTTTTTCTGTCAAAAAACCTTATGAATCGCAATTATACTAAAACAATTAGCCGCCTCAGGCTCCGTGATTTTCGGCGAATAGTCACCTCGACTTCGTCTCAGTTTTCACGTCGCCTTCGGCGACTAATTGTTGATTCTCAACTAAACACTCGCTGTTTATATGTTAAGGATATCAGTTCGTAGTGTGTTTGCCGCGGTCAGGCGAACCTGTAATAAATATACAATACCTACTATCAGACTAACTAGCATATATTTTGTTTCTTTAAATCGTTTTCTGCAAAGTACTCATTTCAAACAGACATAAAGCTTTTAACGCCAGCGTTCGGGATCAGTTTCATTAGACTAATCAAATACGAGTTTTACTTGTGTCAGACACAAATGACGCAATCCAAAAGACAAACATTGCACCAATGAAAGCTAAAATGAGTACAATAGGTTTTTGTTTAAAGCCAGAACCTAAATACGATATTGTCTCCAAATATGGATATGGTATGGGGATATTATCATGCAAATACCACGTGACCTACCACCAAGTCTTCGTGATCCTGCATGAGATAGAGTAGAGACTCGTAGAGCAGAGGGCGGACTGGGGCCGAGAGTTTGACGTTCACCCACTGCCCCACCAACCATGGGACGCGGCGACGCAACAACTTGTACCTATAAAAAGGAGAGCAAGCGTGACATCGACACGGGAAAACCTTTCTGAGCGACTCTTTTTAGCAGGAATTGTAACATTTTTTACACATTGAGCACTTTACATCTCTCCTCTTACAAGGGCGTAGCCAGGGGGGGCACAGGGGGCCGTGGCCACCTTTCTCGGGAGATTTTTCCATACATTTACTGTAGTTGCTGGAGGAAATAATTTGAAAATGTTCGTCCCATGTTTTCACTATCCGACCCCCCCCCCCCCCCCCCCCCCCACCACCACCACCACCAAAATTCCTGGCTACGCCCCTGTCTTAACTAGATTGCTTGTGACTTCAGACGGTTTAAATCAAATGTAGATGGCGTGACTCAAGGGAATAAGCGTTCTTTATTGGCCAGTCAAATACAGGATGATTGAATACCTACTATACCACTGGAAACAGAAAGGTATTAATGAAGTCCACAAACCAAAGACTAACTATGATGTAACATGAGACTCGTACATGATAGCTCTAGTGTCTATTGATAATAAATGCCAATTGCCAGATAGTATTTGCCGTACATACCTGGGCGACTTATTGTGCATCTCTCGTACGAGGTAATTAGTGAACCAGCTGTCAAAGTCGATCTCTTCAAATAGGTTATAGGAGGCCAGTCCGGCTGCAGTGTACACTGGGAAATAAAAGGGGAAAATGAGAACCAAAACCACTGCGATTGAACTAGTCAGTCCTACTGAGGTCGATACATCCTCGTGAATCCTAGACAATAGACCTATTCCTCTTGCGTGGGGGCCCTGTGGTTTGTTTACCCAACTGGTACTCAAGTGTAGAATGTTCTTTGTTTCCTTTCGCGTGCATTACAAGGAAACAAAAGACATTGTTTAGCATGAGTGTCAGTTGGGAAAACACTATCCTAGTTTCACCACATATCTATTAACCCGTCACACGGACTAAGTTATGGGAGGTGATTGCGACTGCCAGGCAATAGGCATGCGATGAGCATGGCATGGTTTGCGATGTCAACCGCCACCAGGGGAGGTGGGTGGGGCGCGAAACGTCTATCGCCTCCGCAATTTTCCCTTTCGTAAACCATCGTTGCCTTTTGGACGGCACTTAGAAAATTTACACGTTTAGTTTCGTTGTCTCAGTAAAGGTAAAAAAAAATCGTATATCAATTCCACCCAGTTTAGAACCCCAACCGGTAAACCGATTACTAACCCAAACCCTAACCAGTGCGCTACGAGTGAATTCGCTGGGTTGGAGGTGCTTTTTAATTGGATTTGTACTATCTTTCATTAGCATCTATAGAACGAAGCTATATGAATGATAATTACTAATTATCCCAAGGGATCAGAAATGGCAACGACCTTTCTGAGAAGGCATCGACCGTTCAGAGAAATGGCAACGACCGTTCTAAAAGGCAACGATGGTTTACGAAAGGGAAACTAGCATCGCCTCCACGGCAACTTGTTGCGAACTGTGTTGAGGGGACTGAGAGAATGCCATTTGGTAAATATGCATCGAAGCATGATGCCTGAGATGTGCACGCCTCATTGGTACCGATTTGATGTGAATACCTCTTTCCGCGTGCCGGGCTAATTACGTATGCGGGTGAAAATAGGAGGATCACAATCTTGGAATACCCGTACGCATGCGCGTAACTCGGAAGTGTGTCCCCTTTGCTCCCTCCCGCCTGTTAGTAAGTCTGCTCTTGTGATCCTTGTGAGCATCCGGACATCTTTCGCAGTTTGCGAGCCCAACTCGAAAAGCCAAGCGCCAAAAACTATGCACGGCCTTTGTGTTAACACCTTATGTTCAATGCTTTTAAAATTGTGCGCACACCAGTTTTAGGTCACTATTTGTGAACTATCATTTACCAGCAAATCAAAACTTTGCTGTAGGAACAGGGGAATTGTCTCTGGCATGCAGGCTCGATGCCAAGAAACAGGACTGTAACGGCTTAAAGGAATCCTGTCACGCAACTGCACAGCTGTTGTGCGCATCTGTATCAGAAGCAGACCTTATCAGCAGAAGACCTTGTTATCGTCTACTGCCTATTAATTCGATCGGTAGTCGAATACGCGAGCGTAGTTTTCGCAAACATCCCGCAGTACTTGTCCACTGCCTTAGAATCTGTCCGGGAGTGCGCACTGTCAATTATCCTCTATAATCTCTCGTACAGTCAAGGACTTTCGAGATCTAGCTTGGGCTCACTGCAAGATCCCAGGGATCACGCATGTCAAAAGTTCATAACTGGAATCAAACCATCCAGTCCGCTACACAGGCTTGTTTCTAGTAGGTTTGTCACCAGCGATTAAACCTACAACGTCAGGGCTGTAGTGAGACCATTAATGTCATGCAAGACAGATCGCTTCAAATATTTTGTCACGGTAAAATATGCCCACTATTTATAGTGATATGGAGAACTATTATTTCTCTCGACCTGCCCGAATTCCAACTATTCGCACACCACACACGCGCGCCGGTTCCCTTCAAGCCCTGCTCGACCCAGCCCCCCACGCGTTCGGGTGAGCACAGAGAACCCATGTCACAAAAGAATTAGAATTATGTACAAATATTATATTTTATTTATTGTCTTATACTGACCCTAACTGTAATTTAGTTTCACTGCAAAAGTAGAAATAAGCCTATCTATGAGTATCTTTTATCTATCTTTCAAAGCAAAGAAGTATCGTCATGTAACGATGGCCAGCGACGGCTAAAAAATCTCGAAAACAAAGTGTTTATTATCTCGCACGCTACGTCTCAATCCGAAAGGCCATGACTCTCAGCCTTACATATTCTTAAATAGTTGTTTGATAGTATATGAGTTTGCTGATAATTCAGTGATCACTCCTGGAGCATGCGCTTATCAGGACAGGCTCCCTTTAAATGCCCAAGATTTCTCTATCAGACTAAAAATGTAGCAAAGGAAAACGCTTACAAAGGAAACAAGAACTGCTCATTTCAGAAAGAGTCGTTCCACGTGATATAGTAAACTCTGAATCCGCGGAACATACACGACCCAGGGGCCCCCTTAGAGCTGGAAATTCCGACATTTTTCTGCGGCGGCCTGCCGGCTGAAGGCTATAGCACCTCCAGCCACGTATCCATGAAAAAATCCTCGCAAGCAGTTCTCCTTTGTGTATATTGTGTATTACATTATTCACACCAGTGCCTTATATGTAAAAATCCTTAGCGCCTGTCAGGAGTGTTTGTGATTGGCTGATTTTTCCCACAATTTTTGGGCGCACCCGTGCTACACAGGAAGCCCGTTACAAATATTTAGCTGGGTTAACTGCGGGCCGCCCCCTTCGCGAAAACCTTGACCGGGTTGCTACCTTCTTGGGTTCGTTGTTTAGAGTCCCGGATCCTCTCGCTCAACTGAACTCCATGGCAAGCATATCAGTGTAAAAACTTCTTTACGAATCGGAGCATGCGCTTATCAGGACAGGCTCCCTTTAAATGCCCAAGATTTTTCTATCAGACTAAAAATGTAGCAGACAGATATCTTTTTTTTTGTCTGCATTCTAGCGTTCGGGATCATAGAGGAAACGCACCGAAGAGGCGTTCAACCAAGTTTGGTTGTCTTGGTTCATCCCTCCCCAAGATATAAACTTTTTATTTATCTCCGCTATAAAACTGGTCATGGGTTACCTGTGCGACGACGGACACACGGAAACCGGAAGTCCATGACAGAATCAGTCGATGCATATACACTTTTTTTCTTTCTTCTCCTGCATGTATCCATGGGGCTCCGCTATTAGGTCGGCCATCTATCGGAGCAATCTTAATTTAACATGGATGTAACTACTAATCGAACATTCTCTGGCAATACAACTAGCTTTGGGGAGCTTCAATGGTCCAACGAGGGGTTGGGCTCCCTGTGTAAGGAATCAACACTCCAACTCCTAACTTGGTTAAACTTGGCGAACAAGAGGAGATCTGGCATACAAGAATAATATAGCAAACAGAAGCCAAACACAGGGAACCCAACCCTTCGGTGACCAGGATCCAGACTATGTCTGCAGAGACCATGCTTTCAGGCCCCCCCCCCCCCCCCCCCAGTCATCGAAGGGAATTAAAGGTTTTTTTTATGCCCCACGTAGAGGATATGAGCCGATGCTGTCAAAAAAACTGAATTGTGGAATTTGCAGATAAATTATGACATCAGCAAAATTGAACTACCCATCCTCGTTCTATTGTTTTATTGCTTTTATGGTGACAGAACGTCCTATCGATCAATCGCAGTTATTCGTCACAGGACTGCAGAGCTAACCAACCATGAGATTACAAGTCAATATAATAAGTCAGAGCAAACATCAAGAGGATTCTCTTGGCCTCTTGGCTGTTTGAGGCACCCTTTGAGACAGGGACTACTTCCTTCGCTAGCTTAGCTCTGCCTAGTCGGTGGAAGGACGCGTCTAGGTTAATTGCACAGTGTCGTCCATTCCGATAGCCTTTTCCTCACTTTCCTTTCAATCCTCACGTATATATTCCATAACCCCTGCGCACCGCGTGCGACATTATCCTTTCAACAGTCCCTGCCTATAGAACACGACCTGTGCGTATCGCGTACGAACCCCTCCATTGTATATAGTCCATGACACTGTGTACCGCGTGTGACACTATCCCTTTTAACGACCCTTGCATGTGCTGCATGACCTCCGCACACCGTGTGCGACATCACCCTTTACCACCAGAGGTATCATGACACCTGCACACCGCGTGCGACACTATCCCTTTAACATTCCTTACATACGGTACATGGCCCCTACACACCACGTGCGACACCATCCTTTAACACCAGATGTATATAGTACATGACCCCTACGCACCGCGTGCGACACTATCCCTTTAACCCCCTGCATATATGGTCCATTACGCCCGTGCACCGCGTGCGACACTATCCCCGACGATAACTTGCAGCCTTGTACTTTAACTCCCTGCATATATGGTCCATTACGCCCGTGCACCGCGTGCGACACTATCTCCGACGATAACTTGCAGCCTTGTACTGCCGTAACCTCACTCTGTCCTCCTTGTGGTCTGTTAAGACTCCTCGCACCACGTGCGGCATATCCCTCCTCGCACCACGTGCGGTATCCCTCCTCGCAGCACGTGCGGTATATCTCTACCGTGTCCTCCCTTCTCCCTCCTCGCACCACGTGCAGTATATCTCTACCCTGTCCTCCCCTCTCCCTCCTCTCAGTGGTATCCCTCCTCGCAGCACGTGCGGTATATCTCTACCCTGTCCTCCCCTCTCCCTCCTCGCACCACGTGCGGTATATCTCTACCCTGTCCTCCCCTCTCCCTCCTCGCACCACGTGCGGTATATCTCCATCCTGTCCTCCCCTCTCCCTCCTCGCACCACGTGCGGTATCCTCCTCGCACCGTGTGCGGTATAACTCCACCCAGTACACCCCCTCCCTGTGATCTGTCTTACCATATATCCACTAGTACGCCGTGACTAACTTTCCCGAGACCACAAAATGACAGAATACGTAATACACTTACAAACGTATCCCAGCCGAACTAGAGAGGGCTTCCATACAGCGTGTGAAAATAAGAGTGGGGGAGACAGCAAAATTAAGGGATGGGGTTTACAAATATTGTAGTACATAGGAACCAAAAAGCAGGGAGGGAAATTATAATACTGCAGACGGATCCAGACAGTACATATGCATGACAAGGGAACTACAATACGAACCACCACAGTCCCGTGGGAGCGAAAAACACTTGCTAGCGAATACAGCGAAACAAAAGGACATGGAAAATACGTACCCCTCAACGACAAGTACCGCGACAATAAAGTAACTACGAAGAGGCAAGAGTAAAACGAGTGAAATGATAAATAAGGACCAACGAGGCAAGAGGCGCAAACTACGGCACACGCTACGGTTACGGGAGTTACGGGGTGGAACTAATCACTATCTTGCCTGAAAACACGAGACTAAAGAACTTGTGACCCGATAAGTAAACCCCCGAACTACAAAACTACAATTACCCGTTCATTTTACTGTAGCCGCTCCGGGTTTGTCATGAAGAGTGTGGCTGCTGGTGGCGGTTAACAAGACGAGCGAAGCGAAAAAGTCTAAATCACCTCCACGGCAACTTGTTGCGAACTATGTTGAGGGGACTGAGAGAATGCCATTTGGCAAATATGCATCGAAGCATGATGCCTGAGATGCGCACGCCTCATTGGTACCGATCTGATGTGAATACCTCTTTCCGCGTGCCGGGCTAATTACGTATACGGGTGAAAATAGACCTAGCAAAACCACAGGGCCCCACTCAAGCGGAAAAGGTCTATTACCATGAGATAAGCAGCGCAACAAAGGGCCTAAAGTTCTGGTAAATAATTTTTTTCGTCGGTCGACATTTGAAAGGCGCAAAATGCATAACATTGTCTCAACCTGTGGCGTCCAGTAGCAGGGACATTTGCATACGCATGCGCGGCTTACATTTATTGAACTCGCTTATGCCTAAGGGAAAGTTCATGACAGCTCAATGTTTAGGGATTTGACCCTGATATGTGGAACGAAATTGAAATGAATTACTCCAGAATTCGCCTTAGAAGTTTTATCTATGTCTCTGCTGTCTATTCTATGGAAAGGAACATGCAATAGGTTCGAGTTGTTATCAAGGACGTTCAAAGAAACTCAAGCTTCGTCAATATGGCAGCCATGTTGTCTTGTTACATCCCGTAATTGGAGGTTGCTTGCTCATTTTAAAGGAGAACCTGAATCAATTCACATACGGTAAATTTCTCTATGGTAAGCATTGGACATGTTTTGGAGTCAAACTTGATAATTTGCGTTTGCGATTGTCGAGAACACCAGTGAAAATTCTGTTTAATTTCAGTTTACAAGTAAATTATATTGAATGCTCCGAGCCCGCTAAAATTCCAGCAAGGCCAGTTCTCCATCTTGTACCCAACCAACCATTGTACCCAACCAACCAAGGGTATCATCAAGAAACCATCAAACTAGCCTTGAAAATTCGCTGATCATAGGAATTATACTTTTGAACTCAAATGACTATTGAACCTGTTCAAATTATGCGTAACACTCTTGAAGCCGATACCACCACAGAACTACAAATATACCGTATATATGTATCTGACTGATGTCGCAATACTATAAGGTTGATGAGAGTACAAATAAAACAGAGATCGCTTTGAGTTAAATACGTATTAAGTAGCGCTCCGTCTTAGAACTATAGCGGAAACAATAGGGCCGCGGAAACAGTGGTCGTCTAGTGATGCTCACACTCGATTTTCTTCTTGAAGCAACGAAATGCTATGATATATCCGGAAGACCTATTCAGCTCTGCAAACGAAGTATTTCGCTACGAAATCGGTCAAAAACAAATTTCAACCAATCAGAAGGCCAGGATTTGTTGACTAAGCCAATTAGTTTTATAGAAATTTAACAATTTAAAATTTTACACAAAGCATAACTCAAATTCCCCATAGCCGTTCACGCTATCGTTCTTGGACGGAGCGCTACTTAAATAACAACATTTCGCCATCAATTTTCTTGCATAATTTGCAATGGTGGCCTCCTCTATTATGTGCTGCAGAAAAATATCGAGCACATTTCTCCATCTTAGTTTTAGCATGATCTTAACCAGAAATGATCAAACTGTTAATTTTTTAACATTTTCTTGTGTTCAAAATTCGCCAACATAACTAAAACTTTTTTTCATTGTAGTACTTTTGTTATTTTTGTTGCACGTGCAGGTCTTTAACGACTTTTAGTATCAGTAATGTTGACATATTTCATCCATTTTTTTTTTCAGATCTTCTGAATTGTTAGCAGGGTCATGTTCATACCATCAAGGTTTTGATGCTACCTGTGACAGAATATGCAACTAAAGAGTTATAGGGATGGCTTCTAGGCAAGAATTTGTAATTTGAAGTGTTTTTCTAGCCTCTTAAAAATGACTTGTTCTGCCAAGAAATAAACTCAATAAACAATTCCATGTGTCATTCGTCGTAAATGTCGTAATATTGATCGTGGCAGTCGTCCAGGGGCCGGTTCCTGAAAGGTGGATTAGCGCTATTCTAGGAATAAAATTTGCTAATCTAGGAATAAATTTAATACTGGAATAATATCGAGTTCCTGAAAGCGGGAATAGCGCTATTCCCGGGATTAAAGTTAGTACACCTCGCGAGCAGGGAATAACTCGCTAATCCAGGAATAAATCAGTGAAAAACAACACAAAATTGCATCTAAATACACCGTTTTACTCACGTTTTTTGCTTTATTTTCACTTCATTGAACAGTTGGTTGCTCCATGACCTTAAAACGATGCTTCAACAAGATGACTGAGTGATTTTTAGTGTTCCTTCGTTCCTTTTCCCGTAATCAAAATAGAAAGATCGACGATAAAGTTCGATATCTTTCTACCGTGTTTGGGAAAAAAAATATTTCTCGTCGCTGTTCACATTTTAGAAAAAATAAACCACATCAAGGCCGAGAATGATAATTAAACTAGACACTTGTCGTATTGTTAAGAGAAAAAATACCTTTTGATTATTGTTTTAGTTTGTTTTTAAAGTGAAACTAAATTTTCTGCACGCCGCCATTTTGTTTTTTTTGGGGGCCAGTCTCCTCACGGATGCACAGGACGCCCAGTAATAGTTGGCTTCTGCACTTAAATTTCAGCCAATGAAATCGCTTTAAAAGCAGTCAAACCGGTTATGTTTGTCTTATTCCTGGAATAACTAATCCGGGAATAACTTGTGCTTTCAGGAACCAATATTTATTCCTAGAATAGCTAATCCTAGAATAGCATATTTAATCCTGGATTAGCCGCTATTCCTGGATTAAGTTAGTCCTCTTTTCAGGAACCGGCCCCAGGGCTATAAAGCTCGATGGGTGGTTGAGGGGGTCTTTAAGGTTAATGAATTATGTTTTCTCAATTACGTTTTCATGAATTACGTTTTCTTCTGAATTCAGCAATGGCTTTTCTATGGTAGCATATCGTATGGTGTTCAAGCTGCTGCATGCTATCATCGTCGATTGAAACAATTCCGCCACACTGCTCGTAACATGGCTTAAAAGTGGAGTCAGAACGTGTCATGTCGACATCTCGTTTGATGCAGACAGAACACTAGAGCTTACCGTACAAATATTTTGAATTACAAAATAACGACAAAAGAAAAGTGCGAGCTAAAATCTTCGTGCAATTATGTCAACTCCGACTAAACAATGGAAATTGACGATGGTAGCGCCCGTAATCACATTGAATTGGTCAGCGGATTCGTGCATGCGCAGTACAAAAGTCCCTGCTACTGTGGCGTCCTACTAGACTACTAGGTATGCTACTAGGCTGACAAAATGGAGACTGACTGAGGCTTTTCAACTTCTCGTTAGATAAGGTCTTCTTTTACAAGACATATTTTACCTGCGTCCTTTTGCAAGAGGATGTTCATATCTTCTGTATCCGGTGAAGCTGATAATGAGATATACATATAACGAATTGTTAAATACCTGATCTTACATAACGTGACTGACTTTGCACTGTGTGTGAGATTGTGGAAGACCTGATCATGGTGTGTTTTGTGTGTAGCGAGTTGTTGAATACCTGATTGTGCGAGATTATGATGTGTTTTGTGTGTAGCAAGTTGTTGAATACCTGATCTTGCATAGCATGACTGACCTTGCACGGTGTGTATAAGATTAACCACCACGGGTGTCACAGTGTTACGATATTCAGCAAATAGAGTCAGATACAGGTTCTCTACACTCGGCTGAAAAAAGAAATGAAAATCTCATTTTACAACTTCGCTGTCTATTTTTGGGATTGGAATTTGGAAATTCCTGTGTGTTATTCACCCTCAACTGATATCTCCAAGATTCTCCAACCTCTTCATTGACTGAAAACAAATAAAAACATCACACTTAAAAGGCCTGTGGCATTATGAGTACAGTCAACAAGATAATCTTTCTACCAAAAATTGTTTGTTCTGTGCGCTTCACAATATTTCTATTAAATGAAATAAAATAAAAATAAATAAATAATAGTTATAATAATTATGAATAAAATAGATTAGAATAGAATATATAAACCGGCAAACATTTTACAATGTTTATTAGAAAGTTGAAAAAAGGTCAAACGTTATAAGCGACCTTAAAAACGTGAGTCTTGGAACAAGCCCTGATATCAAACGGGAGATTGTTCCAAAGTCTGGGCGCAGCTAGAGAAAGCCTACAGTGTCAGGCACCGCGGAGCATAATTTCGATTGGGGGGGGGGGGGCTAAATCGGGATGGGACAACTTGGGGGACCGGGGGATCTGAAATTGGTAACTCTTTTAGTTTTCTCGAGAAGCGCCGCCAGATGAATTGGACAAATATTTTCAAAATGGTGGCAAAATTATTAGCCACCCCCCCCCCCCCCCCCCCCCTAGCACCCCCGGCTCCGCGGTGCCTAAGTGTCCGTAGGTCTTCAAGTTAAAAATCTTTAAGGCCTAGATGATCGCTCGATGACCACAAGGCACGACCCGGTCGGTAAAATTCTAGTAGAACTTTAATACATGACAAGACTTGACAACACTTACCAAAATCCTCTGGATCGGTTTCCCAGTTATCAAGTTCCTTTGAAAAGATTACATTAATTCAATTACTTTGAAAGATCAACATCAAGATCAACATCAATCTCAATCACAAAATAATCTCACCTAATCTCAAAAGCAACTTACTTCGTGCTTTAATAGGAAGTAATGCATGATTATCTTCTGGACGATTTCTGTCAGAACATTTGGGGTAAAGAATGCCATCTTAGTCTGATACAAATACAACAACAGGAACAGTCAGCAAAACAGAACTCACAACATATGTTCGGTTACACGTTCTTCAAATATTCTTTCAGCAACAAGTTTTGTCTTACCTGGTGAGCTCTTAGCGCCTCCCTTGACGTATTTTCTAGGGGGAAAACAAGAAAATATACTGTAACTCTATCACATAATTAGCAATTAAGGAGGCTGCCTACAATTTTTTTTGCTCTCAACACCCAGTCTTTGTATGACTGCTGTTCAGGCTCGAAAACCTGTACCGGTCTGAACTTTCACATGGTTACCCGGAAGGGTTTGAACTTTATTGTAGTGTGCATTTTGTTGTGATCGGAGTTGCTATAGCAACGTTATAACCACGCCCTTGTTTATAATTAGCAGCCATCAGACGCGTTGCGCGACCTAAACTTTTAAAATGACACCCCTCGCACTAATCCCTGAGTAGCTAACATTAATCACAGCAAGTTTGGAGAGCATTCATTGGGCCAATCATTTATGTTATTCGAACGGACTTTTTCAGGCTCCAAAATGTCAAAGTTATTTATGCCGCAAAAATTTCCTTGAAAAAGAATGGCTAATATCTGCGGAATTAAAAGATCCTTGCCGCCCGAATAATCTACAAACCCAAAGCAATGTACTAGCCAAATTTCACTTCTTAGAATGCTTCCGATTTTGTTTGGCATGTGTTCAAGCAAACTGCAAAATTTGAGAAATTATATTATAAATCTTACGTTTGTTATAAAATTTACACTTTTCGCCTTTGACAAAAATCTCATATGTTAATGTTTTTGATACTTCCGTAAATTATTCTTGCATATATACCAAAGATAACCCTCCAAGTCTTGAGTTCATTGAAGTATTTTAAGGCACCGAGAAAAAATGCTAAACTTCACTACTCTTTCGGTTTGCTCGAGCCGGTTTTTGCCATTGTAATTTGTTTTCACTTGTTGTAGCTTTCACGTGGTTTTCCCTGTAATCAGTGAAGCGAACTACATTCCATCATGGGAATCAAACGATTGCTTCTATGGCTCAATGATTTCTCCGCGCAGTTTGCCGTCACGCTTTTTAGGGAAGCGGCAAAAGCGTATTAGAGTCAATGGCCCATGAAAACTACAACACGCTGGAATGTAGTTCGCTTCACTGATTACAGGGAAAACCACGTGAAAGCTACAACAGGAGAAAACAAAGTACAATGACAAAAACTGGCTCGAACAAACCGAAAGAGTGGTGAAGTTTAGCATTTTTTCTCGGTGCCTTAAAATACTTCAATGAACTCAAGACTTGGAGGGTTATTTTTGGTATATATTCAAGATTAATTTACGGAAGTATCAAAAACATTAACATATGAGATTTTTGTCAGAGGCGAAAAGTGTAAATTTTATAACAAACGTAAGATTTATAATATAATTTCTCAAATTTTGCAGTTTGCTTGAACACATGCCAAACAAAATCGGAAGCATTCTAAGAAGTGAAATTTGGTTGGTACATTGCCTTGGGTTTGTAGCTTATTCGGGCGGCAAGGATTTCTTAATTCCGCAGTTATTAGCCATTATTTTTCAAGGAAATACTTTGCGGCAAATTAACTTTGACATTTTGGAGGCTGAAAAAGTCCGTTCGAGTAACTTTAAATCGGCCCAATGAATTCTCTCCAAACTTGCTGTGATTAATGTTAGCTACTCAGGGATTAGTGCGAGGGGTGTCATTTTAAAAGTTTAGGTCGCGCAACGCGTCTGATGGCTGCTAATTATAAACAAGGGTGTGGTTATAACGTTGCTATAGCAACTCCGATCACAACAAAATGCACACTACAATAAAGTTCAAACCCTCCAGGGTAACCATGTGAAAGTTCAGACTGGTACAGGTTTTTGAGCCTGAACAGCAGGCATACAAAGATTGGGTGTTGAGGGCAGAAAAAATTGTAGGCAGCCTCCTTAATGTATTCCGCTGATTATGATCTGGAGAATTATTCAGATCGGGGGTGTTATCACATCATATGAAAGCTGAATTCAGTAATTGGTTTATTATTCGTTCAAACTTTGAATTGTTTTATTATTCATTTAAAATGAATCTCCCCGCTTTACTTCTTTAAGACCCCGTCCACACTACACCGTTTTCAAACGAAAACGGATACTTTTTGCTCCGTTTTCAAAAAATGTTCGTATCGTTTTCGCCCGTCCACGCTACAACGCGTATCCGTACGAAAACGCTCTTATGCATTCAATGGGCATGCTTAAACAAGCTCAACGCATGCGTATTTCGATCTGTTGGCCCGCGAAATTGGTCGGGTTTACTGTGGTGACGTCATCGTTTTAACCCGTCCACACTAAAAAACAGCGTTTTCAAACACCTCCGTTTTCAAATCGCTCCACTCTGGAGAGCGTTTTCGGATTGATCCGTTTTCGGTGTTCTTTTTCGGCGTTGTAGTGTGGACGATAGCCGTATCCGGAGCAAAAAGGATCCGTTTTCGTTTAAAAACGGAGTAGCGTGGACAGGGTCTAAGATAGCCTGCTCGCAGGCGTTGGAGAGTAGTTTTAGGTCGAGAAACGCGAGTTTGCTTTCGCTTGGCCGCCATCTTGGATTTGTGACAAAAGATGGCGGCCAAGCGAAAGCAAACTCGCGTTTCTCGACCTAAAACTTCCCTCCAACGCCTGCGAGCAGGCTAGGGCTAAAGCCTGGTGCACACTAGCGACATAACGACATAAGGACGTTATGTTGCAACGATAAAAGTATGGGAAAATAATTGAGATACAGTATTTTTCATGCATCATCTATTTTAGTATGTATATACTTGATGTGTGCCCTTCCTTTTGTGTAAGCTTGTTTATGCTTGATTCCATTCTAGGTTTCTAGGTGTATGTATTCTAATAGTGTTTTCTAAAATTGTATGAATACACAGGATTAAAATTTTTTTATTTTCACAAAAAGAATTTTTATGCACAAAAAGGAATTTTATATGCACAAAAAGAAATTTATTTTAATATGCACAAAAAGAAATATATATGCACAAAAGGAATTTATGCCCAAAAGGAATTTATGCCTAAAGGAATTTATGCCTAATTTCTTGAGTGCCTAATTTCTTGAGTGCCATAAATTCTATATATTCACACACTCGAAATTTATGTGTAAAATAAATTAAAGCCATACAGTATAATGCACAAAATGAAACTTCAATAGAAAGGGGTAACTGCCTCTTGTTGTAGTAGTTTAAACAGATCTATAGTCTGGTATAGATCTATGGATAGTTCTATCTACAAAAATCCATGCATGGGGTTTCTAAAGAATTGTTTACGCCAACTGTGCATTTCAAACAGCCTTCGTCATCAGGGATTGGGAAGGCTGAAAGACCATTAATCCCAGGTCTGACTCCTGAGATGGTCACGCGTTTCTGCTTTGGTACCAAAGCCCAACCCAACGCGTAAATGCAACAAGGCCAGTTCTTTAGAGGATCAATTTAACTAAAGGGCAATGTTGAAGTCAAAATTCAATATAGAGTAAAATTCAGAGGATGAAATTTTCGGAGGATAAACTTTACGGAGGATAAAATTGTTACTTGTTTAGCAGGAGATGTGAACTAAAATTACAGTGAGAAAAAGGTACAATGATTATGACAAAACGGATTGCTACCTACAAAACCATGATAAAAATCAATGATTGCAGAGTTACCTCTAGCATGACTGAAGGGGAGTTTACAGTTGATAAGCCTGCAATATAACTGCACCAATTTTTGTAGGGATGGACATCTTTTGAAAGTTATTTCGCCATTTGTCATTTGTCTCATTTAGCACTCGCCATCTTATCTTTGTAGCCAGGCAGTATAAAAACCACAGGAGTCCCAAAACCACAGGAATCCCAATGAACAGGGACTGGTACTTTTATATTTGTTCTGTATGGTGCATACGCATTATATACTATGTGTGTATGTGTATATAATGAGTGGGGTGTGTAGGTTTAGTAATAGGATATTGACCTTTGTGTCGGAGATCAGATGCAGGTCATATGATATGTTAAGTCCACCCCACATGGGAGGGGACAACCGTACACCTGTTGCGGCATCAAAGTAGTAAGCCCGGTGCACACTAGCGACATAACGACATAAGGACGTTATGTTGCAACGATAAAAGTATGGGAAAATAATTGAGATACAGTATTTTTCATGCATCATCATTATATCTTTTCACTAAAGCAACATTCTGCTACTTTTTGTTAACTTCAGCGTTTTGAAACCACTAAATTCTGTTCGCGTGATACTTTTCTTATGTTGTTATGTCGCAAGTGTGCACCAGGCATAAGAGAGCAGGCAGTTTTGCCAGCTTGCCTACAAATGCGCGATGTCACGCGTTCAATAATTATTCAACTTATCCAATATTTGACGTCATCGATGGGATAAATCGCTCGACTTCAAAACATCAAGAATTCGCCGGCTGGCGCTCAAGCAATCAGAAACGGGAAAATATGTCGAGTGAATGCCTTTGATGCCTTTTGTCCATACGGTGACGTCATTATATGATAATTTCTACAAACCTTTAATTTCCTTTGGGGGTGTATATGCATTGCATCGTAAAATAGACCTCACGATATTACAACACTGCACCAGCAACATTTCAAACGTTAAATCTACAATAGAAACACAGAAGACACGCTTACAAGTAAGTCCAACGGCAAACCAAACATGCACATTAGAATACCAAATTGATTACTTGTATCAAAATGCTTTCTGGAGTCTAGGTATTATCACCTACATTATAGCATGTGTGTTTTTCTTTTCAGCTCTCTCGATCATTTTCAAGCTGCAACCAGATTAAACCTACCCCTTGCTGACGTTACTCTGGTTACTACCGTAAATTTTTAATGATAAAAGCATAATGGTATTTCCCAATTGCAAGGACAAGCCCCTAAATGCTGAACATTCCACTTTCTCATAAAACGGTTGGCTCCATGACGTGATTAAAACTTGTAATTCTCCTGAGCTCTACTGGCACATAGCGTTCTTACTCGTTCATCATTCTAATGCTTTCCTCAAAACATTCCTCAAAACCTATTTTAAATTCTCTCCTAGTTGCACGCAGCACTTTTTCTGTAGCCCTTACTGCTGTCGCCATTTTGTATTGACTATAATGACAGGTTTATTGATTAATGTGTGCTGTATATCCTGGGGACGTTTGCCCAGTCTCTTGTAGTAAAATAGTCCTTCTGGCCAAGTCGTTGTTTCGCTCCTTGTAGCGCCACTCGGCCCTCTGGTCTCGGTCAAAATGGCCATGCAATTCAAATTCAAGTTATCACACTCCAATAAAATGTAGGTGGGGTCTAATACACAAGTAGACTATCCAGCATATGTTACGCATCTCCCAAAAGAAGAGGGAGTATCATATGTACACTTACTGGAGACTTCATTATTGAAGACATAAGTGGTAGCAAATTCTAAACTCTTCCGTAACAGTGGAACGAAGGATACCGGATGGGTTTCTTGTACTTCTAGTAGCTGGGAAGAGAAAAAGACAAAAGGGTAAATTTTACTGATTTTGCTCACATGTCTAATTAACAATAGAGACAAATTAATGAGAAAGCAAGCAACATTCTTTTACTTCCAATGAAGAAACTACTAATATTTGGAAACAGTCTACGCATATATGCACATGCTATCTTACATGTAGGCAAAACAAAAATGAAATAAACTGAAACAAAATATGACATGTGGTACTGTTTTGCACGGAAAATAGTTTGCAACAAGGATGTGTGCAGTGCATGTTTAGGTTTGACTTCTTGTTTATGATAATGATACATGATGGACCATGTATGCATGGGTATGCAGGTATGCATTCAGGTATGCATGTTTATTTATTTATTTATTCAGCTTCGCCCGAGGGCCGGGAAATCCTCACAGAGCGAGGCTCCAATTACGAGGTTCCCTTGTCAGTGTAGTGGTTAGTAAGTTGTAAGCCCTGCACTGAGAATGGGCAACTTCCGACGTCCTCGTGGTTCTTTAACGTCCCTCTGGTTCCGGTTAGTGTAGTGCGTGTGAGAGACGGGACCTACGGTTTAACGTCCTTATCCGAGAAGACGCGACGCATGTGCAACAAGCTCTGTTATACAGGGCCCGTGGTTTGATGCGCTGGTGCGGAAACGCATAATTTGGCTTTCTCCGCATAATGCGCATAATCCGTCAAATCCCGCATAATCGCGCATAATTTCCCAACATTTTGTGAAAAACATTAAAAGGCATCATTACTTGGTGAATTTCAAACTTTCTTACCTATTTTTTCTCACAAAAGTGATACATTTCTTCTGAAATCGTCTGCGCTCTATGCTAATTGCGTCGTGCTGGGAACTGATATCGAAAAGCAATAAAACGTGCCTAATTGGCCAACTAGCTAATATTTCCAGCTGAGCAAGATAGATTCAAATACATGTTTGCACTTTGGATATTTTACAAAGAAAAATCAAGGCGGAACAGGACGCTAACCGAGATAAAAACGGTCGGCTTTATGCAGTTCACATTGATTACATAACATAACGCTTTTTCATGGATCTTTGTTATTGTTACAGACAGCAATTTCATTTCACAAACAACAACGCGAAAAATACCAGCCATACGAACATCTCCCTCGATAACAAAAAAAGACACTGACAGAATAACGTGGCACGTTTCCAGTTTTATAAAAGCTCTTACACTACCTCCGACGGTAGTGCAGATCGTTCTCGCGATGAGGATTAATTTTGATAATTACGCGCAGAACTACGGCAAACAAGCGCAATGATGTTTTTGTGATAATGAGAGATCGTAACGATAGCTCTGTTAGTATGCGTATAGCTCTCTCGTGACCGTTCAGTTCATGGTTGGATAGGAGTGCGTTGCTACGATCCTTGCGGTATGAAAAAAGTGTACGCCCCTTAAGTACTATTCTTTACTACCGTGTAGCTGAAGTTAGTTGGTAACGCTTTTTTGTAAAAAAGTAATAAGCTTTATTAAAAGCGAAAAACACTACGTCTCCTTAAAAAAAAAAAAGGAGCATCATGACGTTAGTAAAGCGAAGCGATTGGAACTCATCACAGAGCATTTTATAGACAAACAAAAGTTGTTAAAGTTCAATAGCAGCTATATCCATGTAACAAAACAGGCGAAAAGAGCAAAATATGTTACGGCACTTGGAAAAAAATATTGCGCAATCCCGCATAATTTCGTATTTTTAGCGCATAATTTCGAATTTTTAGCGCATAATTTCAGAAGAAATCGCGCATAATTTCAGAAAAAATCCCGCATCAAACCACGGGCCCTGGTTATAGGACCGGCCAACAAGGGATCCAGCTTTTGTTATTCAAAATGGTTGTTACAATATTTCACGAGCACAAAACCTATATAACGGACAAAAGCAACCACAAAGACTAGTCCTGAATAGTCCTGAAACCGAGCTTGCACGAATACCAGTGGAGGCAATGACTCATTTCGAAAATCTTTGATTTTGTCATGATTACCCTCTTGTGATTTGAAAAGCTTACCATTCTACTAAGAAGTTTGACTGCCTTCTCTAGCATCTCTACAAGTCTTGTATTATGGTGTAAATGAATTCCTAAGAACAATAGAATCATACCAGATCTAAACAACGTATCAACAATATATGCATTTGCAATTGGCAAGACTACTTTTTATTTGTCACCAAGTTCCTTTACCGAAGAAAGCCTTTCCCAGGTGTAATGCAAAATTCAGTAACCCCCAAAATGCTGCCAGAATGAAGAACTGTTGGTGCAACTGCAGATGTTTTTGAGGTGATTTTTGAAGTCGTTACAGTAATAAACAAACTCTTTGCAGGAAGCAAAGGACATGGTACTCGTCTAAGCCTCTGGTGCCTAGGTTCGATTCCTGGCTTCCTGGCTGGAAGCTAAGGACTAATTCAATGAGCACGGAAAATGTTTTTAGTAGGGATTCCTTAATTTCAAGAGACATTCACGTAAATACCAAGGAAATGGTATGGCTGGACACTGCATTCTGCAGTTCTGTTCACTTACTCAGTTCTAGTAGATGCTTGATATTGTCAAATGTTGCATTTAAAAAGACCTGTTGGAAAAACGATATAGTGGAGAAAAACGTCCATGTTATATAATATCATTGACAAGGAGTTACAGTACGTACATTAAATTGTTCTCTATGATACCGGTAATCATACCATTTGTTTGGAATCTGCGTCAAATTCTCTGGTCCCTTGCACTGTAAGCTTTCTGAGAACTGGCAGAAAATGGAAGAAACAAAAATAATATGTCATGGTGATTTACAAACCCAAAAATATTTCGGGTCTGATGCATAATTATTATGGGGGTCCACAGCAAGGAAAACCAGTGCTTTTTAAAGCAGCATGCGAGATGAAATTAAGGGTCAAATTTAGGTATCACTTAGGGTCATAAACCTGTGTATATTTGAGTGAATGAATCAGTAGTGACTCTATCTCTACCTTTGGCTGTCAAAATGCTCAGCTGCAGTGATTCTTCTAAATTTGGTGCCTGAAACATATAACACATATTTAGGATCTGGCTTGCTAGGTTAATGGTCATGCATTTCCTGACAAAGCAGTACTTGATAAGTGAGATAGTGCCACAAGTGCACTGAACAAACCTGTCTGTGAGCACTATTGAGGAAGTGTGATGTGTGATTTTGCCACAAGTCCAGAACATGTCCATAAATATTATTTGACAACTGAAATGCATAGCAAATAGAGAAATTAAACATTATTAAAGCCCAAAACCCGGCATTACAGTACAGTCTGGATGTATGTTAACACTTACACGCGTGTAGTGTGGGGGTATTGTGGGTGTAGTGTGCGTGTAGTGTAGGTGTAGTGTGGGTGGAGTGTGTGTGGAGTATTACACGAAAAGAACGTGTAGTTTTCCCTTGTTATGCAGGAATGCAGGGATGACTTGAATAAGCTTGTCGAATGAATCGGCTTGTTTAAAAAGTATGTTCGGTAACGTAAGCTTCCGAGCCGACAGTTTAGTTTAACGTTCGAAAAGCCTTTGATAACTATTCAAATAAAAAACCGATCGCGATGAAATTTGTACCAAATTAATCTATGAGACTTAGAGAATATGTTTTAGACATTTTTTCAAATGCGAAGTTTCCAGCGCGAGGGAAAATAGCGCACAAACATATTCAACTGACTAAAGCGTGCTTTGAGTCTTTTTATGTTCGAGTTTACCTCGCGCTGAAAACTTCGCATCGGACATACTGTTAAAAACGCATTCGCTAGGTCTCAAAGATTTATTTGATATAAAAGTCATCGCGATCCGTTGTTTATTACAAAGAGTTATCTTGTAAACTTCAAACGCAAAGTTCTAGAGTGAAGTCGGCAACTCGAACATGAAAAGACTCAAAGCACGCTTTAGTCAGTTGAACATGTTTGTGCGCTATTTTCATTCGCGCTGTAAACTTCGCATCGGACATACTGTTAAAAACGCATTCGCTAGGTCTCAAAGATTTATTTGATATAAGATTCATCGCGAACCGTTGTTTATTAGAATAGTTATCATGTCAACTTCAAACGCAAAGTTCTAGAGTGAAGTCGGCAAGTCGAACATGAACAGGTTCAAAAGACGCTTTAGTCAGTTGAACATGTTTGTGCGCTAGTTTCATTCGCGCTGTAAACTTCGCATCGGAAAAAGGTACGAAACAAATTCGCTAGGTCCCAAGGATCAATTTGATATAAGTTTCATTCCGATGCGTTGTTTATTAAAAAAGTTATCTTGTTAACTTCAAATGCAAAGTCTTACAGTGAAGTGGAAACGTCTAACATTAATGTCGACACGCTTTAGTCCGCTGAGCATGTTTGCATACTCTTGATCTCAGCTCGATAATTAGGTAGAAATCTGCGTGTGTAGTACACTCAATCCCAAACTACCCTCACACTCCACCCACACTACACCCACACTACACGAAAAAAAAATGTTAACATACATCCAGACCTCTTCCATTACAAGAATCCAATTTATATAAATATGTAACAGATTATATTCTTCCTATCCTCAAACAACCGTGCAGTGAAAATGGGTGAGAGCAAGAGTAATCCTGAAATTGAGATGGCCATGAAAGTCCATGGAAAGTCAGGGAAAGTCATGTACAAACCTCTCTTAACATCTGCCTGTCCAGGGAAAGTCATATATAAACCTCTCTCAACATCTGCCTGTCTTGGGAAAGTCATGTACAAAAACCTCTCAACATCTTTCTGTCCCGGGAAGTCAGTACAAACCTCTCTGAACATCTGCCTGTCCAGGGAAAGTCATGTACAAACCTCTCTAAACACCTTTCTGTCCAGGGAAAGTCAAGTACAAACCTCTCTGAACATCTGCCTGTCCAGGGAAAGTCATGTATAAACCTCTCTCAACATCAGCCTATCCAGGGAAAGTCATGTGCAAAAACCTCTCTCAACATCTTTCTGTCTAGGGAAAGTCAGTACAAACCTCTCTAAACATCTGCCTGTCTAGGGAAAGTCATGTACAAACCTCTCTGAACATCTGCCTGTCCAGGGAAAGTCATGTATAAACCTCTCTCAACATCAGCCTATCCAGGGAAAGTCATGTGCAAAAACCTCTCTCAACATCTTTCTGTCCAGGGAAAGTCAGTACAAACCTCTCTAAACATCTGCCTGTCTAGGGAAAGTCATGTATAAACCTCTCTGAACATCTGCCTGTCCAGGGAAAGTCATGCATAAACATCTCTAAACATCTGCCTGTCCAGGGAAAGTCATGTACAAACCTCTCTGAACATCTGCCTGTCCAAGGAAAGTCATGTATAAACCTCTCTGAACATCTGCCTGTCCAGGGAAAGTCATGTACAAACCTCTCTGAACATCTGCCTGTCCAGGGAAAGTCATGTACAAGCCTCTCTGAACATCTGCCTGTCTAAGGAAAGTCATGTATAAACCTCTCTGAACATCTGCCTGTCCAGGGAAAGTCATGTACAAACCTCTTTGAACATCTGCCTGTCCAAGGAAAGTCATGTATAAACCTCTCTGAACATCTGCCTGTCCAGGGAAAGTCAAGTACAAACCTCTCTGAACATCTGCCTGTCCAGGAAAAATCATATATAAACCTCTCTCAACATCAGCCTATCCAGGGAAAGTCATGTGCAAAAACCTCTCTCAACATCTTTCTGTCCAGGGAAAGTCAGTACAAACCTCTCTAAACATCTGCCTGTCCAGGGAAAGTCATGTGCAAAAACCTCTCTCAACATCTTTCTGTCCAGGGAAAGTCAGTACAAACCTCTCTAAACATCTGCCTGTCCAGGGAAAGTCATGTATAAACCTCTCTAAACATCTGCCTGTCTAGGGAAAGTCATGTATAAACCTCTCTTAACATCTGCCTGTCCAGGGAAAGTCATGCATAAACATCTCTAAACATCTGCCTGTCCAGGGAAAGTCATGTACAAACCTCTCTGAACATCTGCCTGTCCAAGGAAAGTCATGTATAAACCTCTCTGAACATCTGCCTGTCCAGGGAAAGTCAAGTACAAACCTCTCTGAACATCTGCCTGTCCAGGGAAAGTCATATATAAACCTCTCTCAACATCAGCCTATCCAGGGAAAGTCATGTGCAAAAACCTCTCTCAACATCTTTCTGTCCAGGGAAAGTCAGTACAAACCTCTCTAAACATCTGCCTGTCCAGGGAAAGTCATGTATAAACCTGTCTAAACATCTGCCTGTCCAGGGAAAGTCATGTATATGTAACCGGCGAAAACGCGCGACGACTCCCTGAATCTCGGGAAGCGCCGTCGATCCACGCGGTCAAGAAAATAGAACTAAAAAGCGAAATGAAAGGTTTCGGCGCTAACATAAGGACGCGCCTAAAACTTAAACTGAAATTAACTGAACATAAAACTTATCAGGATCCGCGAGCAAAGGCAACGTGAGAACAAATGATGGATGCAAGGAGTGGACTTATAAGAGATTTATTACGGAACTTACGAACATATTACAAAACTGTTACGATACATGTGAAATTCTATAAGGCGAAACTCTTTAAACAATTCTAACCAAAACTACTAAAAGCCGTCAAAACTCTCACGAAACTCTAGCGAAATATAAAAACACTTCTGAAAACTATTGTGTCACAATTCCAAAACGACTCTAAACATTCTTACTCAGAAACACTTGTTGCGCACAAAATCTTGTTCGAAAACTCTATACGAATACTTGAAATCCTAAAGCTGATCTATCTTTCCGAAAATACTTACAACGGAGAACAGAGCACAGCTTACACTCAAGACTTTAGCCGGCCGGGGGCAAAGCCCCGACTCTTGTTGACTGTCTCTGCTTTGCGACTTCTCAGCTTTGCTCTTCTTCAATCTCTCTCTCTAATAACCTAAATCTGCGTATTTATACCAGCTATCACTAACGAGCTTGTGATAGAAATTAATGAAACAAAACTTAAACACGGGTCCCGCCCTTGCTAGATTTCCGGTCAACAACAAAGGAACTATTTACCTACTTAGCGGCAATTTGCGCAATTATTAGGAAATTAGCGGCAACCATTACACAGCAGACTGCGCACACAACGGAAGAAGATAACAACGCCTACTTCTCCCTTGTGCTGATACAAAAAAGTAATAATTCTAAAGTCCTCTTTCTGAGTTTTGCGAACTTAAAATCACTGAAAAGTGATCTGGTCACATTCGCCACCTCTTTTGTTCGACTCGTCCTCGAGCGAACTAAACTAAAGTCAAAGTCCAGCTATAGAGGAACCAAAAATGACAAGTCCTTGTTTATCTAACTCCCGCATCATACTATGGCATCATACCATCGGTACAGTTCATTATTATGTCGTCTAACTCCTCGACACTTTTACCCTCACCACGCTTTTTCCCACTCCTTATCCAATGCCTTGACTGCTTTACTCCTTTCTTGGCTTGCGACGAAATTGTTCATCAATAAAGTGCGGCCTTGTCCGCCAGTGGTTCCGTTTAGAGCACCACAAACTCTTACTGGAACGCACGCCACCACGCCATTCCTTTCCTCGCAGTCCTCTTGATACTCGATCACGCCATCCATTTGGAAAACCTTTAAACGTCAAGTCCTTTTGTGAATCATATTTGCGACAGCAGCTCGGTCCTGGACGTCTCTTAGCACACATTCTCCTAGTGGCTACTTTAGGAATTCACCAGGCCCTGGCGAATCCTAGAACACTATATAGTTAGACCCCTGCTAACTACCAAATACCACAGCTAGACTCCTGCTAACCATGCAACGCCAGCTCTCTCCCGCCGTCTTGAAACAACCAGTGGAATAGGTACTTCTCCCAGGGAAATCTTGCCGTCGGCAGAGGTGCTACAACTACGAGACCTCGTGTGAGTGACTCGCCATTTTAACCCCAATGGACGAGTGCTATCTCCGTAGACCCTCTCACAGCCATCCTTCCCGTACTTCTTCCACTCAAGTCGCTTGTATCGCCATCAGGAACATGAAGGTGGCGTTTGCCATCGCTTTTCTTGGTCCCGATCATACAAGGGTGTCCCAAAACTTCAGAGCTGTAATCGTGTCCAGATTCTCCGACTGTTGTCTGTCTCGTTTGAGCTTCACGTATCATTCCTGTCTTGGTCCGGTTGGTCGTGCATTATTGGTCACACGAATCAGCGTGTCTCGTTGTGCCTTTCATGTTAAGCGTGTGTTCTCTCCCGTTGTAAGAAACCTAACCTAATGGAAATCTAAATCCTAATAAAAACCTAAGCCACAAAAACACTTGCACCCCACTCCTGGTACCAAAATGTAACCGGCGAAAACGCGCGACGACTCCCTGAATCTCGGGAAGCGCCGTCGATCCACGCGATCAAGAAAATAGAACTAAAAAGCGAAATGAAAGGTTTCGGCGCTAACATAAGGACGCGCCTAAAACTTAAACTGAAATTAACTGAACATAAAACTTATCAGGATCCGCGAGCGAAGGCAACGTGAGAACAAATGATGGATGCAAGGAGTGGACTTATAAGAGATTTATTACGGAACTTACGAACATATTACAAAACTGTTACGATACATGTGAAATTCTATAAGGCGAAACTCTTTAAACAATTCTAACCAAAACTACTAAAAGCCGTCAAAACTCTCACGAAACTCTAGCGAAATATAAAAAACACTTCTGAAAACTATTGTGTCACAATTCCAAAACGACTCTAAACATTCTTACTCAGAAACACTTGTTGCGCACAAAATCTTGTTCGAAAACTCTATACGAATACTTGAAATCCTAAAGCTGATCTATCTTTCCGAAAATACTTACAACGGAGAACAGAGCACAGCTTACACTCAAGACTTTAGCCGGCCGGGGGCAAAGCCCCGACTCTTGTTGACTGTCTCTGCTTTGCGACTTCTCAGCTTTGCTCTTCTTCAATCTCTCTCTCTAATAACCTAAATCTGCGTATTTATACCAGCTATCACTAACGAGCTTGTGATAGAAATTAATGAAACAAAACTTAAACACGGGTTCCGCCCTTGCTAGATTTCCGGTCAACAACAAAGGAACTATTTACCTACTTAGCGGCAATTTGCGCAATTATTAGGAAATTAGCGGCAACCATTACACAGCAGACTGCGCACACAACGGAAGAAGATAACAACGCCTACTTCTCCCTTGTGCTGATACAAAAAAGTAATAATTCTAAAGTCCTCTTTCTGAGTTTTGCGAACTTAAAATCACTGAAAAGTGATCTGGTCACATATAAACCTCTCTTAACATCTGCCTGTCCAGGGAAAGTCATGTATAAACCTCTCTAAACATCTGCCTGTCCAGGGAAAGTCATGTACAAACCTCCCTCAGCATCTACCTGTCCATGGAAAGTCATGTTCAAACCTCTCTGAACATCTGCCTGTCCAGGGAAAGTCATGTACAAGCCTCTCTGAACATCTGCCTGTCCAGGGAAAGTCATGTACAAGCCTCTCTGAACATCTGCCTGTCCAGGGAAAGTCATGTATAAACCTCTCTGAACATCTGCCTGTCCAGGGAAAGTCATGTATAAACCTCTCTGAACATCTGCCTGTCCAGGGAAAGTCATATATAAACCTCTCTCAACATCTGCCTGTCCAGGGAAAGTCATGTACAAAAACCTCTCTCAACATCTTTCTGTCCAGGGAAAGTCAGTACAAACCTCTCTAAACATCTGCCTGTCCAGGGAAAGTCGTTTGGAGGCCAACATCTTGGTGACATGATTTAGAATTAGAAGAGAGTTGTGCTGAAGCAGGTGAACTGGACTTCTGACACTCTGAAATCACAGAATCATTTTACTCACTGGGTGTCTAGTTCAGAGTGAGGGTCCATAAAGTGAAGACACATGACATAACAAAAAAAGAGGAGTTAATGAATGTACCCTTTGTACCCTTCCTGATGTCCTATTAGAATTGCCCAATGCCATTGGAAAATGTAGATACTTGAAATTGAATTTGGAAAATTTGCTTTACAGGTCTTCATATTCCTGGAAACCCTTTCCATTTTGGCGAACAGACTAACAATTACATGTTTGTCATAACATATGATGGACAACTTAGATGCACCTTAGAAACAAGCTCTATCATGTTACTTACCTCAAAGAGAGCAGGAAAAAGTTCTGGCCAGGATTTAAGTTCGATCCTGGCAATCTTGGAAATCACTACTGCTATCTGAGTGGCAATCTGTTGATTAGATGACAAAAATTGCAAGGTAAAGCAATAGTTTTTGTTTCAGATACTTTCTTCTCTGCATTTCTTAACATTAATAATATGTTCCTTGCAGTTTATAGGTGGCACAGCGAAGCCAACCTCATAAGTAGATTAACTTATTCTCAGAGCACAAAAATATTTCTTTACTGCAAAAATCCTGGAGTTCATAATCACACTAATAACTAATAATAATAACTCTGGAAGAATGCATTATTATTATCAGTTGCGCTGTGAACCTTCAGGGAGGATTTGGGACTCTTGGAAGTGACCTCTGATAAAGTACTAACTAACCTGGTGAACAGGCTCATCCAAAGAAGAGATAAGCATCTCTCTTATTACAGCCTTTTCATCTTCACGTATGGCACTAGAAATAGTAAGCATCATGAAATGTACAGTAAAAGTACAGTACATGTGATATTACATAGCTTTCATACCCTACATGTATATTATGCTCTATTATAGATGTGACTAGAGGACATTTTTTAAGAAACCCAATAACACACACCTGTAAGTGGGGAAAAGGGATCAAGGAATTCATAATACTCAACCTTAACTGATTTAATTTGCATGCTTGTAAATGTGAAGTGTAACAAAACAACAGCACCTTAGGGTTTCAGATCCATTCCAGATCTTTAAAGCATCACTAAAGGCAGAAATCAAGCACTTCATCAAAAAGATCCATTATCCAAAGGAACAGGCAGCAGTAATAAATTGACTTACTGTTTGGATTAATTTTACATAATAATATTTCCTGGCCATCGTTTTAGTTTTGTTGCGTGGAGTTTGGCAGGTATTTACACACAGTACTTCAAATTGGGCATGTTTTACGATTTTTTTCATACATTATTTAGGTATTATCCAGGATTGCGCAATAGTACGAAAAAAGTGTGAAAGTGCGGAAAAGTGTGGTTTTCAGTCGATAGTGCGGAACCGCACTGGCCGCACTTTACCATATTATACCCTGATATAAGCAACACATGTGCAATGCATTATAGAACAGTGACATGGCCTTTAAATGTACATAATAAACAAGCTCTGTGAAGACATAAACTTACTTTGGTGCAGCTTTACGCCAGTATCTATCAATTCCATTTTTGATGTAGAGAACTGCTAGCCATCTGACATTCACATCCATAGAATGGTTGGAAAAGATATCCTGCAGATAAGAATTTCTTTTAAATTGATATTCAGCATTTCATTTCATATTTCATGTTATAAAAGGTGTCACTTGTTGCTTCTTCTGTAATTAATTTCGTCATGTGCCCATAGTATGGGCATTACCTTTTAGAGACCATTTTACAACATTTTCTTGCTGCTATTCAAAAAGCACGTATTGTATTTGCCTGACTTTTAGGTACAACAGGGCTTGAAATGAAGAAATAATATATAGATTTAGGCACTGCCTAAAAGCGGAGCTTCCAACTATTATAAGGAATAAAAGATGGTAGTAGTTAATTGTAGTATCAAAAATACATTTATTATATTTAGACTAATATTATTGCCTTTGTGCCTTTTACAAAACACAAAAAGCACGAGGACAACTCAACTAATAAAAATGTAGACACCCGTAGTTCACATGAGGTGAGATATCAACCTCGTCCCCAGGGTCTTGTGGGTAATTTTCAAGATGGCGGTTGGTCGAGTAGAGGACCCTGGGGGAGGCTGAGTCACATGACCACTGTTTGAAAACATGGGAACGAGGTTGTCCTTTGTTGTGAAATGGTCATGTGACTCAGCCTCCCCCAGGGTTTTCTCCCGAGTCAACCACCATTTTGAAAAACGATGGAGAAGACCCTGAGACAACTTTGGGGTAGGGACAAAACTGGCACCTGTTTCACATGAGAAAAAAAAAATGCAAGTTATCTTGGTGTTGTGGCTAACACATGCGGCACGCACTATCAAGAAAGTTGGCCCAACCCCTGACCTGTCAAGGAATAGGACAGGGAAATTCTTGTTAGGGCTGTTGTTGGGCCTAACAGACCTAACAGCCCAAACAGTATTGAGAAAACATTCCTTACTTCCACCTCTTAAAAGACCTGGGGCACAAATTATGATTAACACCTACTAACAACCCTAACACCAGGGGCGTAGCCAGCACTTATGAGAGGGGGGGTTCCAAAATTCAAAAAATAAAAAACTCCATAGATCAGACATGTTTTTTGGGTTCTCGCCACAGGAAACCCAGCCAAAAATATTGATCTCGGGGAAAAACTAGCGTTTGAAGAAATTTGCTACATTTTATTGGAGCTTTTATTTGTTGTCTATTAAATATTTACAATTTTAGTAGTAAGTCGGTCCAGAACAGAGGCGAGGGGGGTTCCGCTGCGGGAGAGGGGGGGTTCTGGAACCCCCACCTGGCTACGCCCCTGAACACCACTTACAGACCTAACAGCCCTAACAGTCTTAACAGCTCTAACAGTCCTATCAGCTCTAACAGTCTAGGTGTTGATCATAATATGTGCCCTGCCTTTTAGGAATGCTTCCTCTCTGCTGTTTAGGACTGTTAGGTTTGTTAGGGCTGTTAGGTTTGTTGGCTGTTAGGGTTGTCAGGCCAGCCAGGGCTGTTAGGGCTGTAAGGGCTGTTAGGGCTGTAGGTGTTGATCATAATATGTACCCCGCCTTTTAGACGTGGGAGTAAGGAATGCTTCCTCCCAGCTGTTTGTCCCTAACAGCAGCCCTGTGCTGTTTGGGGCTGTTTGGCCTTACATCAGCCCCTAACAAGAATTGCCCTGTCCTATTTCTTGACTCATATGACCCCTGAGATAGACAGTTTTATGCTGTCCCTACACAAATACCATATCTCTCAGCCCAGAGTTGTCTCGGTCACAAGTGAATTGTTTGATTTCAACACAGAGGGATTGTATAGAGGCAAGTCTGGGACCAAAATATCCCCTTATCCCCATATCTTGCCTCATTTGGTGCCTCAGCTGTATCCCTGCAAAATATCCGAAAAATATCCCCCTAAAATATTTGGTAATCTTTTCAACCCTAAAAAAGTTTGCAGTTTCAAATTTTGTAATGACTAAATTTTCAAATAAATTTGATTGCTTGATTGGCTTGATTTATTTTATTGCTTGGCACATGTCCCACAGCTTACAGTCAGAATTAGCATGCTCCCTGCTCTTTTCCATACAAATACTGTAATTTTTTTAGAAATTCCATAGGGGTGGGGGTCACTTTTCAACACCCTTCTGGGCAGGGGGGGACTTTACTTTTTACTTTTTCCAATACAGTCTACCCCTCTCAACGAGGATTACTGGCTGGGGGTCAGCTGGGGGACACAATAACCAGGGGACAGAATAACTTTCATGATTTATTCAGGACAAATTTATTCCTCAGTGGAAAAAAACTGCATTATCTGACAGAATAGTAAGTAGTATATATTCACAAGACAATATTATTGATAGATACACCAGAGAAATTAATATGAGACATTTTACCAGGATTCTGGGCAATTTTTGCAAAGTGGCCAAAAATCCAGTTGCTGAAACACTTAGAATCACTTCCTTGATTTTGGTCTATTTTGGAAACTAAATGTATGCCATGAACAACAAAATGAAAAACAGAGAAATACAATGTCAAAGTTCTCCACCCTGGAGTACTACAATGAAACTCTATGTTGACCCAATTCTATAAAACCCTCAGCTGTATATTGAAACAGGTTGCTACTAGATTTCATAATGGAAATAACACAAGTTACTATACTTGCGTGCAGACCCTTCAAAAGATATTGGACCAGACACTACTCCTGGCCATACGGGTGTTAAGCAGAAGGCCGCAAAGTCCAAAGTGTTCCAAATACATAACTCCATATTATGGGTGGAGCAATTTTGTAGAAGGGTCTGAAATTCATGAAGTTTCAGGTTTACAAGATGTCCAGAAAAGGAAAAAAAAAGTTCTTGAATTTCACCTAATTGCACTTAAAATACTGAAAAAATATGGGGGTTGGGGGGGGGGGGGGGGGGGGGGGGGAGAGAGAAAATAGAAATAAGACAGAAAAAACAAAATAATTTCTGTTTGAGGGGGCATGCTCCCCCTGAGAAAAGTTTGAAAAACTTGGATCAAGATACTTCTATTGGGTTTTAGGAAGAGGTGAAAACAATGAAACTACAGCAGAAACATATAACAGAGGCTCTCTTTATTCTGATCCAACAGAAATGGGAAAACGTTCTGTGCACTCTACTGACTTTCCTTTGAGCAAGGAAAGTATTATTGATGCATAACATTTAACTTATATTTGGCTGGGGACAAACCGGTTATGCACTAGTTAATTGAAGCCCCCACCCCTAGGGACTCAGGGAAGGGTTGGGGATTTGAGTTTACCCCTGAACAAAAGCTGTTTAAGTCCCCACTCCATCGGGAGGAAATTCCTGTGAAATGCCCCTACCCTTGGGGCCTCCGAAATCACCTTTTACTGCAAGCATCAAAGAAAGAACACACCTTTCTATGATCGTCAAAGGGGAGTGGGCCTCAGCTAGTGTGGTGTCCTATATGAAACAAGGGATGCAAGTACAGAAAAATGCATTAAAATCGAATGATTCCAATGAATTGCATCGTAGAACATGTAGATTTTCATGGCCAAAATCAAAGTGAGAGATTGACCGAAATAATTTATTTGAAAGCAAATAAACATTCCCCGGGGGGTGGGGACAGATTCCAGAATTCCAAAACCAGTCAAATCCACCACCCCCTCGGAACAGACTCTTGTTTTAAAATGCTTTAAACCCCCACGATAACCCCACCCTTCCCCGAGTCCCTAGGGGTGGGGGTTTCAATTGACTAGTGCATTACTCACGAAGAATCCAAAACAAATTGAAACACAGGTCGAAAGTTTTCAAGAAATATCTTATAATAGATAGCTATCAATAGATAGAATAAAGTAATCAATTCTATAAATCAATGAATGGCCAAAACACAGTTGAAAGTCTATGATCATCTTTTCTAAATCGTACGACCGAGGAATCAAATTTCCTGAGGAAATTTCCTCTGATGAGGTTAGCATCCCCACCCTGGCTAAGCTATCAAATGCTATTATTGCAGAGAAGAAGATTCCAGTAGATTGGGATTCAAGTTACATCATAAATCTCTATAAAGGGAAAGGCGACTCTCTGGAAAGAGGAAACTACAGGGGCCTTAAACTAACGGAACATTGTCTGAAAGTTGTTGAGAGAGTGATGGAAAAGGTGGCCGTGATCTTGTTTCCATTGATGAGATGCAGTTGGTTTCGTTCCTGGCAAGGGCACAACCGACGCAATCTTTATTGTGCGGCAGCTCCAAGAAAAACACCTTGCCAAGGAAAATATATCTACTTTGCCTTTGTAGATCTAGAAAAGGCCTTTGATCGTGTCCCCCGGGTCATCTTATGGTGGGCAATGCGACGCCTCGGAATGCCTGAATGGTATGTGAGCACAGTGCAGGCAATGTACGCCAACGCATCAAGTAGGGTTTTTGTCAACAACACCCTAAGTGACAGTTTCATGGTACAAGTGGGTGTGCACCAGGGCTCTGTGTTGAGCCCCTTCCTCTTCATCATAGTGCTTGAAGCTATATCACGAGAATTCCGCCGTGGCTGTCCTTGGGAGCTGCTTTACGCCGATGACCTGGTCATATCCTCAGATTCGTTGGATGAACTCCTGGAAAAGCTGCGTCTATGGAAGCAGGGTTTAGAGTCAAAGGGCCTTCGTGTCAACATGAGCAAGACTAAGATCCTGATGTCTGGCCCAAACCTGAACTCCCTGAAAGACTCAGGAAAGTTCCCATGTGCTGTATGCAGGAAGGGAGTCGGAAGTAACTCCATCTTTTGCAATGGGTGTTCCCACTGGGTTCACAAGAAGTGCAGCAACATTCCTGGCAGGTTGACCTCCGATCCATTGTTCCGCTGCAGCAGGTGCCAAGGTACTTCTCGCCCAATTGACGGTAGGCCAAGTGACCATGTAATGGTGGACGATCAGCGCCTAGAAGTAACAGACTCCTTTTGTTATCTCGGTGATACCATCTGTGCTGGTGGTGGCTGCGAGGCTGCCATAATAACAAGAGTGAGAACGGCCTGGGGAAAATTCAGGGAGCTGTTGCCGGTACTTTCCTGCAAGAGTTTGTCACTGAGAACGCGTGGGAAGGTGTATGCAAGCTGTGTCAGGGGTGCCATGCTTTACGGTGGCGAGTGCTGGGCCCCAAGGATGTCGGATCTGGCAAAACTTGAAAGGAATGAGAGGGCCATGTTGAGGTGGATGTGCAACCTGAAGCCTGACGATGATACAAACCTTATCACTATCCGAGACAGGCTTGGTATTACCAGTATTGAGACGGCACTTCGCAGTGCTCGTCTGCGATGGTTTGGCCATGTCGAGAGAGCTCAGAGTTCAAGCCCCATCTCAACGATCAGGAACTTTGAAGTTGTGGGGCGCAGACGAAGGGGCCGACCAAGAAAAACTTGGACCGAGGTCACCTCAAATGATCTTGCTGTGTCGGGAATAGCACCTGCCCTAGCAACCGATCGCAAGGGTTGGAAGAGGGCTGTGAAGAGCCATGCAACGTCTAACCTGCCCGGCGGTGGAAGATGACGTTAAACGGATAGTGAGTGAGTGAGTGAGTGAGATCTCGTCTAGTCAGAGAAAATATTTCTCATAAAAAATAAAAAAACATTCTTACCAAAGAGCTTGCAGTTTAATCCACTTCATACTGAATGTTTGTCCAACTCCAGCGAACAGTGAGTTTCCAATCCACACTGCACTCATTATATCCGTGACTTTCAAAGCTCTTCAATGTCTTTAGGGAGCTGAAGAACCCAAAAAACACGGCAAAACACGAAAACTCCCGTGCTCGATTTGGGCACCATTGTTGTTGTACTGTAACTCGTGACAAACCTTTTCAGTTCCTGTGAATCCAGCTATAGTCCTGACACTAAGTCCATCAGCTGTCGAGGAGAGCCGAAAATAGGGGAACAAACGAAACCGTTTCCATGTTTATTATATCCATTTTGAAATCACTGACAATCCCTGCAATCTGATTAGCTTACAACAGTGCGATTTATTCCCAAATCGCATCCTTTTGAGTCCAAATCGCATCTTTTTCTCAGCCAATCAAAATGAAGCACAAAAATCAATCAGCCAATCAGATTTCAGGGTTAAAAGGCAGTGACCAATCAGATTACAGGAAAATAATGGCAGGAAAACCATCTTCCTGCAATTTTTTGGGGAAATTCCCCACTTTCTTCTTCTGCTTGAAAAGAAAAACAAGAAACAAAGACAAAACTATGGATAAAACTTTAAATATTTACAGTACCTTTTTATCTGTCGTTTTTCCAGAGTATGATATCAGTTTCACGACAATATGGAGGATTTTCAAGCGAATAATCCAGCACGTCTGGTGCAAAATTCCGGTCCCGAGGCCGAGTCCAGGAATCCGAGTCCACCGAAAAACAAACAACAGCAAATTCCACAAAATCAAAAGATGATGATTTTACATGCTTTCCGGTAGACAATGTGGTAGAAGAGCTGAAGTCTAAAGTGATCAATAACACTTCCCGGTTAACACAAAGCTTCCCGGTTAACACAAAGCTGATTTGTCGCAAATTCACAGCTGATAGTGAAACGATGCCGCCATCTTGAATATCACCTCCGCTCGTCTGTCAAACTCCACTCTCTTCAAACATAAAGAAGACTACCATCCACAGCCAGATGCAGCAAGTGATGAAATTTAGCAATACAGCTCATGGCTTCCAAGCATAACTTGCAGCCAAGTTTTGATTTTATGCCATCGCAAGTCATTCGCCCAGCAAAGTCACAGTTCCATCGCAAACTTCAATATATTTCAATATTTCTACGTCTCCAACTCCACTCCATCTCCAAGGCCGCAATAAAAGCGACGAGCATTCCTTCCTTTTGTCAGACAATGAAAATTACTTTGTTGAATTGTGTATGGTGTAATTTTAAACATAAGTGATCTCAACTCTGAATGAACTTTGCAGGTTATGAGTATCGAAATCGTTTTGTTTGTCACATGACAATTTCTGCATATAAGTTAAGTAATGAGTTCGTTTTGCATACAATGGTTTTGTGAGGCATTTCCGGTTTCAAGAAAATAAAATGATAGAATCCTCTGGGCCTAGAATGTGATTTCAAAATGGATATAATAAAGTGGTAATTGAACTTCGTGTCGTGCAATTTTGGTCTGAAATCATACTTGTGATTTCAAATCAAACTCGCGCTACGCGCGCTCGTTTGATTTTGAAATCACACGTATGATTTCAGACCAAATTGCACTCCACTCAGTTCAATTACCATTATTAATCCTCGACTATCGAGTAGTCTCAAAAAGATATGATGGAAAAAAACAGGATGCCTCTCTTTGGTGGTTTACTTTCTGCTCTGATCTTGCCCCGCTTCTTCACCTTCTTCCGGGGCGCAATTTCCGTCTAGGTCTCTCTGAGAGTCTCTGGTGCTTCCATTTCTTTCTGCTTTCTGCTCTTCTACTAGAGATAATTTTAACCAAATTTATCATTCCCGATTCCTTCCTCATCCCTCGACCCAATGTTTGTATTCTATGGCTTCCTCTTCGTATTTTTATCCTTTGAGGCGTAATGCGTGATAGCACGGTTCTGCAGTTAGCTGTCATTTCTCGGCCTTGAAACTCCGACTGGAAGAATTTCAGGAGCAAGCCGGCAAAGAAAATACTCCAACTTGATTATTATTCCCCACTCTACCAAATGTTTGGATTCCATGGCTTCTTTTCGGGCATTTCTCCTTTGAGTAATTATTGTATGTCGTTTTTTCAGCCGCTAGCAGCCCTGTAGTCTTTTTTGGATGTTGCCAAAACATGCTGGTATTTGTGCCTGCGATTTTACCTTTCACGTGAGCATCAGCATCCCCTCTGACAACGCGCCCCTCCCCGTTAGTTGAGCACTCCCTCCTCCCTCCTGACAACGCGACCCTCCCCCAGTTAGTTGAGCATGCTTGACGTCACAATAGGGCTATTGTGACGTCAGGCTTCACGAACTCGTACACATCCGGGGCTTGAGACGTCCAAAAATCGGATCGACCCTAGCAATTTCCACAGGTTACTCAATAAATTCACACAGGGTACCCAATACTATATTTCAGTTTTTGACGCTGTTTTCTTAGGTATGGTGCTCCGCTTTGCGGCGGCCTTCGGCCGCTGCAAGGAGCTCCGCTATCACAGTCGTATTTTACACCATAAAAATCTAGGCATAAATGCACTATGAGAACACTGTAGAAACTGAAAACACAGTCGTTATTTTACGCCTAAGTCTAAATAGTTAGGCATAAAAGGAAAATGTTTAGTTGTATTTATGCCTGTATCAGGTGCAATAAAGATCAATAAAGATAAATATCAATATAAACATCTATTAAGATCCAAGAGAAATTACTACATTGTGAAAATGGATTAGGAATTTTGTCATACATAAGTTTCATGCAATTTTTCTTATTTGTTTATGTGTTGTGTTATGGCTGGTTATTTAAAATGTTACAGACATTACAGTCTGTGAATTTAGTATCACAAAAAATATATAATTGATTCCTGAGGTCAAACGAAGTCTTAAAATCAACTTAGTTGGACAGTAACTCTTTTTTAGAGTATTGACCAGCTTGTCAAATAAGTAATTTTTTTTTTGTTCATGAAAATATTAGAAATTCTTCATAATATAGTATATTATGAACAATATGGAATGGTCTGAATATGGAATGGTCCTGACGTGTTGTGAATTCTTGTAATTTTGTATTGTTATTATTATTATTTATTTATTTCATTTATTTATTTATTTCCACAAGCTGACAATGAATTTCCATTTAAATTGTTTTTTGGAGTACTAATAAAGCAACCACTGCCCCCCCCCCCTGAATTGGATGTGCCCCAAAACAAACTTCTCTTTATCAATTTGGACCACACAATAGTAAATTAATCTTTCATGATATCCATAAGAATTTGCTGTACATCAAGTTTGAAAATGTCATTTTCGCATGTCTCATGTGGAATCTCATGTACAATGTATTTTCACAAGCTGTTCACCTATTTTCATTAAAACTGGCAGTTATTCCAGCTTACACATTCTTAGAATTCATCCACTGTAACTTTCCCACAAAGCCTCCTACAGCAAAACAGGCATTCAAATGTACAGCTACAAGGAAGATCCACAAAAACAATGGTCCACCTGGATTAAAGTGAATTGAGGCAAGCCTGTGTATCATATTACAAACAGGATATGAACTTCTTTTTACAACGCATAACTCTAGATGGGTTTTGTTCCCATGACCTTCTGTACTCTAGTCAGATGCTCTACCACTATTGCTACCAGAGACAGGGCCCGTGGTTTGATGCGCTGGTGTGGAAACGCATAATTTGGCTTTCTCCGCATAATGCGCATAATCCGTCAAATCCCGCATAATCACACATATTTTCCAAAATTTTGTGAAAATCATTAAAAAGGCATCATTACTTGGTGAATTTCAAACTTTCTTACATAGTTTTTCTCACAAAAGTGATACATTTCTTTTGAAATCATCTGTCCAACGTCAAAACAACTTGATAGAAATGAAATAAACAAGGTGTTCTGTGCTAATCGCGTCGCGCTGAGAACTGACGAAAAGAAATAAAACATGTTTTTCTCACAAAAGTGATACATTTCTTTTGAAATCATCTGTCCAACGTCAAAACAACTTGATAGAAATGAAATAAACAAGGTGTTCTGTGCTAATCGTGTCGCGCTGAGAACTGACGACAAGAAATAAAACATGTTTGCGCTTTGGATATTTTGCAAAGTAAAAACAAGTGGGAGAGGACGATAATGGTGATAAACACATCCGATTTTGTGCAGTTCACATTGATCATAATCACATCACATTACGCTTTTTCATATGGATCATTTACACAACAGAAACATGGCTACTTCCGACGATTGCAGATCACTCTCGCGAACGGGGGATTAATTTTGAGAATTACACCGGCACAGAACGATGGTAAACAAGCACGATGATGTGAGATGGTAACGATAGCTCTGATAGTCTGCATGTATCGGTAGCTCTCGTGACCATTCAGTTCATTGTTTAATAGGAGTGCATTGTTATGATCCTTGTGGTATGAAAAGGTAACACTTTTTGTAAGAAAGTAACAAGCTTGATTACAAGTGAAACACACGTCTACCGGAAAGTAACGTAGAGTCATTACGTTAGTAAAGCGAAGCGAAAGCATTTTATAAAGCACTTTATAAACAAACAAGAGTTGTTGAAGTAAAATAGCAGCTATATCCATGTAACAACAAAATATGTTAAGGCACTAGGAAAAAAATTTTGCACAATCCCGCATAATTTCGTATTTTTAGCGCATAATTTCAGAAAAAATCACGCATAATTTCAGAAAAAATCACGCATCAAACCACTGCCCTGCAGAGACCCCATGGTTTCACATAGGCCATTGACACAATAGTGCCCATTTTGGGAACCCTAGTAGACCTGCAAACTTTGAAAATAATTTACGCAAGGTACTTTAGATTCTGGTAATAAATTTCCAATGTAAGCCGATGATGTTCCAACCTACCCCCGAAGATGTCCTGAGTACATTTTAAAGACGTTCCGAAGGAAATTAACATATCTCTTTGACAACACCAACACAATGTACTCAGTAAAAAAATAAACTAATCACACAAAAAACTATATTATTTTGAAACAACAATGTCATTTATGTGATCTCCAACGTGATCACCGAAGAAGGGGTTATGTAAAAAATCCTTAGCAAGGGATATCAAAACTTATATATTATCTCATCATTTTTTTCAAATTATATTTTTTTGAAAATGACTAAGAATCTGAAAGCCATGTTGTTCTATCATTTACGCAAGGAAAACAATAAAATCAGAATTTCGAATTTTAGGCAAGGAAAACCTGCATAATTGGAGTGAAGTTTGCAGGTCTACAGGGAGAGGTTTTTTTTATGAAACTTTCCAAGATCATTGACCTATGAGTACTTCTCAGTTTTTTATAAGAAGCAATCTCTGAAAATTCTTCTCATGCTTATCAAAAAAAACACAGCTTAGTCGCCTGACTACTATGTGCATAGAATTCTAAACATGCTGCCACAGTACCCACCATCAAAGTTGGATAAATCCCCGGTGTGTTTCCCAGGTGTGTAACAGCTGTTCAGCAGGTCTAAGCAGCTCTGGGCTCTGACTGGATCCATGCTGTAATGCTTTGAGTACTACATCGGTGTCAACAGGCTCCAAACCCGCCATGGCCCTTGCTGGGTAGCTCTTTGATCTGTGTATAGTAGCTCTTTGATTCTGTGTTAACTGTTAGCTCAGATTCGCTTAGCTCGGGTCGTGGAGGACGTTGGTTTCGTTAAAGACTACATTTTCTCGATGAACAACTGCAGATTTGCTCAGCTTGTTTCACAATGCAAATGGTTGAAGACCGTCTCTATTTGTATCCTTGCCAGCCAACACATCAAATCCCCAAATGCAGTTCAAGAAAGAAACAAAACTACTAACTCCGCTCCGTGACCCCACGTGTTCAAAAAATACCGAAAATATTGCACAAAACCGCGATGATATTTCTTTACACGAGTCAGAAAGTATTCGAGCAGGTATAAAGAGTTGTAGTGATTGGTACTCAAGATGTTAATAAAGTTTTTCGCCTTGTTTTACCTCAATTTTCGCGGTCAGATTTCAGCACGTCTGCAACACGAATATCTCACCTCGCATCTCTGCGCCATTTTAAATTGAAACCGCTGAGCGAAAGGATAGGCTCGTGGCTGCCGGCACAGGGAACCCGAGCAGATACGAAAACTTTAGTGTTGTGGCCGGACGACGGTACGCCAATACGCTTTGCGTACCTCGTGAAGCACCAAGAATACAATAAATATACAAAACAAAATAGGATTTGAGCTATGGAAACAATCAGTGGCGTGCCTCGTATAAATAGCTGGCCCCGCGCCTGGTCTAGTGCGGGATTGCCGACTCTCTTCTATTTCGCTTTTGCGTTACCGATATTGCGTTACTTGGTAAACGCGAATATGGCTAGGGCGAATAAACGTCCGCCGCTAACCGTGATACACCGCATCGCACCGCGACTCGGTACGACTGCGCAGCCAATCAATTGGGGGGTTGTTTTTGCTTGATGTCGTTCTGTTCGATATTAGTTTCAAAACCCTGACCTGGATCCATGGCTCTTTTTGCAATCGTCGGCAACGGAAAAGACACTGGAATCATAGCTTATAGTTTATGAACTAAACTATCGACTCTGGTGTCCCACAAGGAACAATGTTAGGGTGTTGTTGTCAACATAAATTCAAATTTTTTTTTTGGGCAGATTACTGTTTCTAAGACTAGATATCAAGATCAAGAGCTTTTGCGCCGATTTCAAAGTCACATCAGAAATCATGTTAGAATGACTCATAATAGTAGCCAATCACCAATCACTTCCGCCACTTACTGCGGTTTTCATAATTCTGCGAACTCTCGCTATTGATTTCCAACCGTAAAACCGCGTTCTGGCTTCCGTCAATCAAACTCGCGAAGTGTTCGTTGTACTCTTTGTGCTTTTTGATTGGCCGGCGCCTAAGCATTGCTTAAATGGCTTCCTGTCGCGACAGTAATAGTTACGTGCTGGTCAATCAAAAAGCACAAAGAGTAACGACGAAAAGACTCGGAAGTTTGATTGTGAAAATCGCAGTAACCGCAGACGGTAATAAAACAACTATTATATCGGCTGCACGCAGGCGATATCGGATGATCTAAACGCGCAAGACGCCATCCGATCAGCCACGCGAACAATCAGTACTGGGTCTCTTGCGTTGTTCGTCTTGTAGTCGTGATGCTATAAAAACGGTGTACCTGAGTTTTGTGAGACCAATCGGTCTGGCTCTCGTGATACCGATTCTCGTACCTAGAGCTCATCACCTCGCGGGGGCATTCTCGTACCCAGAGCTCACCGGCTCACCTGCTCGCAGGGGAGGCTCTGGGGACATCCATTTGAGGGCCGTTGCTGATTGGCTGATTTTGAGCGTTGGAGCAGGCGCTGAAAGGTCTTTTTCTCAGCGGCTCGGTATTAAATCTCGCGCATGCATCAGTGGCTGTCACCAGAGCCTCCCCCGCGAGCTTACGAGCCGGGAGCTCTGGGTTCGAGAAAGCTCGCGGGGAGAGCTCTCAGTGAAAGCCACTGGCGCATGCGTATAAGGAAATGACCTACTTATGCCCGTGAAAATTACTTGTGGAGTGTAGAAGTGGAAGGCATCAGTCGAAAAACGACTAACAAACGAATTTCGGTGTGATTTTGCCAGAGCACGTTTTTCAAAAGCGAGATCAAACTGGTTATATGTACGCACGCGCGCCATTTCAACAGGGTCCTGAAGGGGGGGTCCCAATCCCGTTTCCCGGTCGCTTTTTTTCGCAAAATCCCGTTCCCAGTAGGTAAAATCCCGTTCCCGGTAGGACCAGTCGGTAAAATCCCGGCGCACGAAAACTGTGATGTTAAAATTGAGATTCTTGCTTTTATCGGTACTATATCTTGGTCCTGTAGGTTTTATTGTTCATGCACGCCGCAAATGACGAAATTGTTATTATTGCAACCAAATGACGAATTGCTATGCTTGTAATGTCGATTTCTTTCCAACATAGTGATTGTCCGCCAGGCCTATCACTATGAAGGCTTTTCGTGATCCCCCTATTTGAACATGGGATATATTTTACAGGAATTTCTCTTCTGTTGCGCGTGAAGCGCGCCCTGTTTTAATTGATAAACGAATTTCATCAAGCCTCAGAAAAAAGGTAGATAAACATTCCATTTTTTGTGTATAGCAAATAAAGCCTGTAGTTTATGTTCTTCGTGCACGACGCAAATGACGAAATCGTCATATTTGCGGCCCAACGTTTGTAACGTCGATCTCACGCTTACGGGCTTCTTTCGAACATAGTAATTGCCTGCCAGGCCTATCACTGGAGGGCTTTTCGCGGGGAGTTTGTTTTTCCTCGCTAAGATACAAATGTTCTTGTAACGGGCATTCCATTTAAACGGCACGAGCATATTGTCTTTGTTTGCGGGAGATCTCAAACGCAATATTACATGTTTCTTCCTTATGCGAAATGTTTAACGTATTGAAAGAAGAGAACTACAAAAATGCAAATGATATAGAAATTGCTGGAATAATTCCGCAGAAAATTTCTTTTTATTAGGATACACAGGATATACAAGGAGAGATTTAAAAAATCTCGTTCCCGTTGAAGCATCTTGATTCCCATTCCCGGTAGACAAATCCCGTTCCCGGTAACCCAAATCCCGTTTTCCCGGCCTAAAAAAAGGCGAATCCCGGCTCCCGTTTTACCCCTTCAGGACCCTGTTTCAAAACCAATCAGGCGAACGCTCTCAAATGGCCTTCACCAGAGCCTCCTCCGAGAGGTAACGAGCCGGGGATAGGCATAAATAGATTGTGCTTGGCAGCTTTTGGAGCAACTTTTGTAGTGCGAGCAACCTTAGGGCAACTTTGGACCTGGACCTGTGACTAGGTCTAGTCATGTATGCACAAAAGTAGAAGATTATTTGTTGAGGGTGAGTATGTAAGGTTCAACACGCAGTGTGATGACTGTGATGGGGCATAATTTGTAACGATCAGCTAATTTTCGCAGAATAAAATAAAAACTACAATTAAAAATAGCCCCATCTATACTCCTGTTCCAGAAACTTCTTTGGAAAGTCAATAAGCAAGTCCGATCCGGAGGCGAGAGGCTTTTAGACGTCAGGGGATCGAATGCTTTGCGCGCCGCTGGTTTTGTCTTGCCGATGATTTTTCTGATTGCCTGATAACCTTAATTAGTATAAACCAACTAATGGTCTATTACAAATCCTGCATTCTGATTGGCTGAGCTACTGATGGTCTATTCTACTAATGGTCTATTCATCATAGCACATTCGGCCTTGAGGTCTAATTGTTAATTAGTCCGTGGGCCAGGAGTCGAAACCCTCCCCCTCCCCTCGGGGATTTTTGCTAACATATATCATTCGAAAGCTTAGGCCGAGGGTAGTCCAAAACCGGTCGTTCGCACTTTTGAAGTGGAAGCGTTTAGGAGTTACGGCGCATTTTACATTTGGGCTTCACTAACCACAGGGTACCCGCGTCGAAAATAGCGAAACACAAATAAAATCCCCTGTGTTACATCAAAAACACTCGATATCGCACCTTTTGCCTATTAACAGCCTAAATCCGCTATTTTGCTGGAAAAACTCTTAATAAAAGCATTAAAAGTAGGAAATTCGTTCAATAAAAAGCACAGGGTACCCACGTCTCATAATTTTGAAAACAGTCAGAAAAAGTGCCTGGCCCTACACGATTTTCACACGTTTCCTCTCCCAGATATGTACAAAATAGTGTTTTATCAGTAGTAAACGAATATTTGTGATTTGTGGCATATTATGCCAACTGATCTGCCAACTGATGTATCAGAGCATTTTCGGGCTCTGGGATCGCCGCACTTTCCACGACAGACTAGGCGGTGTTGCTTCGCCTTTTTGTCGTCGTCTCGAGTGTAATCGCTAGATTTGAAATTGAACATTATGTGCGTGGATAGCTTCACGTTAGTGTCTTAGCCAGGGTCCTCCCAGAGGTAAGTGGTAGCGGTGATAGCTTTCAAAGAAATATAATTACCATGCCCTGTTCACGGAATAGTGAAATACAACAGTTTGGCGTTATTATGCTTTGCACCCTGCGAGCAGTGGTATCCTCCTATCTTCGCTTGCCGCCGGGCTGAAGAAAGGAGGAAACCACTGCTCGCAGAGTAATATGCTTTTGGCATTTGTTTTAATTCTATGCCGTGGTACGGAAAATAATCCTTTACTGCCGAGTATCCTCAGGCTCTTCAATTTGATGGGATTGATATTAGAATTGTGACTTATAGATTGTAGTAGGAAAGTAATGAGCTATCTGCTTACCAGTGCTAGTGCGCACTTGCGTGTCTTTGTTTTTAAAATAATGCAGCTCGTGCACCATAAAGTAAAACGTAGTTGCGCTAAATTTTGCTATGGCGTGCGTCGCTGACGGGAAATTCGCGCCTGTTGTGCTATACAACTTTTTTGGAGATTTTAACGTGGTTATGCTGCTTTACTTTTGGATTGCTTAGCGTGTAAAGTTTTCATCCGAGTCATTAATATGTTTTGCTGGTCCCTTATATACAGAGTGAAGTGTATGTAAGTAGGTAAGTAGTAGTTTCGCGCCTCGTAAAGTCCAAAAGCACTTCGTTACGAATTCCCTCGGATGGCTGATGGCTACAAGCTCTATATTTCTACGGCGATTCCAAAAGTGCACTAGTCGGAACGCGAGGGCTACGAGCCATAGCTTAGTATTTCATGACATTTTGCAGACATAGTAACAACAAGATGGGAAGAAAAACAAATCAAAATCAATCAATCATTATTGTCATCTTCATTTTCCCTACGGCCATCAATATCACATATTAGTGAAACTAACCGACATTTCAAGGTACAGGTGCAAGGAAAATTATGCAAGTGAGCTAAGGATCTAGATTTGCATGACAAACAAGGCCATCAATATCAGTGCTGGCAGCAAAATCGCCAACACGTTACCAACATTTCTATCAACATTTCAACATTTTTTATCAGCATTTCACTCGGCCATAAATATGTATATATGATAGTGCATATCATATTATGATAAACCTATTCTACCCGCCCCCATCAGTAGCTGTAGGGGTCATACCTCGTTCCTCCTTCAGCTGCTGTCGGTATGCCTGGTGGGGTTGTCGTAAAGTAGTGTTTTCGCATAATGTAAAACTCTATTTTCCTTTACAGCAACCACAAAACAGTTATTAGGAAAACAACCGTCATTCCTAAATGGAGGAATGCTCACCATGAATAATTTAACGATATTTTTGACAATATTACTTCAAATTGACCTAAAAACATTCAAAATATCTGAACTATCAAGACTACTAGTCAGGATAAGGGTTAATACATCGTTTTAGTATTTTTTTATAGTATATGCCTCGTTCTATTAAAGATTAATACTATTAAGGTACGTAATCAATAAAACGAGCTGTCCGAACCAGCGAATTCACTGGTAGCGAAGTGGTTAGGGTTAGGGTATAGAGACTGGAAAGTTACAGGTTCGAACCCTGATGATTTTCATAATTCTTTTTTCACTTCTGTAGGTGAGCGCTTGTTTAGAAAAAAATTCTAAGTGCCAGTGAGCATTCTTCGATTTAGGCGTGTGTGAAAACAACGGATTTCCTCATATTTCCGCTAGACATGGTTATCCTTTCGAGACATTTCTACGACAAAATTTTGAGCATTTGTTGTTGTTTTTCCCCTCATTTTCTGACAGAAAAATAGTTTTCCGCCTGTTACTCAAGCTATAAAATTCGCATTTCGATTTCTTAAAACCGCGCGACGCGGGTATCCTGTGGAATACACTGTTGCCCAAATTACCTATTTGAATGCCTTTATGCACACGTTTTCAACGTAATCATGCTTTAAAGGCTATTTCGGACCAGCTGCACAATATGTTGAGTTTTGAATTGAATACAAGCATTTTATTTGTATTTTTCGCTATCCCCGACGCGGGTACCCTGTGGTTTTGAAGCCCAAATGTAAAATGCACCGTAACTCCTAAACGCTTCCACTTCAAAAGTGCGAACAACCGGTTTTGGACTACCCTCGGCCTAAGCTTTTTCTCAGGTTTTCTCAGGCCTAGTACATACGCCGCTCTTATCATGAGCCGATTCTAATGCAAAATCTCAATAAAACAATATTTTTGTCCATCTCTCGTCTGCTTGTAGCCTAATCATTCTAAATCAAACCGGGAATGTAGAATCGATTTTAACGCCGCGAGTTTCGAGTATTTCATGGTAACAGTTTGGTACGGCTCATGTAAGAGCGGCGTATGTACTAGGCCTTAGTATGCCCATTCTTTCATCGCTTGCATGCAAACGGCTCAAGGGAAACTGCTAATGATGGGCTTTCCGCAACAAAAGTAAGCGTTTTCAGAACTCGCTCGCACGGCGTCAAAAAGGGTGGATGTTAAATTTGAGCTCTGGATATAATTTTAATTTTAAACTATATTTGCGTTGCTATTCCTCGACTTCGTCCTGTATTCCTCACACCCCTACGCGACAGAAAGGTCCACTTTGGAGGGTTTGATCGAGAATTCACCACGAGACAAGAGAATCTATACTAAAAATGATTCAAGACCCTCAATAGACCACAGAATAGACTCCTAGAGCAGTAAATACTATATACTAATTACGATTTTGAGACGGCAATTCCACAAAATATTGACGGCTAGTTGGGAGAAAATATGTTCACGTATTGGGCGGAGTCGCGCAGCGACGGAGCCCAATACGTGAAAATATTTTCTTCCAACGCCGTCAATATTTTGTGGAATTGCCGTCTCAAAATCGTAATTAATATTGTATCGCGATTCTTGAAGATTTTCTGGAGGAAATGGCAAGAAATAGTGCTATTTATTGTCGATTGAAATTTCAATTCTCATTACATTTACGCACGATCTCACGCAATCACATGGGCTTTTCGCACGAGCTCGAGCATTTTCTGTTTACATTTTTCCATCTTTTTCGGCGAAAAAAATCTCTTTCTGCCATAAGATATTGCTAGAAATATAGCTAAACGTTATTTCTAACTATTGACAATGAAATGAAACATAAATTCGTGCGAAAAAAGTTGAATTTTGCTAGCTCTTTTTGAGCCGTCAATACCACAAAATATTGACGGCTCACAACAACACAGAGTGGCAGGGTGAATCGCGATACTACTAATTATTATTCAGCACATCGATGCACTGCCCAAATATGGTCATTGGAACGCCAATAGCTGTCTTCTGTACATGACAGCTATCCTGCGTTATATCCCAGTGATCAATTTTTACGCGCGCTCATTGGTCGAAACGTATCACGTGGTGCATTTTCACAGGACAGATATCAGACGATATTGTCCGTCGGAAGTGATATCCGTCCTGCGAGAAATGTTTTAAGCAAAAACTGGATATTTTCTGTTTAAAAATAATGAAAAACAAGCAACCAAGGTTTTTGTCTACGAATGTTGATGAAATACGGAAACTGGTGGCTGAGGCGACACCGGAAAACACAAAAAAGTCAACTGAACAGGCCGTAAATGTTTTGAATGGTTTACAAAGTTGTTTGTTTTTTTGTTGTTGTTTCAATCCAAGTTAATTCGGTTTGACATTCGCGACAAAATGAAAGAACTAAACAAAAAGAGCAAAATGACGATAAAAGAATTGTTTTTAAACTTACCATTTTGTCGTAGCTTGTCAAATAGAAAAACAACTTGCAATCAGCTCAACAAAAATTCAACCACTTCGAGTGTAGTCCAGCAAGCAGACTTCCAAGTTCGATCGGCAGCGCTAAATTTGTCCAACTCTGCATTTCACGGCTGTAATTTATATTTCAGTTCACAGCAGAACCATTAATTAACAGTCCGGCAAGGAAGTAGACCTGAAAACCCGAAATCTGGGCTAGATTTCTGTAGAAAAGCACTCGGGAAAGCACTACAACTTGTGCGTTGTAAATGTGTTTCGTGAATTCGCTCTGATTTCTTCTAGCCCCACGTTAGGGTTTGATTGACAGTTTTGGTGTCAACCAATCACAGCTCGAATAAAAATATCTTAGCCAATCACCGCTTACGATTTGCCTTTTCGCGCCATACTGCAGTTTAGTGGCTTTCTCACGTCACAATGTTTTTTCTCTATCGAGTTTTTCGAGTGAAGTCGCTGGGATATAAAATAAACTAGCGGTTTCTATTGAAAGTAAAGTGCTGCGATAAATGTAAAGGAGATAGGACTCAATCCGGTAAACTGTTCAGGGAGATCGTCTCTTCCATGTTTAACGCGTTCTTCAAATGCATTTCATCCCCTTCGAATAAAACACGATCGATGGTCTCTGTTGAAAGACTTCTAAAAGCACATTGCCTTCCTCTAGAAATATCGCCTTGATGAATACTTCCACGAACAAATAAAGTAGCATCTGAATGATAAACTTTCAAACTTACCTTCACGAAGCAAAGGAACTTTCTAAAACAACGAAGAGACTTTCCAAATTCGCAAAAGAACTAAGGGACTTTCCGATAACCGCTGATTAGTAAGGACGATACTGCAGGCGTCGGCATGCGCATTCATCATTTGCCGATAGCCGCTGATTACGTAAGGACGATACTGCAGGCGCCAAAATCATCCATCGCTAGCCCACGAAATCGACTTTGCCTTCAGTAATATCGTGCGCCACAGAGATCCCACCGTTCGAAATAGTATGCTGCTCGCTTCGCTCGCAGCAATTATCGGCGGATAATGTCCGCGGATGAAAAATGGTCCTCAAAATTTCACAGTTGCCCTCGAAGCTTCGCTTCTCGGCCAACTGTTCATTTTTCGTACCATTTTTCATCTTGGACATTATCCGCCGATATTACAGCCGCCAGAAGGGGTTTATTTAGTAAATATCCGTCTCTGAGGAAAATATGATGTTTTGAGCTCGTAAATAATACACAAAAGTCATTTTTTTCGGGGGTTTTTGTGCTATCGATGTGCTCAATAATAAAACCATTATCCTGCTCGATTTTGCAGAATATCGTCTGATTTTAGCCAACTCGGGACTTCGTCCCTCGTCGGCTAAGTATCAGACGATATTCTGCGCAATCTCGCAGGATAATGGTTAAATACTTTTTTTATGGAATCTGGTGTCTTTATAAAGAGAGTTTTTTATGATCGGCTGCCCGCTCGCCATTTACAATATTACAGGTAACAGTTCTTGACATTTTTCAAATTCAAGAAATTTACGTGCCGGCAAACGGTACATTTTCTATTTCTTCTCAGGCCCGTACCCAGGGGGGGTTCCGGGGATGCGCAAGCACCCCCAACGCGACAAGGTTCACATTTTAAGGAATTGAAAATACTGTTTTATAGTGACTAAATGCCGGGCCATAACAGAAGACTGCAGTCACTTTGGCATACAGCCAGTTTCGTATATTTGCTTTTCTAGTGCACTCGCGCTCTCTACTAAATTATATCAACCACGCCGGGCCTGTAAGGATCAAACATCGCCGGGGTTTGTTGTAACTTTGTGAGTTTTAATCCAATCACTACCAAATTTCACATGTAAATAGTATATATGTAAATAGTAAATAGAATATCTCATTCCCTTGAGAAGTTATGAATATTTTAAGTTTGCAATGTCCGCCATTTTGTTTTTTAGACAAAATGGCGGCCATTGGCAGCCGGTACAAAATTGCAGGGCTTGTTCTAACTTGGTGAGTTTTAATCAAATCACTTCTAAATTTCACATGTAAATAGTACTCATGAAATTAACAAACACAGTCTTTTTAGAATTTTCAAATTAACGAATTTTGGCGGGAAAATGACGTCATCAATCTTAAACCAAAATTTCTAATCCATCATATGAAATTTTTGAGAATCGTTTATGAAAGAGCTCATTGAGATAGCCACAAAACCGAAAAGATTTTTGAAATATCTCATCCCGTTAAGAAGTTATGGATATTTTAAGTTTGTATTTCCACGGAACGCTGACCAAACAAAATGGCGGACATTGCAAACTTAAAATACTCATAACTTCTCAAGGGAAAGAGATACTTCAATAATCTTTTCGGTTTTGTGGCTATCTCAATGAGCTCTTTCATATCCAAGTCATAAAAAGTTCATATGATCGATTTGAAATTTTGGTGTAAGATTGATGACGTCATTTTCCCGCCAAAATTCTTTAATTTCAAAATTCCAAAACGACAATGTTTGTTAATTTCATGAGTACTATTTACATGTGAAATATGGTAGTGATTAGATTAAAACTCACAAAGTTAGAACAAACCCGGCGATTTTTGATCCTTATAGGCCCGGCGTGTTAACCCTTATACCGTCGTGCTACAACGAAAATACACTTCATGATCCCTTATTGTTTGTCGTGTGCTCGGCAGGTGACCGCACGAATTGTTTTGGCAATAAAGCAACATACTGAGTGAGCGTCCATTATTACTAATAACAGTCGATCGACGATGAAGTTTGTCATAAATTTGCTGACAGACCTGACACAATGTTTCTATGTTCCGAAGGAACCCCCAGTGCCTCGCAACACTAAAAACCTAAATGGGGAAAATTCCCGGCCCCATGGACCGCGCTCCTTGCCTGCCTAGATTTCGAGAAACCGATAGTAAGGAGTCCAAATCGCCCTTCACGCAGTCTATCTATCTACCAGTTCAACGACCCCTCTGGTGAGGATTATTGCTGAGGGGGCGGTCAGTAAGGAAAAAATAAATAGATAACGGCCGTGTCTTTTGAAGAGCCTGTTCTGTATACCCGCAGTTGGTGCAGCCGTAGTTCCCCCTGCTGTCAGGCTATGCACGCTGATTCTAGTGGTGTCTGCGATTCCCTCGTTCGCCTCCTTGACTAGCTCCCGCACGCGCGTGTATGATAGACCTCGCTGATTTGATTGTCCCTTCCGATTTCGCGGCCAGCACTGTAGTTTGCACTCTGTCCGCGACGTGCTGCAGATGGAGCGGCAAGAAGGCTCTCAACACACACAACATGTCAATATTGAAAACATCTGAAAAAACGAACAGGAGGAAAAAAAGGTAAAACCACAGTTACGAACGTACGTATTATTTCAAAATTTAAATCCAACAAAACATCAAGAAAACATGAACAAAGCACTTTAAAAAAATGTGCACTCACAAACGCGAACAAAGCTGTTTAAACTTTTGCCCACTCCGAAAAGCACATGACCCACTCGGGGCATAAAACCAATGTGATAAAAGCACTCCGGCTTTGATACAGCTAGTCCAAACCCTCGCTTGCTCTGGGGTGCGACTTGGAGCAGTCCTGTTCTTCACAGAGCTTACCTCAGTTGCTGATGAGCGAAGTAATGATTCCACTGTGGTCCTATCGGATAATAACCTAACTAAAAAAGCAAACTATTAGTGAGTGCGGCTACAACGGCGAGGACAAATATTCATTAATCCCTTGATAATACATACCGTCGAGAGAATAGTTTGTATATATAATAGGACTCCATGCTGTCCAATTAAGAAAAAATTGGATGATTCAGAGGAACTCCAAAATTGGACGAGGCCGCAGGCCGAGTCCAATTTGGAGTTCCGAGGAATCATCCATTTTTTTCTTAATTGGACAAGCATGGAGTCCTGTTATTTATTAATTATAAACATCCATGTTCAAACCCAAACTGTCCAATTTTAGCGCGAACTGTCCAATTAGAGCGCGCGCGATCCAATTAAAAAATAATTGGACGATTCAAGAAAAATCGATCTGCCGGCACAATGGGATTTCGAGCTGGCTATATAATTATTCCTCTAATTTGCAAACCGCGAAAATATACGCTTTGTCGGGATGACGTAGAACTGTGTCCCAAATGACGTCAAATGTCCAGGTTGAAGGAACGCCCACTAGAGCCGAGTCTTGGCTGCCTGATCAAAAGGTTAAAATAGATCAATTGAAACAGGCGCATTTCGTTCAACGCCAAATCTATATACCAATACGTTTTGATGCATGTGATTAGCCCTCTCTGAGACAATAGACGAAATTAACGAATCAACTTGGACGTAATTCTAGAACGCATTCTTCTTAAAGAATTGGGAATAACATACTGGATGAATCAGTTGGGACTGGAACATGAACAAGTCTTTGAGTTTGAGTAACTGCCCTGATTATTATGTGAAATACTTCGAGAGTCGCCCACAGTCCGGAGAGAGCGGCGGAACATGGATCATAACGTTTTTCGTTATAAACGTTATTTCGTCGTTTTTCGCGGCGATGGCCAATGGTTTAATAGTTGCTGCGCTATTCGAGACACACTCTCGAAGAAACCCGTCTCTTCTTATGCTAGCCAACATGGCCCTGACAGACCTTGCAGTTGGCCTGTTTGGTCAGCCGTTATTTGCTGTTCTGATGTATGCAATTTCTACTGAACACTTGAATATGTTCTGCAAGATGCTTTATCCGACGAGGTTCTTGACTGGAACACTCTGCCCCGCCTCTTTCCTCACTATAACTCTTATCAGCCTCGATAGATGGCTGGCAATCCGCTTGAAAATATCCTACAGGGCAAGAGTAACCAACACGCGCGTCGTAAGCGCTTTGGTGCTCATCTGGGGATATCACTCATTGGTGGAATCACTTTTAATACCTTGGACTACGGGGAAATGGTCAATGTATTTACTGTAGGAGTACTTCTTTGTCTTGCGGTCATTCTCTACTCCTACATTCAAGCGTTTAGGGCCCTCAAGTCTCACTGTTTGCAGCTACAAATTCAACGAGGACAACAAAACATAGTTCTTAAGGGTATCATGGATGTGAAAAAATACAGAACAATGTTGAAGACAATGGCTTTGATAATCACTCTGATGGTGCTGTTTTACACACCCATTGCAGTATCTATGCTAACATTTAAACTTCAAGGAATTAATCAAAATAGCCTGGTTTTATTTTACATTGCATCGACTTTAGCCTTAGTAAATTCATCTCTAAATCCTGCAATATATATCTGGAAAATTGAAGACATTCGACGTGCATGTTTTCACCTAACTAGAAGGATTTTGTGCAGAGAAAATCGTGTAATAGTCCTTCGGCTGGATCTTGCATCTACTGTTAGCAGAAACACTGAAAGAAGCTAGATAAAAGTTTCTTTGATAAACAAAAATTATAGCAAACAGGATTAAACTTACAGCTTCACGCAGAATATAAGTATTTACTCAAAGGCCTCAAACGATATAAATATAAAATTTGACTTGGAAAATTTGTTTAATTGATTCTAGTTTGCTTGGTTCCTCTATTTCATTGTGACAAGTAGCGGGAAATAACAAAACAATACTTAAACTAAAATAAATTATGTGTAGGAAGCGCTCTAGGGATACAGCTGTAATGCTAAAAGGACAAAATGCACACATATAACGTTTGAAAACAGCGACGCGACAAACCAAACGGGAAGAGGTTGCCAACAACAACCGAGTTATTCATGAAATCTAACACCGAGACACAAGTAAAACCTTGAACATGCTTGAAGTGTTTGTTGGGTTAAGCAATGGCTGTTAATTTATTAGGAAAGTTTTGTATTTCCTGCCAAACTCAGCAAGGAACTTTAAACATCACTTTTGAGTGAAAGCAAAAAGGAACATTCTTTTTTTTTCTTCTCGAAAACAAACGTATTTTGAAATAAAAATGCAAATTTATAGAAGAGTAGAAAAAAAAACAGAATAACAAACAGCACTGCAGACAGTTCTTTTCTCTGCTTCTGTGTATCTGCCACATCTTCCCGTGTTGCAAATGTTATGAATTTTATTTCCAATAAAGAAGTAAGTGAACATCCCCTAATTGTCCCGTCATTATCATAACGTCGGGACGCGTTGTTTTCAATAAAGAAGAATGTGATACGAATCTATTTAACAAGTGTCAAAAACGCAAAAATTAGCGAACACGTCCCAAGGCCATGCAACGCAAATTCGTATTGTTTACGATGCCTCAATGTCACCATTTTTATTTTTTATTTCAAATGAAGACAATACACGATTTAAGATGAAAATAGGGTGCGGGTACTCCCATATTGTGGGAGAGGGGATACTCGTAGTATTTCTTCTATTAACGATATTTGCCTAACACACCAGAACTTGGGGTTCGACCACGCCCTCTTTAGTATTTTCTAAAAATATTTTTTGACGATTAAACATATGGGAGTACCCCTCTTTGGGCTCTTTGCGTCTCATAATTCACATGGGCAACAGAAACTATAACTTATATGTTTCTGGTGACACCTATTATTGTAAAAAAATTTCTTTAAAGCCAAAGTATTATTTCTTTTATTTCTTTTTCAACGAAGGGCTTCTTGCCAGTAAAAACATCACAATAAACTCACGTAAACTGACTAAACAAATAACAATTTTGCACTGACACAAATTAAAGAATATTTGTTTATGATTTCTATAGTTGAACTGTTCAAAGAAGATAGAATGACAGGATGATAGTCTAGGAGTATTATGTGAATTCGACTCGTGAGGCTGCGATGGGACTTCTAGTATGACTACTTGGCTAAATATTGCTTTTTTGATTCGATATCAATTATTTGCATTCGGTCTGAGTGATTGATTCGATATCAATTATTGGCATTCGGTCTGAGCGATTGATTCGAGAAGCATATTAACTCTAAGTACATTGTATGATTTATCACTGAAAAACTACCAAAAATGAGGACGAGTGCTGAATCAACAGAACCTACTAAAAAATCTAGACATTTGAAAAAGACGCTTTTCCAAAATGGCCGCCGCGCCGAAAATTATCAAAATTCAAATCGATTTTTGTTAAAAATGAACTCCAGCACTAGAACACACATCATCACTTTAGTAAAACTACAAAATTTCGCTGCATTATATCCAATATCTTCCGAGGAAACGAAAGTTGAAAATTTACAGACGTTTGTATGACTGGGGGTATGACGCAGTCATACAAATCTTGTAAAAAATTAATTTTCAGATCAGTCACACTCTGGGGGAAGCCAAACAAGTTCTATACACGAGTCTTGTCCGTTAACTAAGTTTTACTCTTTCTTCACAATATTGTGCGAGTCCCTCCGTCCAGATCTCGAGGACTGCATCGATTCTGAGAAATGCGAGGTAGATGAAAACTAGGAATGGAACAGAGACAAGGAATGCTGCACTCTCAAACACAAACCGTGGCGCAAAGATCTTCCACACCATCAAGTGGCGCCGGTGTAGAGCAGCAGAACAAGCGGCGGCAAATACCTGGCAAAAACAAAAACAGACCGGTAAAGCAGGCTTAGTTATTTTACTCTGTTTTCACTGGAGGCCTCATAACAAACGATTTCAGCCCGAACCAGCCCGGGTCCATGTAAACTGGCCCTAAGGATAGGTTTGCATTGAGTTGCATAGTAGTTTTTTATTGCTCTGACAGTTAACCAATAGTCTAGTCGCTAGAGGGAGTTCACGTGCCTCCCCCCCCCCTGAATATCTAACGAGATGCTACGCTACATTTTAGAAGCCTTGGGATGTATAGAAACTGACTTTAGGTGTCAACAGCTCGAAAAAGTGCCCCACGGTGTTCATTATGCCATTTCGTTGTGTTTAATTATATTCTTTTGTTATTCAATGAAATTCTCAAAGGCAAACATATGGACCGTAGGGACCTTCAGTAGAACATTCTAGTCTTTCCACTTATGCAGTTACAATGTAATAAATGAACTGATCACAAGTGTCAAACTGAATCATTCATTTTAGAATTTTCGGTATATGCTTCATTGCTGAATGTCACAATAGCCGCCTTATTTGAATATGAATGGTCCTTTTGTTTGATTATGCCTCGTTCTATTAGAAGACGACTATATGGCATTCAGCGATGAAGTAGATACCGAATTTTTACGTCCCGTACTGAGAAATTATTTTACAATTTTCCACCTACTCATACTTTCTCTATATTTTTACATTAATTTTGCCGAACTGAAACTGGAGAAAAATACTCAGGGAAGTAAGGTTTCAACAGAATTATCCAATAGGATAATTTTTTTTTTAAAGACGACACCCACCTTTGAAGCATTACAGAGCTGGTACAGTAGTAGCAATCTAAACATTTGTTCTCGTAAGTTATCGGGATAGTCACTGAGAGCAAACTCGCCCTTGTCGTCTGTTGATGTGCTTGAAGTACGAGGTGCTTTGGTCAGCAGTCTACTTGTCAATCGTGGCCATAGCAACAGTAATGGAAGAGCCACAGCAAAAAGTATGTGGGACGCAAATGTGTTTAGAAAAATGAGCAAACCTGGAGAGTAAGGCAGAAGGGTGACATAAGCATTAAAAGTGCCATAGAAAGTGTCATGTACTAGTAAACTCAGAGACACCATTGAAATTTGGCAAAATGGCCAACATTAAAAAAAAATTATTTCACTCTGATATTTGTTTATTTGCTAAACTCTAATATTATACACCCTTTTCAAAAACCGCTCAAAGCTCAAATGACTCTTAATTGACACAAATCTAGTTATGTCACCAAAAAGAGTAATAGATGAGATGTTTGTAGAATTGGAATTAATTGGGCTGCCGCAAAAAAAATTCACCCCCCCCCCCTGTTGAAGACCCCATTCACAGCTACCCACCCTGGATCTTTTTAATTTGAACCACCCATTTTCTCATGACCACCCTGGAAATTGCGCTTACCCACCCTGGAATTTCATATTTTAAGGGTGCCCACCATGGAATTCCAAGCTTGACTTGGGTGCAAAAAATGTTTGCGACTGCCCATTGTTCATACCTGGCAAGAGAAAATTGCTCATAGTGCCTGGAAGACCCACAAATGCTGCCTCAAATCGTATAGCTGGTATAGTGGTCTGGTGTCCAGTGGAATAGAACCACTGGCTAGATAACAGACTCCAAACCACCACAGAATGCCAAGAAGGGCCTGCAAAAGGAAAACCATTTATAAATCAATTAAAAAATTAACACAACTCACCAAAACACAATGATCCTCAACACTGACAGTAGAAACAAGCTCCAACAGGGACAGCGGAACAGTTTTCATTCTTTTCAAAGTGGTGGGGCTCATTAGTAAGATTGTATTGCAAGGGACGGCAAAGTGGGGGAGCTGAGTTCAGTGTAAATGTATGAAAACTTGGCGAAATGTGTGTGTGTGTGGGGGGGGGGGGGGGGGGAGGGGGGGGGGGGGGGGGTTAGCCCCCCCATCTCTGCCGTCCCCGTCCAAGAAACCAATCTTACTGCCTTCCCAACACAAGGCCCATGGAGCACACTTTGAAGTGGGGGTTGGCTTATGATGTAAGTGGGCCACAAGGGACCTGAATACTACACATGACTAGAAAATTTATGAATATTTCTCAGGCAGACCCTCCCTCTCCACAATCAAAACACCAGGAATCATTCTGCATGACCAAGAACCTGAATCTGAAGTATGCATATAATACGCACTTCATGAAGATGTACATGAATATTATTCAATAACATAAATGTATTGCACAATAAAAAGAGAAGCTTGTAGGACAAATAACATGCATCACTGGCAAAAATTCCTGGCTACTGTCCACCCTAATCAGAACCCATTACCTGAGGCAACAAATAAAATTGTGTCATTCCAGAAAAAATCTGTATATCTCACATGGAAGGGGTTTGAGAATATGAGCCCCACTTCTCCCAGCAATTGTATGGAAATGAAAAAGCTCCAATTGACCCCACCCAACAATCTGGAATTTCCCATCCCTTTCTCAGGGGCAGGTGGGTGGGGGGGGGGAGGGATTACATGATAATAACTTTAAAATGTAATTTATAGGGCAAAAAAAGCTCTAATAGACCAAATCCGCTAACAGTGTTTACATCTTGTTGCCACCCAATTGAGACCATGTGTTGATTCTTTTGGGTGGATACTTTTGTTAGTTCTGCACAGCATACAATCATGCACTCAGTCGAGTGAGAAAAATTTGACAATTGTAAACACCCAAAGGAATCATCACATGATCTTACAGCCGATTGCGTTTGACTGTTTTACCCTAACAGTTCGCACGTTATGTTTGAAAGTTGCGTTGTGAGACAAAAAATCGGACGTTTCCAAGGGCAACGGCCATGTGTATTTTTCACTGAACAATCATAGAGGACAGAACTCTTTGCAGGGCCCGTGGTTTGATGCGGGATTTTTTCTGAAATTATGCGGGGTTTTTTCTGAAATTATGCGCTAAAAATTCGAAATTATGCGCTAAAAATACGAAATTATGCGGGATTGCGCAATATTTTTTTCCAAGTGCCGTAACATATTTTGCTCTTTTCGCCTGTTTTGTTACATGGATATAGCTGCTATTTAACTTTAACAACTTTTGTTTGTCTAGAAAATGCTCTGTCATGAGTTCCAATTGCTTCGCTTTACTAATGTCATGACGCTACCTACGTTTTCTTCTAGGGAGACGTGCGTTTTTATCGCGGTTAGCATCCTGTTTTGCCGTGATTTTTCTTTGTAAAATATCCAAAGCGCAAACATGTGTTTGAATCTATCTTGCTCAGCTGGAAATATTAGTTATTTGGCCAATTAGGCACGTTTTATTGCTTTTCGATATCAGTTCCCAGCGTGACGCTATTAGCATAGAACGCCTTGTTATTCTCATTTCTATCGAGTTGTTTTGACGTTGGACAGAGGATTTCAGAAGAAATGTATGACTTTTGTGAGAAAACATAGGTAAGAAAGTTTAAAATTCACCAAGTAATGATGCCTTTTTGATGTTTTTCACAAAATTTTGGGAAATTATGCGCGATTATGCGGGATTTGACGGATTATGCGCATTATGCGGAGAAAGCCAAATTATGCGTTTCCGCACCAGCGCATCAAACCACGGGCCCTGTCTTTGGTTCACCATAGAAACATCTAGTTTCATCCTAGAAACAACTTTCAAACGTTCAAACATAACGTGCGAACTGTTAGGGTAAAACGGTCAAACGCTGTAATTGGGTGGCAACAAGATGTAAACACTGTCTTTTTCTTTTGTCTGTTGAAGTTTTCACTCTTCAGGAATAGCACATTCAGATTCATGATCACTTCATCAGATTTATCAGGTACTGAGGTCCCTATTAAGAGGTCTCACCTTGCAAGATGTTTTGTCTTGCCTGGTGCCCTGCCATGTAAGCCTCCATTTCCAGGCACAAAACCATCTGGAACAATAGTAGAACAACAGAGCCAACCATTCCATCACCCAAAACCAGCACCAGAGGCAAAGCCAGGCAGCACACCAGGATCAATATTGCTGAAGAATAGACTGAACCAAGGCCATATACAAGAGGGGGATCTACCTTCCCCCCTGATACCTGATCTGCAACCCCCTGGCCCCAATTCTTCATCTTCTTATAAACCAGCTGCATTGTCCTGGAGTCTATTGGATCACCAGACCCATAACTACTAATGGAATTCTTAAGGTTGCTGTGACTATCTGGTAATACAGTATATATACACAGTGGTTGCCATAGCAACAGGGTGAGAGTCAGCAGACAGAGCCAATAAGCAAACTCTGGTAGGACAATTTGTTGCCATAGTTGCAAGGTTGGTAATAGTTCACTGGCTGTAGAAGGAATAATCTGAAGTGCCCAATGTCCACAAGTGAAGATGACGACAAATGGTAATGCATACTTTACACACAACACAGCAGGTGTAGCACCATTCAAGTTACCTTGGTAACTCAGCCACTGTCTGACAGCAAAAGGTATACTACCAATACACATGGTTGAAAGGATGAATCGTTCATTGAGGTTGACACCAGTACCCACAAGGGCACCCAGAGACTGTAGAAAACTTGATGACTGACAATCAATCTGTTCCTCTCGACAAGCCCTAAATGCTGCTGATAATCTCCCAAAGAACACAAAGACAGCAGCTGCAACTAGTATCCTAAAGTCTTCTGATAGCAAAAAACTCCAAAGACTCAACTTTTTTGGCTCCTTTTTCTGTTTCTTGTTAGAGAGAGCAGCCTTGGAAACAGGTTTTGAAGATGACAACTTTGGAGAATAAATTGTTGACACAACATTACCCAAGATGAGAGATGATACTAAAAACATTAAGCTTGAGTCTTCATATACTATATAACTATTAGAAAACATTCCAGCCATGTAAGAGATAAACAACAACAAAGTAAGGCAGTCTTTTGAGTTTCTTGATTCCCATATGTAGCACACACATATTGCAATTGATTTGCCAAATCTTGCTAAAACAGTCAGTGTGCAAAAAATAAAAGCCCCGCATAATGTTATGATCATTATCTCTTTCCATGTGTGAGGTAGAACAACAAATGCTGCAACTCCAAACACAGTGCACAGGGCTGAAATAACTAGGAATGTAGCAATGTTGGCCTTTAACAGTTGTATGTCTTTAATAATCCACAGCATAAGGCATAACAAGAAGGCTTGTAACATAACACCAGCAACAATTGAAAGCAAATCAAATTTGGCCCACATATCTTCACAAAGTGCTTTAACACCTAATGTATAACTTCTGTATGTCTCCTCAAGCTGTGAAAGAGTTTGGATGCTGATTTGTTTCCCAAGATCTGACACATTTCCATGATACAAGTCTTGAATTTTGTTGAACATGATTTCTGCTTTGGTGAAAATGTCTGTTAAAGCTGAGAGTTTTTCTTCAGGTATCTCCCCTGATATTTCTTTATATTTCATCAAGTACTGATTCACCTGGAGCGCATTAAGATGAAGGACTTCAATTTGTGCTAGTTTCTTTACCCACTCCACTTTGTCCATGTTATCTGAAAGGTGTTTAGCAATTGGTGATCTGATGTCTGACTGGATGAATAAGTCAGTGATAGCAGTGCCAAGATTTCCAAATGGTACAGGTAACCCAAGCAACAATGATATAGTTGGTACAAGGTCAACTTGAGATATAGTATAGGTGATCTATAGAAACAGAACAAAGGGGTCTCAAGATTTATGTCCAATTATGTCCAATATTATATTATGTCCAATATCATAAAACTTTTAACTGGCACTATTACTCAGTACTGAATGGTCAACTTGCATAAAGTTTGGTGTGTTTTCTACCCTGAGATTGAAGCAGCATAAATTCTATGGTCACCATATCGGATGGGCTGCCAGCAAGCAGGCTGCTTGTCAACACAATTGTTTGACTTATTACAAGAACACTTAACAAAATCTTTCATCTTGGAATTGCAAAAATATGTAATGTAAAATAAGAATGTGTTCCACAATACAGAAGTGCATGGTATTGATATTCATTATTAACAGTAGTTCTTTCAAAATCATATGAGCTCTACTATTATGAATCTGGATAGAAGTGAAACTAATCTAAGAATGAGATACATTTTGCAACAATTTAGAGGATGATGTTTACTTTCCACATCTACTGTTACCTTCTCATTCTGCACTTCATTCAATTGCTTCTTGGTGTAGACAAACAATGCTGCTGATAACTCATCAGTGCTGTCACCACCATGGTCACCGGTTCTTGTCATGCCATGATCACCAAGAACAAACAAGATAGTGTCATCCTCAACAGAAGTCATCACAGATCTAGAACAGAGAAGGGACTGAATGAGTTTAGCTAATAACTAGAGTTTCAAATTTAATTAGGATAAAATCAGATTATTTAAATGATGTTTTTTGTTATACAAGATGATACTGTGAGCAATGAGTTTATCAGGGCATATGAAATGATGATGGAGCATTTTGCCAAGTTTTATATAAGCTGCAGTTAGTCACTGATCACTGTCAATGTTTCAAACAAGAACTTACTTAAGCACTTGGTTCATTTGTGAGAGTTTTTTAGCCATCTCAGGATGATACGGACCATATGTATGACCACAGTGATCAACACCCAAGTAGTGGCCAATCAACAAGTCCCATTCTCTTCCCTGCAGCTCTCGCATCAGATGTCGATTGACGCCATTATCAACAGTATGAAGGTCCTTTACATTAAATGATGGGTAATGGTATGACTTATGGAATGCCTTAGGGAAGAGATCCAACCATGTATCATCTCCCATGAAGGTGATTTTCTTGTTATTTTCCACTAGTTTAGAAATGAAGTTGTCCTCCTTTATTTCATAAGATGCAAAATTGCTGCCAGCATCAACAAAAGTAGGAAGGCTGCCTAGAAATGAATGTTATAATAATTATTAGTAACCATGACAACATAGAGAGGATACTGGTCTTGCAAACATATATACTTTGCACCTACCAGGGATGTGTCCTTATCCATTAGAATATTTTTCTAACTGCAAAAATGTAAACATTTGCTGACATTTTGGAGCAAAAGATGTCAGCAAACATTTTGGAAAATATGGCTGGTATAGGAATAATTTACTTCACATGAGGTTTCTATCTGCTTATACATGTATCTCCAAGTTCTTTATTTCCCAAATGAATGATATTACAGGGGCTGTGGAGGAGGAGGGGCTGATAGAGCTATAGCACTACAACTTTTTGAGAAATCATCACACATTTCCACTTGACGTCATGCTCCGCTGCCCTTGTATTAGGGCTACAATTAGACTGCAGAATACCCCCTCACGTATAGCTATACCCTTAAATAAATGTGTCAATGCACTGGAGATAACTAATTCATGATACACATAGCCTTGTTCTACAGTGCGTTTGAGAGGGCTAAGTAATGCTTGTATCAGCGGCTTCCCCCAGGGGGGGACCCCCAGAGACCCAGGGGGATTTGTCATATGTAAGGTCCAATATGGGGCAATAAAATAGTGACACAATCCCTACCCCTGGGGATAAGAAGTTTTCAATAAGCAGTAATGCATGCAATACACACGAGACATACATGATTTTTTCAAGAAATGTTCGCCAATGTAAAGTGTTCAAGAAAAACACACAAAATTAATTAAATTAAAGTGTTCCTTCCCTACCTGATAAGATGAATAACAAAAGCTGTCACCCTCAAAACATTAGTGTGATGTACCAGACTTTCTCAAGATTGATTCTGATTGATTGTGACTTGATTCACAATACTTAGCCATTGCTATACATGATTCATGTGCAATATACAGGAGAGGCAATATAAAAATCTCATGACTTGTGTGTATAATAAATTGACTCTCCGGATTTAATATATGTAGGGTATGCTACACCTTAACATTATTATGCACTACAGAAAAAGCACACAAACTTGTTGATCTCTTTTGCCTTCTTCTTTCCAAACAAATCCTGTGGGTTGACCCCGTGGGTAATAGGCGATATGTACAAAAGTCTAAAAAAAACCTACCCCCACTGCAAGTTTGCTTACAAATCTCAACAAACCACCTTCATTCACCGGGGGTCGCCCCCTGGGAGAAGCTGCTGATACAAGCATAAGCTGTTGATGGGTGGATGCGAGATTGACCAATTGACATGTTTCTGGAAAGGTATAGCTTTACACGATGGGGTATTCTGCAGTCACTCTGATATTAGTATCTAATGAAGGAAAGGATCTTACCAGTTGTCAAGCCTTTCAATCTCTGCATTGTAGTGGTGGGGGCATCGGCAATAAACTTATACAGCCGAGCCTGAGTTGGGGTCATTTTCAGAGCCTCGTGAATAGCTGTCAACTTATTCTGATATGGCAAGGCCTTGTCCTCGGCTAATGACTCATTGAAATATGCAAAATCATACCGCAAAGCATCGATAACGATAATAACGGCTTTCTTGTACCGTGAGTCCATCCAGCAGCTTGTGGGGGTGGATCCTAGCAGCCATCTCGAGCTATGGAGCTTGCCATTAAATGTCTGATTGCATGATGTCTTGTCATCTATCACGATTCTTTTTAGGAGAAATCCGCGCGCGAACAGAAGTACCCCAGAAATGAACAACAAACACATGAACGTGAAAAGCACCACTAGCTTCAGTCCATAACCCATGTTTTTTTCTCCTAAATTCTTTCGTCCGCAGTGAAACTACAATCTTAGACGTTATTAAACCCAGATAGTACCGCCGAGTTGTAAAAAATACTCGGATTTGTGAGGAGAACTGCGTTTATCAATTCGTTCGCAAAATTTGCACCTTTCAGTCCGCCATCTTGAAAACCGAAGGCCTGGCTGCAAGTCCCCATAATGCATTTCGAGTGATGTTGACGCTTTTGGTGGATGAGCGTTTAGTGATCTTTAGTTGTATTTGTTTTTATTCCACTAGGATCAAAAATACAGTGCATGCGGGTTCTTATATGGGATTTTTTATAAGGATTTAGCTTTACATATATTTTATAATTCATCCTTTTTTTAACTTATTTGAAAATAGATTCGATTTGTGGTATCCCTGTGGTAAATATATCCGATCCCATTTGGGGCTCCTGTGGTCAACTGGTCATAACCAAGATCCAAGATGGCGTCTGAGACGGAAGCAGATTCCCCATGCGTTTTCCCTCGTACAATTCCTGATGCAATTTTAGAAGACTTATGCAGGTATATCATTTACACATCAGGTTCACGAGTAGGCTTTTCGTGTAAGCTATTTTCTTGCTTTTTTAGTCGGTTTCTTATAAACATCCCAGACGAAGAGAGAAGAGATGTTGTTCGACTGTGCTTTCAAATCGAAACTGCTCATTGGTTTTATATCGATTTCTACCGACAAGAACACCCGGAGCTGCCACCATGCGGACTCAAAGACTTCACAAGAATTAATATCCTTTGTCTTTCAGAGTAGAAAACATTCAGTGATGCTGTACAGCTCGGATTTTTGTGCCAGCTCGGATTTTTGTCAGAATCCGCCTGATGATTTGGTAGAGCTTGTTACTTCCTACCATACCACATTACAAGCTGCCATAGACAAACATGCACCACTTAACACCAAAACCATTTTTGCACGACCGAGAGTGCCTTGGTACTCTGATGAGATCCGTAACGCGAAAAGGGAAAGGAGGATCGCTGAAAAGAAATGGAGACGTTCAAAGCTTGATTCAGACTTAGCTGATTTCAAGAAAAAGCGCAATACTTTCAATAATCTCATGAATAAAGCGAGGCGCGACTTTTACACCAACCTAATCGAGGAGAACAGCAGTGACCAAAGAAAGCTATTTCAAGAAAGCAAGCGCTTATTCAATCATGCGCAGGGTGATGGTTTGCCCCCTAATCTTGATGCTTCTATTTTTGCAAATGATTTAGGAAAGTACTTTGTTGAAAAAATTGAAATGATTCAAGCAAAGATTGATGGACAAGTATCAACATCTACTTGTCCATTGTCAAACCTGTCGAGTACTTCTTCCCTTGATGCAGGCCCTGCTCCGTCTTTCACCAACTTCGAGACCTTGACGGACGAGGATGTCAAAACACTCATTCGAAAATCGTCACTGAAGTCTTGCACACTCGATCCAATGCCTTCCCGTCTGGTCAGCCAATGTGATTCCCTCCTTCCGATAATCACTAAAATAATTAACTGCTCCTTACAAACTGCCCATTTTCCGGACGATTGGAAAGAAGCTTTGGTACTACCTCTGCTAAAAAAGCTAGGTTTGGACATTTTGTTTAAGAATTTTCGACCTGTCAGTAACTTAATGTTTATATCTAAACTGACAGAAAAAGCAGTATTTAATCAAACTTACAACCATATGGTCATTAACAACTTGTACCCAATAGCACAATCGTCCTATCGACAAAACCATAGTACGGAAACTGCCTTATTAAAGGTTAAAAACGACATCCTCCTCAATATGAACAAGCAGCATGTGACCCTTCTCGTACTACTTGATCTGAGTGCTGCCTTCGACACAGTCGACCATACAATCTTATTGGCGGCGCTCAGCAGGTTGGGTTTTGAAGGCACCGCACTTCAATGGTTCCAGTCCTACCTCTCAGGGCGTGCGCAACGGGTGTCGGTAAGGGGATGTGAGTCGAAGAGATTCGAGTTGAGCTGCGGTGTCCCCCAAGGTTCCTGCCTAGGGCCGCTCCTTTTCACTATCTATGCGAGCTCTCTTCTTGACACGGCTAAGGCGTATCTACCATCAGTCCACTGTTACGCGGACGATACGCAATTATATTTATCGTTCAGTCCGGCAGAAGAGACCGGTCAGGCGGATGCTCTTGATGCCATGGAAAATTCTATTGAGGCAATTAAGTGCTGGATGCAGCATAACAGGCTTCTCTTAAATGAGAGCAAAACTGAGTTCCTTCTTATTGGAACGCGGCAGCAGCTTGATAAAGTCAATCTCACTCATGTGAACGTAGGTGCCGCTAAAATCACTCCCAACTCCCCTGTTAAAAACCTTGGAGTCTGGTTTGATTCTCATTTATCTATGGACCACCATATTAATAAGGTCTGCTCAGCAGCATTTTTTCATCTCTACAATATTAGAAAGATCAGACAGTATTTAACTAAGAGCTGCACTGAGACCCTCATTCATGCGTTTATTTCAAGCCGAATTGACTACTGTAACAGTGTTCTTTTCGGGTCAGCAGAATATCAGCTGAAGAAACTGCAACGCATTCAGAATGCCGCTGCTCGTCTAGTGTTCAAAGAGGCGAAGTTTTGTCACATTACGCCATTATTGAAGTCCCTACATTGGCTTCCTGTTAAGCAGCGCATTGTTTTCAAATTGCTGCTCACTACTTTTAAGGCCATTCATGGCTTGGCGCCACAGTACCTCACGGATCTCATTTCAAGAAGGCACGATAAACACTACTCCCTCAGAAGCAATAACAGCCTTATGCTTAATTACAGTACGGTAAAATCAAAAAAGACTCTTGGTGATCGTGCCTTCGAGGTTGCTGCGCCGAAGCTGTGGAACGATCTCCCACGAGAAATTCGTAACATTTCCACTATCAATGGCTTCAAGAGGGCACTTAAGACCCATCTATTTGTGAAAGCGTTTTAAATTTATTTAAATAGTTATTTTTGCGTTTCCTTTTCATTTTACTTTTTATTGATTTTATCGACTTTTTATTGACTTTTAATTTATTTTAAAATTTAGAAATATTTCTTTGTTTACAATATTTATTTTTTTTTAGCATTGACATGTAAATTTTAAATTTTAAACCGAACATCTTTTGTAATGCGCAGTTGAAAATTTCTCATTGATAACTGCGCAATATAAATGTGATATATTATTATTATTATTATTATTACATGTGCTCCTAAATTCTACAACAATTCAAGTCAGTTAAAATGTGCAAACCGTAAAAAAACATGCTTTGAATTGATGGAACCACTTTAGTCACGTTTACTTTTTATTGTCCAATGTTACCATAGAACAATTTATTTTCTTATTAGCCCATCATGTACGTAAACTGAATTAAGAAAAGTCCTCTAGGAACTTTGAAGGACCCCAATTGCAGCCAGATTCTTTCTTCAACCTGGTTTCTTGCCAACCTTTATTCGGCAATATCGTTGTGTACGGGTTAACCAACTACGTCATTGTCGTTAGGCCTTCGGGCTACCCAACTGCATCATCTTCGGGCCACATGTTCGGAATGTCATGTCTGTAGTTAGCGGGGAGGGTGTACGCTGATGAAAAATATGTGAAAAATGATCAGTTGCTTTTGTGACTCCTTCGGGGAATTTTCAAACTATTCGATAATGACGGAAGTAGCTAGATCAATTTGTTATTTTTATTCATATTTGCGAAGTTGCTTGTAACATGGTGACGGAGTAATTAAGATAAATTCATTATTTATTTACAAGTGTTATATATACTAATATATTTTTTCAAACTTGCCGGTGACACTGTGACAGTGACGGAAGTAGTTAGATCAATTCGTTATTTATTTATTCAGTGCTTATCACTGATGAAAATCAGGTGCTTGGAAACTTGGGCCAGCTGCGTTTTGAGAAATTTAACATCCAAGTATATCCCAACCATGGCCAAATACCCGGATTACTGTTGTGTTGGTGAAAAAAAGTATTGGTATTAAAACCTTTGATATCTTTTCATCGTTTTTACAAAAAAGCAAGCATATGTACCAACCCTGGTGTTTTTGTTAATGCTGAAGCAAGGGTTTAATTTTAAACATGAATGCAGGCTTGGTAAGCCTTTCATTTTGAAAACAATGAAAATATATTAGATTACCACAATTTCTTGCAAACATTTACCCTCACCACACAACAGTGAAACTCTACTACCATAGCAGATCAATGAAATGGATAAAAATGGCTGCACACTGTTTGTTTAGATTTTAGTATAGGATCCTGTGTAGGTTTTTTACCATGAGAATGAATTTTACACATAAAAATTCATCTCCAGCAACTTGAACAAACATAGACGGATCCTCTGCGAACTTTAATAATAATAAATAATAATAATAAAAGCTTTATTTCAGTATCACTTCAATAAAAATTGCTCTTCCAGCAAGCCGAATGTATGTCACATAATACACACACAAAGAGTTTGAATGAAAGAAATATACTATAAAAATCTACATTAAGAGTTTAAAAGATTCAATGTTACTAGCTCCTTTAGCTTCATTAGGAAGGTCATTCCATGCGATAGCCCCCCTGTAGCCAAAAGACCACTTGCCCGCTTCAGTGCGGGGTCTTCGCGTGGGACAAATATTTAGATTGATACAGGAACATCTAATGAGTCATTGGTTTATTTTAAAAGTTCAGATTGAATGGTGTAAGTCCACCATGGTTTAGGAACAGGAGTGGTTCTTTTATGTTTGTCTGCTCTTTAGACTGTGATTTAGGCATATAATGATGGTTTGTTTCTCAGTGAGGCTTATAAAACCCCCTTTCTTTAGTTAGTGCTCCCTTAACCACTGCTACTCTTCAATAAGTTCCCATTCTTGAACAAAACTGGTGAAGATGTAGATGAGATATTTGACAACTGGAAAAAGTATAAGTGCAGTGTACCAGTGTATGGGGCCATTATACTGAATGAAGCACTGGACAAGGTTTGTGTTGCAGTTTCTACAATGGGACCTTGTTTGTTATCTGTAATAGAATGTGAGCAGTCAAACTTAATGGCATTTAAAATGCACAGTATACACCAGACAAGCCAGAAATACCTGCAAATTGTTTTTCTAGCAGGGCTGGAATACGTAATTAGGGGCTTGCTAAAAAAGAGATTGTGGCTTCTTTAATTAGGTTTAAGAAAATTGGTGTTTATTTAACTTATTTAGACAACAATAAAAAGGGTACTGCAAAAAGAGTGTTGTGAAAATATAGGAAAAGGTCCAAACGTTTTGACCCTGAGTTTGTCTGCAACTTTGCATCCGAGTCACAGTTGGGTGCAATTTGAATTGTGAGTGAGTCACCTTTAAGAGTTACTATTTTAATGGGTGGGTAGATTTGTCCCATTCTATATACTATTAAAATGCACGATATTTCTGAATATACAGGAAAAGTGTTAAACTGATAGCAATATTACCTGATGCATGTTGAAGTTCTTCTTCTTTCATGTCACCAGTGTCTATTAGTCCAACCATATTTGTCCAGAACAAGCTGGGGGTTTCCTAAAGGCAAAGTCAACAAGGATGAGGAGGAGTTTGATTGCGCTATTAGAGAGGTAGGTTAATGATCAGTTGTAGGAGGTAGTATAGAGTCACTGATATGTACAGGATTTGGCTGTTGCCATGGAAACCATTTTTGGGACAGATCATTTAAATTCTGATGCCCAGTAGCGGTAACTTTCTGAAGGCACTCAGTTTTTCTATTGATCTATTTCCCCATTATTGTTTCCAGGTCTTCAACATAATTATTCATATCCATTTAAAATGGCTCACTTGATATTTGGGGCACTTCCTAAGATATTTTCTTACATATGGGTGTCAACCTTAGAAGATATTATTTTTATGCACACAAAACATTAAACTCCTGCAGTGCTCTACCTTAACTTTATAATTATGGGCCACTAGTCCCAGGACAAGTAGCACAGAAAAGTTACTTGCCCTAGCCAAGTTTCTAGTTGTCCAGTCCATGATATTAAAAAATTGTTGTAAAAGTATGACCAAGCCTGTGTACGAACCATATAAATGTAACTTGCTTACCAATGCCTGTTACTCAATAGGCCCCATGGCTGCCTCCATGTGGACTCATCCAGTCATTGTGAACTGGTGACTGGATGAAAGCAAGACGAAAGACGGTCATTTTTCATGAAAAGATGATAGCTTCGAGAGTTTGACACAAAACTCACTCAAAAAACAGTGTGAACATGTCTTTTAAACAACAAACCACACACCAGTTTTATGTTTTATGTTCTGACTTCTTATTTCGCACAAAACCATTGCTTGTCCTGTGACTAGTGCCCCTCAGTTCTCACTTGTCCTGAAGCATTTCTTCTTGCCCAGGACAAGTGGACAACCACTAAGGTTTAGCACTGTCCTGTCAGAGTAAGGCACTGTGTTCATTCTGTATTAATCATCTCCTTTTCATTTAATCAAACTCCTTTTCAATTTCTGAGGCTACAAAGTTTTATCATGGTTGAGAACATATTAAGACTTGCTTCTTGCATTTCAAAAGTTTTTCTGATGGTTCCCCTGATACATTGATCAATCTCCTTCCACAAGGGCTTGAGAGGTTGATACTAACATGGCCATGAAAATAAATAAGGGAGACACAGACACCCCTTTGTTTATGCAAACAATAGATCTGTTCCTTATGCCTTGTCATAGCTGAGAATTAGACACCATTTCTTTCCATACGACAAAGTAAAACTGAGCTTTCTGATACCTCTCAATCCAGCAAGTCAACAAAATTAATAGTAAAACAAAATCTAGTAATACTGCATGTCGACTTTAAAATTCCTTCATTATCGTTTTGGCAGGATACCTGATAATAGAAGTTGTATCTTATCTTGTAGGTATTTGAGGAGACAGGGTTTGATGTCACCCCATATGCTAGCCCAGATGAGTTACTGGAACACAGTATCCATGATCATCAGGTACTGCCTCTCTTAGAACAGCTATCTGATTTTTTCAAGTACTGTACAAAGCATGCCTTACTCCCAGGGGGGGGGGACTCCGATATTTTTTGGTCGGGGATGATCGTCGGAAATTTTCAGTTTCACCCCTAAAAGATACCAAACATGGCAGGCCATAGCGCAGCTCAAATAATTTCTTACCCTAAAAGATACCCTAAAATAGGCCTTATGTGCAAAGCTAGGCGTGAAGGAGACAGGTAATAGGTAAAAGATACCCATCAAGAAATTTCCTTGTTTGTTTCTAATTTATTGTCTTCTCATCAAGTAATCTCTCTTTCTTACACGGTTTTTAGAAGCAACATCATGAGAAAAAACAATTTGGACACATATTTCGGCTCTAAAAGATACCAATTGCCCTAATTTTATTGAAGATTAAGATCACCCCTAAAAGAGACCAAGGCCCGGAGATTTTAACCCCTAAAAGATATGGCGATCATCCCCGACCAAACAATATGGGAGTCCCCTCCGGGGGCCATACTCTACACTTACAGGATTAAACATTGCATACTTATGATATTTTATCGGGATGCTGTAGGTGAGGCTTTATATTGTCCCAGGGGTACCAGAAAACACAGTGTTTCAACCACAAACAAGAGGAGAAATCAAGGTAATTTCTAGAATCAACGTTAATAGTTACTCATACTGTAGGCAGGGCAATCGTGGGGACACGAGGACTGGCTAAAGCCCCCCACTTCAAGAGTGCTCTGTCACTGCTTTTACCTGATTTGCTAACAAACTATGAAAGCTCAGGGATATTAGATTATTTTCTTGTATATGAACATTAGATAATTCCATAATACAGTAGGAAGTTCTGGGCTTTATTCAGCTTGTATCTCTCATAAATCATCATGTTGAAAAACAAACCTCTAACAACAATAAAGGCATGGGTAGGCTTTAATTTCCTTTTTTATCAGAGTATCCAGTGGTTTGTAGTCAACTATCTTCCCACCAACAAGAAGGATACAGTTTGCAAGGAAAACCTGGGCATCAACCCCAACTCGTTCTTCATGGTCTATCCATTTGTCAAGTGAGTCTCACAGCACAATGCCCTTTTCACTGTCATGGCTATTCAAATGTTCACTCATTTGTCATTTTTACATAGCCAGCTTAAAGGGATGTATGGTATTTATTTGTCTTCCTGGGTTGTTCATGTTATATACAATGTTCTAACTCTTCTTTTGAATGAAAGTATGGTTCACATTAGAGCTAACACATGTTGGAAAAACATGTTTCAAAAATGATCTCGGCAACTTAAGCTGATTCTAAAGTAGCATGCTACCAGTACCTCCATGTTGCTTAGCCATATCTATGTACTAATTAACCATGTCCATCAAGTGAATGTGAATTTTCTTGCACCATTTCCTCCAAGTCACAGAGGCTTGAATAAGCATGTTTCCTATGTCCATGTGAGCACTTGTTTACTCTGTCAGCATGAGTGCAATATTAGTCTTGGCCAGCCCAGTTTCCAGCATCCCAAACATACACCAGGAATAATTTTAACCCAGTAATAAAGTGCTTCATTTATCAACACAAAAAATTTAAAACAAGCAAAAGTAAAAAAGTGATGCTGTGACAGCTGACACTACACTCATAAATGACCTTTAGCAGGCCCATAACCAGCATGAGGCGACCAAGGCACTCACCTCAGTAAACATTTCCATGTTTTTTTACTGAAAGAACCAGAACCAAATTTAAAATGAAATTTAAACCAGCTTTACATGTAACCGTTAGGTAGCCACAGAAAAAAAAGTTTTTTTTGTTCACAAATAGTATTGCACTCACTCTGCCTCTGTAACGATTTTTTTCTGGCTACGTGCCTGTGTAGTCGTTTAATAATAACTGATTATTATTGAAGTGATAATAATGATGATAATTTTTATGTGCCCTGGTTCCTCAGAGGTCTCCGCCGATGGATCGCCACACATTCGAGATTATCAGGAGGAAATAGCATGATAGAGAATCGAGAGGAGACCACGCCCTCACCTGCCAAGCTGCAACTCCAGAAGCTTCTTGACAAGGAAGAGGCCCGCCTTGAACAGGAGAAGAGAAAAGCCGCAAGCGAGCGACGGAGGAAGCAGCAACAAGAAAAATTCCAGCTCCAACATGAGCTAAACCACCCTTTACGACAACACCACCAGGCATACCGACAGCAGCTGAAGGAGGAGCGAGGTATGACCCATACAGCTACTGATGGGTGCGGGTAGAATAGGTTTATCATAATATTATATGCACCATCATATATACTTATTTATGGCCGAGTGAAATGCTGATAAAAAAAATGTTGAAATGTTGATAGAAATGTTGGTGGTTTTGATGCCTGCACTGATATTGATGGCCTTGCATAATTCCTTGCACCTGTACCTTGAAACGTGATATGTGATATTGATGGCGGTAGGGAAAATGAAGATGACGGAGATGACAATAATGAATGATTGATTGATTTTGATTTGTTTTTCTTTCCATCTAGGATATACAATGAAACAGGAGCGTGACACTTCCAGGTCCCCTGTAGAACATACCGAGAAACACTTAACGCCCATGAAAATACTCCAGCGTGACCCGCAAGATGTCACGATAGAACATGGAGCCTACTGGTCTACCACACCGTCACAGGCCTTGAGCCATAGGACTGTCACACAAAAACGTGACAACGCAAATATTGCATCAAGGCGTGACCAAAGAGGAAAGGAACACTTGCGTGACCAAGGTTTTGTCACACCACCAGGTTCTGAAACCAGAGAACAGCAAACACCCAGTCCCTTACTGCGTTTATTTACTGGTAAACTTGACACGATACAAAGCCCTGAGCTCCTTGGACCTTCCCCATTTTCTCCCATTCACCGAGCGCCCTCTAATTCAGCACGCGGTATTGTCACGCAACCGGGCGTGATTTACTCGAGTCATGTGCTTGATCAACTCAGTCCCAGGTCCCCGCAAGGTGGACTGGGAATTCGTGACGAGGAAAGCCTTGATCCCACCTTGAAGCTTCGTTTGTTGGCTTCTAAAAGTATGACTGCGCAGTCGCACAAGGAAGGAGTCAAAGACAACACCAACAGTCAAGTGACCACAATTTCTCCATTCTGTTTTACCGCACCAGCCTTCACGAATTTTAAATTTGATAGAGAAGCCATCTTGTTGGCATTGCATTGAGACTTTAAAACATTTTTATTCAGTTTTAGTTTCTTAAGGACGATCTCTGTGATCAGTTACTTATGCATGTGTTTTGTTTTTTTTATGCTGTTTGTATTGTGATATGAATAACAGTGCGCGTGGAATATCGGTTAATTTTTAGAAAATAATAAGCAATGTAGAATTTCCTGCCAAGCCTCGTTCTCACTTGGACGCGTGCACAAGCGCACTAAAGCGGGGGCGAGCCCCTGGGACAAGGGCACAACCCTGTTATAGGGACAAACATACTTTTACCCGTGTACATTCTAGTGTGAGCGAAAATAAGTTTGATACATTACGCTTGTGACTGCTCTTTCGTCCAAGTGTGAACCAACAATTAAACCAGGCATTCAACTTCAAGGCCAGTTATACCAGGTCACCCAAGCCAGCACAAAATATCTAGAATTCATAGCATTTATACATAGCATGACGCGTTGAGTTATTTTTCTCTTAAGAAAGCAACCTGATTTACTGCATTCCATTTAACAAATAGATCTCGTTTTGCGTGCGTGTGTGTACTGTAATAGATACACAGATGACGTCATGAACAAAAAAGTACGTAACGGACGCAGTCGAGTTGCGTGACTGTTGTTCATGACATTCTGTGACGTCTTCTGTGTATCTATTACAGTACATACGCACAAAAAACGAGATCTATTTGTTTTATACAACAACAAACAGGGATTTTTGTCAACCGTGTATCTGTACTCTTATAGCAACATGGCTCTCGACCAATCAGAGCGCGCGATAGTACTAGTCATATATAATACGCTAAGGAAAATTTCTGTTGTCCACCCTTTTACGGAAAAACGGCTGAGCTAGAAACCACACCATTTCTAGACGTTGCTAGAGAGGATGTGGCGGATTTGTTTTTTATTTCAAAAAATCAAGTGAACAGAAATTCTCATTCAAGCGTTTTTCTAAGCGAGAAGATCAAGTTAGCAAAGGCGCCATGTTGAAGTCTCCCACAGAAACTAAAAAAGAACTCTTTTCACACAGGCGAAAGTGCCATAGACATCCAGACCTAAATGGTTCTGTTACAGATTATTTACAGGGCTAATTCTAATTCGAAAGCTTTGAGCTGACAAAAATTTTCATTCAAGTTTTAACAAACGTACCACTGCCTTTGGTTCGCTAAGCGCGGGTTAGTCGAAATAAAAGATTTTCACAACACAAAGCCATAAATAATATTCTCTTAATATTAATTCTGACGCTGTACCGCGAAACGAAGTTCACAAACCTGACGGAAATGAGGAAATCACACCAGTGAGCGTGTTTTTGTTGGAAAAGATTGCAAAGCCGCCATCGCCGCCTTGTTGAAATCTCCCACAGAAACTAAAAAAGAACTCAGACGAAAGCACCACAGACATCCAGACCTTAATGGTTCTGTTACAGATTACTTACAGTTATGTATAGGGATTTTGATTCCGAAAGCTTTGAGCTGAGAAAAAATTTTTTTCAAGCTTGAACAAACGTATACCACTGGCACTGCCTTAATTCGCAGAGCGCGCGCTAAGACCCTAAATAAACAAAGCAATTTTTACTTGACCTGTCTCTTCTCTACCCTTGCTGGGATATGCTACAAAATTCTAAGGGTTTTTATGTAACAGACTTGCGTTCAATTTTAGCGGGCTCTGTGACCTATTTGATACGAGAGACGCGCGTGATTTTCGCACCAAAATCAGGGACGGAACAGTGCGAAAACAAATTATTGGGGGGCTCACTTCAGATTTATTTCAGCATGGAACAAGGAGGTTTGTAAATCATGTTTATAAAGTTTGACAGAAGAAGAGAGAGCAGGCTAAAATTTCCTTGAATTTTTCACGGGCATCAGCTAGTGTTGTATAATTTGTGATCGCAAACATTGTGAGATTGTGAGATCGCGTGGTTCGACTGAGTGGATTCAAGAGGCCATACAGTATATCAGACTTGTTCTCATGGGGATATCTATCACTAGATAAGTAGAGTGCTCGTGTACATATCCGAAACTCGAAAATAATTATCCGCCACGTTTCGCTGATTTAATCTATGCGAAGACGTCGTCGCGCACCCCTGCCCTTTCCCTGTTTTTTTTTCTCCATACATTTACTGTATTTTCTACAGAAAATTTTAATGTCTTGTGATCGTCACCAAGATCATTTTCTCTTGTCGTCACTTATTTCAATGTCCCACCCTCCCTTTCTGAAGTTCCTGGATCCGCCCCTGTTTGTTTGGGGAAAGCAAACTACACAGGCGAAGACCTTGCTTTGGCTTTTTCTTGCACTCTTGACGCAGTTCCGTCGGCTATTGATCTCTTGAGATTTTTCTTCTGTCAGATGTGTAGTTACACGCATTGACTGCGCAAGGGGGGGGGGGGGGGGGGGGGCTTAAGCTTACACTCGTGGCTGGCTGTCCTTCCCAGTACTGTCCAGGGGCAGGTCCAGGGGTGGTAAAAGCGCTCACTCGTGAGATAAATTTTCAACACTCGAAGATAAAATTTCCGCGCGGCCATGTAATATCCTCTATATGATAACTATTCTTTAGTATATACCAAATCAGTGAATAGTCATTTTCGCGCGCTCTGATTGGTTCCTGAAATAGTAGATATCCAACACTATTTACTGTTTTGAGAAACTCTCAAAAGGCTGAAAATTGCGGTTTGCGCGCGATACTGGGGTTTGAATCTTTTAATCCACCGTATTGTATTCTACTGATTTGGTATAACATATTATACTAAAACAACTATACACTATTGACACCTCTCCTTCGGGGGATAGGTGCTAACTCCCGGGGGATACTCCCGGAAATTTAGGGTAGGGATGTGCCGCTGGCTCTCTGAGAACCTGGCACCTGTTCAGTAGAGTATTTGCGAAAATCCGCAAAAATACATACCCTGTTCTAGTGGCCATATTATTGGCGGGATTGCCGTCATTTTATTTCAAATTCATCTTGTCAGACTTCTCGAAATATTTCAGAGTAGGACTAGCTGATCTAGAGAGGTAATCGAAAAACATTCCTTGTTCAAGAGAAAAAATGTCGATTTTAGGGACCATGTTCCAGAGAAAGTGGTGATTTAGGCCCAGTCCACACGTATCCGGATATTTTTTAATCCGAAGCATTTTCTTTCCGGATACGAAAATATTCAAATCGAATTCGCCAGTCCACACGTATTCTTATAATTTTGAATCCGAAACTGTTTCTTTCCGGATACGGCTATATCGTCCACACGCATCCGGCGAATTCGCAGACAAATCCGGTCATCCGTATCAGAAAATATCCGGATTCGACCGTCCACACGTATCCGAAATGTTATCGGATTCACTTGCCACTCTGGAGATCGGATTAAAAATATCTGAATTTGTCTGCGAATTCGCCGGATGCGTGTGGACGATAGCCGTAACCGGAAAGAAAAAGTTTCGGTTTTAAAAATATCCGGATACGTGTGGACGGGGCCCTAACGACCCACCCAGCACAGCGGCACTAAGGGAGTACCCGGGTGTTAGCTACACTATACCTAACTACAACCTGAACCTTCCGCCATATCTCTTTTATAAAATACTATCACCTATTCACTAGCAGTACCTTTTTTTCGTGATCAATGGTTATTTGAGTACGTTTTATGCGGTCGTATACATATTACCATACTTTCCCAGTCCAATCCTGTAGAATACCCTCACGGGTCTGACAGGTGACCCAGGCCTATTGTTTGTGTACTGCAACATTTCGAAACGTTGAATTATTATAGGAAACTTATATGGGGTTGTCTGAAGGGATATATTGAAGGTAAATCCGTGACACTTGTCAAGAGCATCAAGGACAACCATTGACAACCACAACCAACCACATCGTACGTAAGGGATACAGTATATATCCCTTCACACAACCCATAATATTGCTTTAGGCATTGCCTAAGCGGAGCTCGAATCAATACATTAATGTGAACGGCTTTCTAGTTTTGATGACGTCATGCAACGTGCTTGGTGGTGCACCCCCCTTACCTCCAAGATAATTTTACCCAAGTTTACCTAGCGATGTTCCGTTTTCGATATATATTCAATGTTTTCTTTCTTGATAGGAACCCTTCACTTTGATATATTTTAAAATTCCAACTTGAATACGAGGAATAAAACAACAGAACAAAATTATTCATTTTTCGATGGCGCGGCGCATATTCCTTTTCCGTAGGGAGAGGACCATTTTTGACGGGGGGTTTGGGAAATTTTTTCATGCAAACATTTTTTTTTCGTGTCGTCCCCCCATTTGCAAACATTTTTTTTTGTACGTCGTGCGTCTGCAAACATTTGTTTTTTCGATTTTTGTTTTTGGCTTTTGAATTTTTATCGCCAATGTATATAGACGGGCAGCAAATTCGTTTCGATCTTGGCGATTTTTCTTGCGCGGTATCACAGAGGTTTCGCGAGCATACAATCAATTAAAAAATACCATAAGTCATTGTTTGTAATTTATGTATTAGTTATAGAGATGACCAGGAGCCCATAAGTAGGAGCTTTCATCTATTTTTAGAACAAATTTGGTGCGAAATGTTGTAGAAATTGTCCAATCAGCGTCCAGTCAGCGTCCAAGTCTCGATATTGTATAAATTATCGCCATCGATAAACATGGCGGAAAGAAGCGAAGACTGACTCTGCGAGTAAAATTCCTCATGTAAATGTCTACAGAAGTTCATTACTCAGTTCGGTATCTGGGATAACAATTATAGCAGAAGTTCTAACCTTAAAATACCCCGAAAAATCGCGTTTTGGCCTCCGCCGCAATCATGTGTTTCGGCACTGTGCGGACCTCTTGGGAACCAACAACAAATTTTAAATGCAAATTTGCATCTAAAAAAACTAGGTCAGGAAATACGCTACCTCAACTATATAGGTTAGATGAAAGCTCCTACTTATGGGCTCCTGAGATGACCCCATACAGTAAGCTGAGAGGTGGATATATGATTGAAAGCCTGACCTGTAGCCAGAACATTATTTTCAGTTTTGCTTTTGACTAAGTTGTATGATAGTCCCAATCTTTAGCAAACAATTTATTTTTTCCCTTTTTTGCTCACAAACAATTTATTTTAGGGTTTTAGCTCTTGCAAACAATTTTTTTTCCAAATTTAGAAACCCCCCGTCAAAAAAATAATGGTCCGTCCCTTAGAACCCGAACTGTATTGACATATATAGCTTGTCTCTCCCACGCCGAGTTTCGTGACATTAACTTGACCTTCAAAATCTATATACCCGTGCCTAGCCCCCCTACAGTGTATTATCAGGTTTTGGTCACGAAACTGTGGGGAGAGCTGGCAAGCCGAGCGTGTTTCGCAAAGGGAAAAGCGACATACAGCACTATTTTGGTACGAGGGAGCAAGTCGGGGCATTAATAGCATCTGAAGTTCTCTAAACAGTGAAGGTATGGTAGACATAGTTCAGTGAATACGTGCTTCATTTGTCGTGTTTACATCACAATTATTGAAACCCAAACTACGAAGGTAACAAATTCTTGTGATTCGAGTATAGGACTTTGGGGTTTGAAACGGAAATGTCCAAAAATAGTGTGTTTATTCACTGCAATTGATCGGTCGAGTGTAAGATTTCATGCCATGGTCGGCAACTGTTATAAAGCGGCTTTACCGGCGTTACTTTAGCCTCTGCACCGGCTTGTCTGGCCCTGTAGTCAGTCACTGTAGTGCCTCAGATCACCTTTTATGTAACTGAATCTGTGCTTTCGAACCCCACGACTATAGAGAACCAGAGCGGAGAACTAAACAGGCTTCTGGAAAGTGAATGCAATTTTGCATAAAAATCTTTTCATGACTTCCGCTCCCACAGATGTCACGCTATGATAAGGTAGCGGTCATTTTAATGACATTTTAATATTTTCAATATATCATAACGTACATTACTTTGCTAATCATTTCAAATCATATGCAATATCATACAATATAGTTAAAAATTCCTAGTGATATTTTGCGCACTGTGACGCACTTGACTGGGAAATACGCCACCCGTAGATCTCTCATAAGAAGCTACATCCGGGACCTGAGTGACATATTTTCCATATCCTCACTAGTGAGGATATCGGTCAAAACAGAAGTGCTTGTAAATCAATTTGGAATATTTTTGTCTGGTTTGTCTATATAATAAAAAGGAAATTACACGTTGGCTTGAAGATATGAGTTATTTTCTCCTGTCAAAAACAATATTTTACTCCCTTTGTTGCGCTCATTCGTAAAATATTGTTCTTGCCACTCGAAAATAAAACTCATATCTTCGCGCCACCGTGTAATATCCTCTATGTATTGCTTCCGTTCAGAAACCCTATATATAGGGATATAGGGATCATCAGGTGATGGACAAAATTGTCCCTACCCTCCCCCCTTGGACCGAAATTGTGGCACCCCTTCCGAAAACTGTTAGATGTTGCTAAGGATCATCATGTCGGATTTGGTGACTGTACAATCAAATTGCAATTAAAAAGTGCATAGCATGTAAATTTCAACCATGACTCACCCCTCCCCCTTGTCAAATGTTTGTAGCACCCCCATCTAGTCAAATGTGAAGGGGACCATTCATGAAGAATTACCGTGGCTTTGTTTGTTGATAACTCTCGACTTTAATACTGCTGAAATATAGGGTAAATCAAGTGATGGACGAAATTGTCCCTACCCTCCCCCTCTTGGGCCGAAATTGTGGCACCCCTTCCGAAAACTGTTAAGTGTTACCTAAGGAACATTTATGTAGAATTTTGTGATTGTACGATGAAATCATGATCTCTGAGAATATTGGGAAATTAGGAAATAGACAAAATTGCCCCTACCCTCCCCCCTTGGGTCGAAATAACGTGGCGCCTTTACGTGGCGCCTTTACGTACAAGTGCACGATTTTACCTATTTTTTCCCTTAACAGACTCTACTATAGTCATTTCTGTAAAGCCAAAAATCCAAGATGGCTGTCGTGTGACAAAGGCGAATTGAAGAACCAATTTTGAATTGAAGCCTAGACTTGCCGGTTTACACATGAGGTTCATGGTGGAACACTATCCCCGGCCTATGCTAGTCTCCTACTTCTCCTTGCAACTCTCCCCGTTACCCTTCGCGCGCGAGCTACAGTGTTGAGTGACTCCGATAATCTCGTTCCCAGGTTGTTCTGTAATTTTCAAGATGGCGGGTCACTCGGAAGAAGACCCTGGCAAAGGCTTTTAGTCCACAGGGAGTCCGCCTAAGGGAGTGGTCATTATTTAACGGGGGGGGCATTTTTTTCAAACCCGGGACCCAAAAAAAATTTTTTTTTTTTCATATTTCAATTTTTTATTTCAATTTTATTTTACATTTACTCTTTTATTTACTTTTTTATTATTCAAATCATACCCCCTCCCCTTTCTTCCCACTATTTATATGCCCCTAGCATCCCTCCCTTCAGAAAAAAAAGACAACTAAACGACACAGACAAAAACAAACAAACAAACAAAAACACAGAGGAGCAAGGTATGGTCCACATCAACCCCAAGTCACCCCACCACCAATGTCCATCAAGTAGAACTTGTCATTTGTATATAAAATGCGATGTAGTAATTTGAACTGAAATTCCCTTAGCTTCATATCTAACGTAGCCTTGTAGGGCAACATAAAAATATCCTCCCAGCTTAACTGAGGATCAAAAGTGAACCTTTCATCATATTTCTTTATGGCTGTAGGTGTATGAACTTTATTTGAGATTAGCAGATCATAGACCGTTTTTGACTTAATATTGCCTATCAAAAAGAGTTTATCACCATGAAAACAATTATACGAATCCAATTGTAAAGGTTTTGTAGATTCAGAGATCCTACATTTCCCATAGGCCACTTCCGAGGGTCGAAAAGACCAAGTTTCCATCATTATCAAATAAATCCCCCACCTTGCAAAAACCCTTTCCTTGAAGTACTTTATTAAATACAGGTTTCCCTCCTAAAAGAATATATTTATTATTCCATAAGACCTCATTGCAAATATCGTCTAAAGTAAGTTGAGGAGAGGACAGAAACAGAGCTTGCCACGTTAATAGACAGTGCTTATAAAATTCAGGTATAAAAAAATGCAAATTCTTACAATCAAAATTACAATGGAAATAAAAGGCTCCCCCTACTGAATTAAGATACTGCTCCAAAATATATTTCCACCCTGCATTAAAAAATGGGCCTATGAACTTCTGTATACACATTATTCGTTGAGCCAAAATCATACTCTCTATATCTGGCATCCTGAGTCCCCCTTTATTAATAGCACCAATGATAACTTTTCTCTTAATTTTATCCTTGCGACCCTTCCACAGGAAGGTGTAAAGTAGGGTATTAAATTTCTGGTAATATTCCTTCTTACAAAAAACCATAGACATGCGATATAACAATTTAGGAATTGCAAAAGACTTTATAACTTGAATTCTCCCCATAAGAGTAAGTGACCTCCAGCTCCAACTCCCTAAGCATTCCTTTACCTCCTTCATTATACTGTCGAAATTGGCTTTGTAAAATAGAGAAGTATTATTAGTGAAATATACGCCTAGAATTTTAATCATGGAGCTTATCTGCTTGACCTGTAGCTCAACTGGATTGTCTAACACAGTGATCCCTAAAGGGAGTACCTCCGTTTTATCCTTATTAAGATATAGACCAGAATAAGAGCTAAATTCGTCTATTACTTCTATTAAACGATGATAAGGCCCAAAAATTTAGACCCCCCCTCAAATGCTAGCCCAAAAAAATATGCCCCCCCCCCCTCTCGTAGTGTTACTGTTATGCCATGTGAATAGAAAAAAACACAGTTTTTCCGAACTCTTAAAAGAGTTGATTGATCCACGCAAAACTGATAATCACCATTGAACTAAAGTATTAGGATTCGTGGAAAACAAGATGTCGCAATTCCTCCTTCTTGTACATCGGACATTATATATCAACGTGTGTTACTATGCAGTTAGGGACGGACGGATGCTTATACTGCATCCGGAACAGTTCGGGTTTTTGGTCACGGGATTTTGGATTTTCGCTACTATGAAGATATTAGGATTCAGGATTCTATTTCTTATCCAAGTGCTCTTTGGTGTATCAGTACAGAGTTTGTTAAAAATCTGCACAATTTGTTAAAAATCTGATGCACGCGAAGCGCGCCGCGATTTTGAAAATCAAACTTAACGCGGTTAATGAAATTCTCATTTCTGGGACACGAAAATCACGCTTTAAGAAATGGAGTCACGGAAGAAACATAATGGAAAATTTCCAAAATTAAACAGAGTCCAGTACGGTGTTTTAGTTTGTAAATGCTACACCAAAGTAAGCGCGCTGCAAATGTTTGACATATAAGTTTAAAGAATGGGAAAAGTCCAGGAGTAAATGAGAACTTGGCGTTTAACAATTGGGGTTCCTGACATTTGCTAAACCTTTATTTACTGCTGGCTGATAGTAAATTTACTCAATTAAAAAAAAAACATTTTAATGTTGCGCGCTCGCCGACCAAAAAAAACAGTCTATTTAAAGGACGTCGGGTTCCCTAAAAAGCAGTCAGGAGACAATCAAGTATCAAATGGTCCGTCCCTTATGACCAGCTTTCACGTTTCACGAATCTCTAGGCCTGTAATCACGAGTCACGTAAGAGAAATTCGTAAAATCACGAGTCACGAGGGCATGAGATTTCACGGATCACGGCAATAATTTTCCTGTTTTCACGAACGGAGCAAATTTGGGGTGAATCACGGAGAACCCCTTCACCACTCTGTCCTACCCTACTAACCACCGCAGTTGTTCTATTTCCAAAGGTAAAAGTTGAATTTCAAAATAGTTAATAGAGACTTCTAAGATTGCGCGGGTCGAAGCATCTTTAATAATGCTTTGTAAACTTTCATTTTGCTCAAGCCTCAGGCAGTGGCGAGGGCTGACCAACTGAGTAGTTTGCTTGTATGTTTTCCCGATGCGCGCGTAGTTTACTTGTATGATTTACGAGGTGAGTGAAATTCTTATTTTCTGGGAGACGAAAATCACGCTGAAGAAATGGAGTCACTGAAAAAACATCATAGAAATTTTCCAAAATTAATCATAGCCCACTACGATGTTTTAGTTTGTCAGTACTACACCGAGCATCCGCTTTTTATGCGCGCAAAGCTAGTAAAGTTATTTCTTGTTGTAGATGGCAGCGTGAGCCGACCAAAAAACACTGTTTATAAAGGCATCAGGTACCCTAAAAGCAGCCATCAATGTCACCCTGTCTAACAATCAGCACCCAAAAAAATTTGCCCCCCCCCCCCCCCTCAAACGTAAGCCCAAAAATTTGAGCCCCCCTAAATCGGCGCCCAAAAAATCAAAGCCCCCCCCCCCCCCCCCATATATTTACCCCCCCCCCCCCCCCCCCCCCCCGGTAATTAAAGACCACTCCCTAAGAAACACAGTTAAACAAGACTCAGCAATCAGGATATGTAATACCTTTTTTTGTGTGTGTGTGTCCGTGTGTGTGTGCGTTTGTTTGTTATACATATATATAAAAAGCAAAATATTGTATATAGCCACATGTAAGAAAAAAAAAAATGTAAAATGCTGTATAATTACAATAAATATGTATTAAAAAAAAAAAAAAAAAGAAACACAGTTAAAATCCGATATGGCGGGCGGACAGCCGAGGAAGATGACGCAAATCATTAAGAGACTGAGTCATTAAGATAAATTCCCCAAAAGAGCTCTCAGATCTGCGAACAAGGGACTGCTTGTGCAGCCCTCGTGCTCAATAAAAACATATGGCTGCAGGGCATTCTCGTATACTGCACCAAGATTATAGAATGCCCTGCCTGACGACATCAGGGGCTGTACTGAACTTTCCTCTTTTAAATCTAAAGTTAAAACGTATCTTTTTAAACGTTTTTACTGTTTGTAACTGTTACTCTGTTCAAGAGAGACTCTCAGTTGATGGATCGGTGAACAAGGATGTACAGGCAAACTGTCAGATCAGCAATAACTACTATAAACCTCGATGCGAACCTAGAGTTCCATTCTATCGGACTATACTGTGACCAGACGTCCATGTCTTCCTAGACGTTTTAGGCTGCTCCCTACAATGTGGACCGCACACTCTTTGCCCCGGGACCCTAGACTAGATATAGGCGCAGCTTTCAGTTGTTTTGAACTTCTTTCTAGGTGGAAGTGATGACTGAGAATCTCGACATTGCATGCAAAGCTTTCCAGCATGCTCAGACATATCACCAGGTTCGAGAGAACTTCTCACTTCAATCGGCGGTCAAAGTTCTCACTCATCTTGGAATACTGGATGAAGAAGGTCAAAGGAACGGTAAACACAGTGAGGTGATCATCTTGGAGCTGGCAGCAGGAACTGGAAAGTTTACAGAAGTCCTAGTCAGAGCCCTGAGGAATACCAATGTCAAACTGATCTCATCTGAGCCTCTTGAGAGCATGTCGCAGGTTTTCAAGCGGAACTTCCCCGATGTGACGTTTATTTGTTGCAGATCAGAGCAAATTCGTAAGTTGGGCCTATTATTTTAGCTGCAACTGGCATCGCAGCAAATATTGCGGTGCGTGTTGCAAGAACAATTGCCTCGTGTAATATGACCTAAAGCGCACAAGTTGTGGGATGTATTCATATCATGAGGCTAAGACCCCGTCCACAGTACACCGTTTTCAAACGAAAACGGGTACGCGTTGTAGTTTGGGCGGGCGAAAACGATACGAAAACGATAAGTGTGGACGCAAATCGTTTTGAAAACGGAGCAAAAACTATCCGGACATGGCCTAAATGGCTGTATTCCCCTGTCGAAACTTGCCGATCACTTCACTTTGGGAGAAATTTACCTCGACACTCACGGATTTTCGTAGAAACTGTCCAATGGATTTAAAAAAAAATACCAGAGAGAATCCTCTGCCATCAGACGGTTAGTCTGTAGCAAGGGTTCCCGTGGAGGTTTAGGGCAGAGAAACCTAAGGAACAAAGAAGGCCTCGACGACGATATTTTTGTCGCGTGAACAATGGCACAAGCGAAAAACCTTTCCTTCCTCTCTATTCCCCCTCCCCTCGTCATTTTTGTTTGCGCGGCCTTAATTTTAAATGTCGCCCGAGTTTCACTGCCTGAAAACTTCACGGGGGCCGGGCGCTTGCTACGCAGGTTATCCGACGGTAAGATTTCCTGTTTGACTATTTTTCATCTCAATGCGCATATTACTATGCAGGGCTCGAAATTGCGCCCGATACAGGCGTAAATACGCTTAGATATTTTCGTTTTACCCCGGGGGGGGGGGACTCCCAATATTTTAGACGGGGATGCTCGTCGGGAAAATTGATTTTGACCCTAAGGGATAGCAAAATGGGTGTGGCCAACAGCAAATTTATACCCTAAAAGAAAGCAAATTTGGCATGGCGAACGCCGAATTTACCCCTAAAAGATAGCAAATTTGTCAGGTCAAAACAAATAAAAGCGAATTTTAGGGTTTTCATCCAAGTTTCCTTTGTAAATATCGGTTCTGGTGTCAGTACCAATATATTTCTGGGCAAAGATTGGTCTGGACTCCCCTAAGGGATAGGTCTGATTTTAAACACCCCTAAGAGATAGCACGTCTGTCAATTTTATACCCTAAGGGATAGGATGAGCACCCCCGTCTGAAAATTTGGGGAGTCCCCCCCCCCGGGCGTTTTACGCTTAAATTTTTTCACATAGCGTAAAACCTATTTCTTATAGATTTTTATAAAATAGCTAAGATAGTACGCGCGCTCTGATTGGTTGAGAGCTGTGCATTCTCACATCATAAACGCAAGGCAGATGCAAAGCTATTTTATAAAAGCAATAAAAAGCGGATTTCTGTGGTTTATAATGTGATGAACGCACTTGGGACGCTGGAAAAACACTTGAAAAGTTTGAAACTCACTCGCCAACTCTTGTGCTTTTCCACCATCCCTGGTGCGTTTCTCACATGATAAACCACGGAAATCCGCTTTTTATTGCTTAATTAGATTTCACTAATGCGTTTGCGCTTTGATTTTTGGGAGATTACGCCTAAAATCTTGATAATAGGCATAAAATTACGCCCATGCTTTATTCTAAATTTCGAGCCCTGACATCAGCACGCGTCAGGTATTCAAAAAGATCCGTTTTTGCCCTCCACACTTAGTGCTCGGTTTTCGAAAACCTCCAGATTCCAAAGCGTTGTCGAAAACCTCCGCTTTCAAAGACTTCCGTTCGAAAGTTCCGTTCTCCTGCATTGTAGTCTGGATGGGAAACCTAGCCGTTTTCAAAAACATCCGGCGATGGCTGTAAATAAAAACCAGCTCGCATCAAAAAGCATCTGGAGTAGGGACCAGAGTTGTATGTTACGTTATTGGGCGGATGTGGGCCTTCGAATTCTAAAAAAATAGTATATAGACATTATGGGAACATATTGTTCCACCCCCTTGGTAGTCGCTATCCTGGTGTTGAATTGCTCACGGAAGCTATTTGTATAGTATTAGGTAGACGCGCCTGCCACAGAGAATTTCTACAGATTTTACCCATCCATGGAAAAAGCTGAATTTCCCATGGTAGAAGAATGGGAAGTGTTCGGATTTCCCATGGCTATCGACTATGAATTCCGAACACTTCCGTGCGTGTGCCTTGGGAAATGCGGCTTTTCCCATAATGGGTTTCTGTAGAAATTCCCTGTAATGTAACCCATTACTTATGATGCTGTTTTCTGTTTGTAGCTCTCCCTGATAGTAGCGTCCACGCGATCGTCGCTGGAAACGCCACGCATTTCATCTCAAGCCCAGACTCCTTCGCGGAAATGGCGCGCGTCCTCGTCCCGGGAGGGGGACTGGGGTTTGTGAATCTTGTAATGGATGCCCAAGTGAGCCCATGGTGTGCTGAGTTCTATCAGTTATCTGCCGCATTCTACCAGCAAACAGGTCTGAACATGGAGCTCGATGAATACGGGATACACGTGGGATGGAAAACTATTCTCAACAAAAGCGGGAAATTTAGGGAGATAACCGACGATCGAAGTGATTCTTTCGTTCAACCGACGACGGAAAAAGACACGTTGCAATGCCTAATGTCATACGGAGCGTTTGCCGTGAGTGAAGCAAAACGCGATCAAGTGCGAGAAAGACTTCGCTTACTGCTGGCACGTAACTATAGCCTGGTCGGAAAAACAATGACAGAGCTCCCTTTGCGCTCCGTTATTTTTCATGCGGTAAAGAATTCAGAAAATGGGAAATGCCAAGATCATTGACTGTGAAAAAATGAAAAGTTCAAATTCTGTTTAAATTTATCATTTTTCAAGGCCAGCCTTTTGTACGTTATGCACAACAATGAACTCATCAAATGCCCTCCCCCATTAAAACGTTTTGGGGTCACAGTAAGATTTCGTGGAGCTACTCTGACCTTATCTCGCCAAGAGTTTATGCGAGATAAGGCAAGATAAAGCGAGATAAGGAAAAATTGTGCCAATGAGGAGCTGTGGATAAGGCGAGATAAGGTTCCAGAGTAGGCCTTCGTGGGTTGTGCAAGAAGACAAAACAGAAACAATTGTGTGTGTCTTGTGTGCAGTAACAATCCAAAAGGAGAATACAAGAGAGCGCCAATGTAGTCTTGAAAGACAGCAATTGGGTTTCCTTTGTGTTTTGTACAACTAGCACCATTAAATGATAAAGCAAAATCACTAGACTTTACTATCTACACGACTACTGCTTATAACATCGCTAAATGGGAATCCCAGCTAATCGTTGAGTTTGGATTCAAGTTCGATTTCGAGTCATGAATACGTTAAATGGGCAAAAATTGATCATTCAACGAACACCCTCTCAATCTTCCAGCTTTTCATTTTATTCATTTTTTTATGGCGGCTATTAAGACTAATGTGAGACTTGAAGCTTTAAAAGTATGAAACAAATTTCCACGCGTCTTTTGTCTCTTACGAAGCTGTCTTCAGGGAATACCATTCAACTTTTACTTCATTGAGTAATTGTGGGGGATGACTGCATGCTTGACTAAAGTAAAGGCTTTACTAAAGTGAAAGACTGGTTCTCATTGGAACGCAAAGCGCAAGCATGTCGGACTCATACATTTCCCTAATGTGGTTACACTAGAACGCAAGCGCAGACACAAGCACAAGAAAATCGAGATTTTGCGTTCCCTTGTGCTTGCGCTCGCGTCTAGTGCGAATCAAGTGAACGCAACCGCAAGCAACTAATCAATGATTATTTTAGGCCTGCGCTTGCGTCGCTTTGATTCACACTTGCCTTGCGCTTGCGTTCCAGTGAAAACCAGCCTTACTACAGTTAAAAACGTTTGTCCTGATCCGGACCTGATACATGTTTTTACTAGCCTTATAGAATAACTGGCCAAATTAAGCACACCTCATTGGTTGAAATTGATCATTCAGAAAAACCCCTCAAAATGAACAAATATACACATTCTGACTTCAAAAATTAGAAAAAAAGATATCTCGGGAAGGGGACATCGCTAGATGACTCTTGGACGAAGTTATCCTCGAGGCTTGAGAGGTGCAACACCAGAGTCACATGACATGACGTCATCGCTAGGTTACAAAACTACGATGCTCAAGGGCATGACGTCACCGATGACACCGTCAAAACTAGAAAAAATGATATCTCGAGAAAGGAAACATCGCTAGATGACCAAACTTGGAAAAAGTAATCTTCGCAAGCAGGTGCAAAGTTACATGACGCGACGTCATTGATGGCGTCATCAAATTAGAAAAAATAGTATCTCGAGATGTTTATATACCTCCTTTAAAATGAGCAAGCAACCTCCAATTACGGGATGTAACAAGACAACATGGCTGCAATATTGACGAAGCTTGAGTTTCTTTGAACGTCCCATGATAACAACTCGAACCTATTGCATGTTCCTTTCCATAGAATAGGCAGCAAAGACATAGATAAAAACCTTTAGGCGAATTCTGGAGTAATTCATTTCAATTTCGTTCCACATATCACGGTCAAATCCCGTAAACATTGAGTTCCGGGAGGGTTCCTTGTTTTACAGACACCCACTGCTGATGAGATTTTGCCGATACCAATTGATAATAAAAATGTTTATATACCAAAATAGTTTTATTCAAAGCTCCCAGAAACTTGCACTAGAGCTTATCTTTACTGTTAGTCAGTAAAGAACAATGTCCGCCGACAGGCCGTCCATTATTTGCCAAAAATCCCCTTGACTTCTTGAGTGAAATTTACCTCGAAGATTAAAAAGAAGAAAAAAGGTATCAATTTTATCAATGGTTATCAATTTTATCAATTTCGCTCACTGAGATTTTTTTATCAATTGGCTATCAATTGCTGATACCAATTGATAATCAATATTGGTACCAATTATCAATTGTATCAATTAGTTACGCCGGGTATTACAATGCAACCGAGCTCCGTGTCTGCCGAGAGAGTCGAGCAAGGCAGTAACAACTGAGACAATACAAAGCGCACGTCTCGGAATAAGGATTTGGGGTTTACTTCCGTGTAAGAATTCCCATAGGACACCATTGTGTTCAGTTATTATTTCATCATGATTTAGTTCTACTAAATAAAAGGGGTTTTGTGACACAACTCGCGAACAACACGCAGGTTCTTACACGGAGGTAGAGCCAATAGGCCATTTGCACTAACTGGGTCACGTGACCCAATCCCATATATTCTGAATGAAATCTAGAAAATTCAACTCGCTGCCATTTGCTCTAAGTTAGAGATTTTAAGCTGAAACTTGAGTTTCTGGCTAATATCAATTGGTTCTTTGTATTTCTATCAACTGTAGTTTTTCTTAAATATATTCAGTAGATGCAAGAGTGGATTAAGGTAGTATCGTAGTATTTGATAAGTTATCTTGTATTTAGTGGTAGGTAGATAGTAGATAGTTTTTATACGCGGCTCACTGGAAGAGCATTGTTCAATGAAGTGATACCGTTTCTTAAGGGGCACTCGCACGCTTAATTTTTGTACAACCTGTCAAAAAATAAGTGTAATTCTAATCACCAAAAATACATTTAAGTTTACCGGAATTAACCAAAATAGCGGTCCAGGGAGCCGTTTCTCAAAACGCCCGGTAACTTATCGGACCGCAAACCTACCCGTTAACACCTCCCGATATATTTTGACTGTTTCTCAAAACTCCCGTTATTTGCGAAATCGTAAAAGTTCCCGTTAAATCGGCCGATTTTTTACGGGAGCCTCTTGACCTCCCGTTAATTAACGGGAAGCATTTTGAAGTCTTAAAATAAGATCGAAAATTGATTTGTTTTCCTGAAATTTTTCACTCTAAATAAAGCTTAGTTATTCAACTATACTCTGCCAAGTTAAAATTACCGAAAATTTACCTCTTTTTCCTTCAAAACTAACCATTTTCTAGCCTGTCTCGTTTTGCCTCGAAAAGTTCTCGCTTTGCAGTTCCAAGGTTTCCCGTAAACTTACCGGGTTGTTTTTCCCGCCATTCCGATAAACCGGGAGAGCTTTAGCCAATCAGATGCGACCATCTCGCTTCTCAACCAATCAAAACGATTCGTTTGACAGCTTAGCTGTCAATCAGTTTGACGTATATTGCAAGAATGTAAACAAATGTTCAATCTCAGTGCACAATTGCACTACAAATTGCTCTTGTTTTCGTACATTTTAGATGATTTCTTTACTTTTTTCGCTGGAAATACAAACTTAGCGGTACACTTTGTAATCTAGTGTCGCCAAATTGCTGAGTTTTTCGTTAATTCATGGATTTTTGGGGTAAGTTATTTGTAATATCCGGAAATAATAGCGGAGCTCCTGCGCGGGCCGAAGGAAAAAACGTATAGTATACTATCGAGTTGATTTTTGAACGTCACGGGCATTATGGATCATTTTGATGACGTCATTGATGACGTAAGGGCACGTGACTTTGGTGTGGAGTTCCTCTTATGGTCTTTGAAGCTTTGTCCAAGTTTGGCTTCTATAGAAGCTACCCTTCGGGAGATATGATTTTTTCTTTATTTTTCTGGTATTAAACCTATAGCGTACGCCGTCCCTCCGTCGTCCGTCCGTGTACACATGGGAACCCTGTGGTATGCAAAGAAAAAATTATATCTCCTCAAGGGAACATGCTAAGACAACCATACTTGGGATATTTTGTCTATGCAACAAGGGGGGTGCTGTAACACGGACACGTGATGTCACGTCATCGATGACGTCATCTATGCTTGAAAAATCAATATCTCGTGAAGGGAAGACTCTAAAACAACAAAACTTGGATAGTGTAGTCTAGGCCACCGGATGAGCAAAATGAGGTGGTCACGTGATATGACGTCATCGATGACGTCATCTACGCTTGAAAAATGAATATCTCATGAAAGAAAGACTCTAAACCAACCAAACTTGGGTAATGTAATCCAGGTCACCAGATGAGCGAAATGAGTTGGTCACGTGATATGACGTCATCGATGACGTCATCTATGCTTGAAAAATCAATATCTCGTGAAGGGAAGACTCTAAAACAACAAAACTTGGATAGTGTAGTCTAGGCCACCGGATGAGCAAAATGAGGTGGTCACGTGATATGACGTCATCGATGACGTCATCTATGCTTGAAAAAATCAATATCTCGTGAAGGGAAGACTCGAAGACAACAAAACTTGGGTAGTATAGTATAGGCCACCAGATGAGCGAAATGAGGTGGTCACGTAATATGACGTCATCGATGACGTCATCTACGCTTGAAAAATGAATATCTCATGAAAGAAAGACTCTAAACCAACCAAACTTGGGTAATGTAATCCAGGTCACCAGATGAGCGAAATGAGTTGGTCACGTGATATGACGTCATCGATGACGTCATCTATGCTTGAAAAATCAATATCTCGTGAAGGGAAGACTCTAAAACAACAAAACTTGGATAGTGTAGTCTAGGCCACCGGATGAGCAAAATGAGGTGGTCACGTGATATGACGTCATCGATGACGTCATCTATGCTTGAAAAATCAATATCTCGTGAAGGGAAGACTCTAAAGCAACCAAACTTGAGCAATGTAATCCAGGTCACCAGATGAGCGAAATGAGTTGGTCACGTGATATGACGTCATCGATGACGTCATCTATGCTTGAAAAATCAATATCTCGTGAAGGGAAGACTCGAAGACAACAAAACTTGGGTAGTATAGTATAGGCCACCAGATGAGCGAAATGAGGTGGTCACGTAATATGACGTCATCGATGACGTCATCTACGCTTGAAAAATGAATATCTCATGAAAGAAAGACTCTAAACCAACCAAACTTGGGTAATGTAATCCAGGTCACCAGATGAGCGAAATGAGTTGGTCACGTGATATGACGTCATCGATGACGTCATCTATGCTTGAAAAATCAATATCTCGTGAAGGGAAGACTCTAAGACAACAAAACTTGGCTAGTGTAGTCTAGGCCACCAGATGTAATGAGCGAAATGAGGTGGTCACGTGATATGACGTCATTGATGACGTCATCTATGCTTGAAAAATCAATATCTCGTGAAGGGAAGACTCTAAGACAACAAAACTTGGGTAGTATAGTCTAGGCCACCAGATGAGCGAAATGAGGTGGTCACGTGATATGACGTCATCGATGACGTCATCTACGCTTGAAAAATGAATATGTCATGAAAGAAAGACTCTAAACCAACCAAACTTGGGTAATGTAATCCAGGTCACCAGATGAGCGAAATGAAGTGGTCATGTGATGTGACGTCATCGATGACGTCATCTATGCTTGAGAAAATCAATATCTCGTGAAGGGAAGGTTACCACATGAGCGAAATGAGGTGGTCACGTGATGTGACGTCATCTATGCTTGAAAAATCAATATCTCGTGAAGGGAAGACTCTAAAACAACCAAAGTTTGGTAGTGTAGTCTAGGTCACCAGGTGAGCGAAATGAAGTGGTCACGTGATATGACGTCATCGATGACGTCATCTGTGATTCAAAAATGAATATCTCATGTAAGAAAGACTCTAAAACAACCAAACTTGGGTAGTGTAGTCTAGGTCACCAGATGAGCGAAATGAAGTGGTCACGTGATGTGACGTCATCGATGACGTCATCTATGCTTGAAAAATCAATATCTCGTGAAGGGAAGACTCTAAAACAACCAAACTTTGGTAGTGTACTCTAGGTCACCAGATGAGCGAAATAAAGTGGTCTCGTGATATGACGTCATCGATGACGTCATCTATGCTTGAAAAATCAATATCTCGTGAATGGAAGACTCTAAAACAACCAAACTTGGGTAGTGTAGTCTAGGTCACCAGATGAGAGCGAAATGAGGGAAAACCACGTGAAAGCTACAACAAGTGAAAACAAAGAACAATGGCAAAAACCGGCTCGAGCAAACCGAAAGAGTAGTGAAGTTTAGCATTTTTTCTCGGTGCCTTAAAATACTTCAATGAACTCGAGACTTAGAGGGTTATTTTTGGTATATATTCAAGATTAATTTACAGAAGTATCAAAAAAAAAATCATATGAGATTTTTGTCAGAGGCGAAAAGTGTAAATTTTATAACAAACGTAAGATTTATAATATAATTTCTCAAATTTTGCAGTTTGCTTGAACACATGCCAAACAAAATCGGAAGCATTCCAAGAAGTGAAATTTGGCTGGTACATTGCCTTGGGTTTGTAGATTATTCGGGCGGCAAGGATCTTTTAATTCCGCAGATATTGGCCATTCTTTTTCAAGGAAATCTTTGCGGCATAAATAACTTTGACATTTTGGAGCCTGAAAAAGTCCGTTCGAATAACATAAAATCGGCCCAATGAATGCTCTCCAAACTTGCTGTGATTAATGTTAGCTACTCAGGGATTAGTGCGAGGGGTGTCATTTGAAAAGTTTAGGTCGCGCAACGCGTCTGATGGCTGCGTATTATAAACAAGGGTATGGTTATAACGTTGCTATAGCAACTCCGATCACAACACAATGCACACTACAACAAAGTTCAAACCCTCCAGGGTAACCATGTGAAAGTTCAGACCGGTACAGGTTTTTGAGCCTGAACAGCAGGCAAACAAAGTTTGGTGGTGGAGAGCAGAAAAAATTGTAGGCAGCCTCCTTAAAGTTTCAAACAAAGAGAAAAAGTGGTCATTTATTTCATATACACTAGTTAGAATAACTCGGGTATTTCGTCAAATGTCAAATGGAAAATTTAACTTTCAACCAGCAGATTCTAGTGGAATAACGTGCTTTGTCTTAGACAAAGGATTCACATTATTGTATCTCGTAATGTATGCTTTTGTAAAAAAAATGCTTTTGCGATTTGCTTTTTTACGCATTAGCTAGTATAGCTGCCGCATTTTGAATTGAAAGAGTTTTCGATAATCTTTATAAGTTTTGATAACTCATCTGGTCCGAAACATGTTTTTTCAATATCTACAGCTACTGGAAAACGTTCGAAGTTTACAGTATATCTTTGAATAGCGTTTTGGCTGTTATCGGTGACCTTTCTTGTTTCTTGAAACGCGGAAACTTTCAGAGCCCGCTTAATTCAGTCGGGAGAATAAAGTTTACAAAAATCACAATAGAACAAGAAGTCATGCAGTTTCTGCGCTTTGCAGCATCGCCTGCGTGCCAAGCTCCACGAGCGTCTCATGTTCGTATGACTAAAAGCTATAAAACAATGTTTTTCTTCCTCTGGTTGCTATTTGGCAGCCGTTTGAAGTCTCTCTTGATACCCAGGAACACGGCAATGCCATTCCCAGCAGATGTATGTCGTAGATACCATTTGGAGCGCGAAATACAACAAATACAGCGATAAATTATAGTTTTCGCTACACTATTGCTCTTCAATCTTGCTGTACTTGTCCGACCCCAGTGGGCGGTCTAGGTACCGGAAATCTATTTTTAGTACGTCCGCGCAGCGCTTGGGGTCACGTGACACGTGGTTGTCACTGGAGAGCCAAAAAAAATTGAAACGTATCTGATCTGTATAATCTGTTTACCTGCTCGTAAAGAACTTGGCGCATTAACTTCGAATATGGCACGTAGGCTCGTAGCGAAATAACAAGCACACTGACTGTTCAGCTACAATCAAATGCAAAAGTAGTTGGCGCACTTGCACTTCCGTTCTCTTCCTGCCTCTTTCAATGTTGGCTGGAAAATTTGGCCGTTTGTCCAGCTCAACTAGCAAAATTGAAAGGGCGAAGGCAGCGGGAAGGGGAGCCAAGTGCGCCAACGTTTTACATTTGATTGTAGCTGCGAGCCGTATGTGCGTCGCGACACGCGCCACGACTATGACGGGTTTCCTGTGTACGTTACTGTAGTCACATGATGTCTCAGACGTATGTAAAACTCGGTCACATGAATTGTTTTCTCTAAACTTTTAGGGAATCCAATTTAGATTGCCATGAAATCATTTAAAAGTGGTCCAAAAAGCTACAGTAATGGATCACGTTATTATCAAAGTGATAGCAATCATTGGACTGTTCTGTATAACTCTCTTCGCTGGTATTTTGCCGTACAAAATCGGACATGGAGGCAGAGGACGGCAACAGGTTTTGTCGATATGCAATTGCTTTGCCGGTGGAGTATTCTTTGCTACTAGTCTACTGGACTTGCTTCCTATGATCCGAGAAAAGTTCCAGTCCTCCTTTGCTGAGCAGAAAATCACTACACAATTCCCAGTGCCAGAATTCACTACTTGCATGGGCTTCTTTCTCGTGCTGATTCTAGAACAGATAATACATTCGTGTCATTCGAATGCGAGGTTTCTCCATGGACATAGCCACGGCGATCATGAAGCCAAAGCACCGCTATTAGACTCTGCACCCTCTTATTCAAATGCTTATAATGAAAGCGTTCGCTCGGTGCATGAAAACAGCCATGAAACGTTTGTTTCAAACAGGGCACCTTCAACAAACGAAGAACTAGCCGATGTGGACTCCACCGTAAGGACTTACATTCTGGTGTTTGCATTGTCCCTGCATTCCATATTCGAAGGGCTAGCCCTGGGGCTTATATCGGAGGTAGATCGTCTTGTACAAATAGCTGTAGCAGTTGTCATTCACAAAAGCATTATAGCCTTTTCAATGGGAGTCACTATGGTCCAACATGGCATGGCCATTGGTGCCGTTATCAAGGCTGCACTTTTGTTTTCCGTTATGGGGCCATTAGGGATTGGCATTGGTATCGCAATCATACAGTCATCTTCTCAGTTTTCCAGCAACCTGTCCTCTGCAATCTTACAAGGCATTGCTAATGGCACTTTTATTTATGTAACATTTTTTGAAATCTTGCAAAATGAGCTGAAAAGCCGAGGGAACAAGCTACTAAAGGTATTGTTCATGGTGCTAGGGTATGCAGTAGTATCAGGCCTGCTATATTTTGCCAATGTCATGGAACACAAGACACATCCAATAGTCCCTCATGGAAGTGCAACTACTAGTCTAGGTTTACTGCCATTTTAGAATGTCATTTGACTTTTTTATATTAGATTGAACTATTAGAGCTAACAGTGGTACCTCTATTAAGCGGCCACCCTCTATTAATTTTCAAAGTCCCTATGCAATGTTACTTTGATGGATCGTTTTCGTCGTTTTTGCTTCAAAGGAAAAGTACCAATTTTTTGCTTTTTAAGAGCTGCCACTTCCAGTTAATGTTAGAAGCTCCAGATTTCCACAAAATCTATTCCTTAGAGGGCGATTTGAAAAAACGTGTGCAGGATTATTGATATTTTTCGTATTTGCGGAGATATCACGTAAAACAGGTTGAAAATCGATATTTTTGGCAATGCTAACACAAAAATGAGCATAAAATATGTTTTGAAAGGAAATCAAAAATCCTGCACACCTTTTTTAGATCACCTTCTAAAGAATAGATTTTGCTTAAATTTGGAGCTGTGCAATTTAATTGGAAGAAGCTGGAACTATTTAAAGAAAGTCAGTACTTTTTTCTTTAGAGCTAAAAACTATATGATCATGTACAATATAATGAAAACAAAATTATTCATCAGATAGACCAACCTTTTAGCTTTAAAATGACATATGAACGACGTTTGTGGTGTAAATTGTGATTTTTTCCATTAAGCGGCCAACAACCTCTATTAAGCGGCCACTTGGCTTGGTCCCAACGGTGGCCACTTAATAGAGGTACCACTGTATTAGATTTATATTTTGATGGTAGTTGTAGTTTTTGTATTTTCCATGCATGAGAAAATTAATACTTAAGGTCACATGGTTTTGAAATGATTAAGAAAACTAAGGTATGGGGAGGTATTGTTGTTACTAATGCAAAGACCTTCTTCCAAAATGGTGGTCACAATTTCAAAAGTCAAATTAAATTTATTGAAAGTCCTACACCAGTGCCAGAAAGAACAGCTTCTCTTTAGTGAATATGAGAGGTTACATTGTCAGTTGCCATATCGGCAGAGAAAACCTAAGTTCAAAACTTAAAATTTGTTCTGTGAACCAATTGATCTCTGGTTGCCACATTAATAACAATGAAATGATGTCAGTGTGGACAGCACTTTAACCACGCCACAGAAAATACAGCCAATCAGAATGCAGGAATGGTGTTTTTTTTAACGAAGACTAGTGAGCAGCACAAGGAGTGACACTTGAAGTTGTAAAAGTAATGTAATTTATTTCCGACGCGTTTCGTCTCTTAGGGAGACTTCATCAGGGAATAACAGTTAACACGAAATTACATACGTGTGAGTGCTAACTTCCTTAGGAAGTGACTCGTATGCCGTAAAGGACATTCCTAAACGCCCATTATGTTATTGAACGTGTGGGCTTGTAATAGTTTTGGGGGCCATACGATTAGCACGTATGTGAGACATCCCTGGAAACCAGATGAATTTTTCATGGTGAACAGCTTTTTTCCCATTGTTATCATCTTTCAGGTTAGGTTATTGTATCCTTTTTTAGTGTTGAATTTCTTATTTAAAAGATTATGAGAATAACAACTTAAATTGTATTAATAATTTTTTTTCTTGTCCAAAATATTTTTCTAATTCTCCTGCTGGGTACAGTTTACCCTTCACATGTTACCCTTCACAAAACCAGGCTACTGATTTGTGGGGGCGAGGAGAACAGTAAAAAGGGCTCAAATCCCCATAATTTTCGCAGATTTCAAGAGAAGTACAACTAGATATTATTGTAGAACAGCTTTTTTATTCGTAATTTTAAATTTCCATCGTATATTTTTCTCATGATTTACAGGTCCATACATTCTCTGTATTTTACTGTTTATTCTTAACACAAATCAGTAACCTGGGGAGCCTATGTTCATACCAGAGACTCTGTTTGGACGTGCCAGAATTACAGTTATTTTCACAATTCTTTCCTGCGCCAGGTTTCGAATTTTGGTTCCTGGGTTACCAAATAGGTTCCCAAGTTCTCAACCAAGTTCCGAACTAAGTTTGTAACTTTGGGTCTATGTTGGAAAATTTTGTTTAGAAACCTCAGTCAAACGTTAGCTGCTTAGGCTTCTTTGGCAGTGGTCTGTGAATATTGAAAGTTACTTGGGAACTTGGTTGCAAACTTGGGAACACATGAATCAGCTTCACAACCTGGGGCAGAAAAGTATTCTGAAAACAACTGTAAGATCTGAGGACTTCTACCCAGACTCGATATTGGTTTATGTAGAGTTATAAACAGCCCATCACAAACTATTTTAAAGGCCCATCACCAACCGGGGCCTTTGCGCCCTGTTTTCTTTTGTTTTTAAATTGATCCATTGTTTTGCGGGTGCTCTGATTGGCTAAGAGTCTGCAAAGGCTCTCGGTTGGTGATGGGCCTTTCAATGAGTTAGTTGGGTTTTGTCAGGGTCACAGGGTTAATGTTATTTGCTGATTATATGTAATTTTTTCAGATGTAAATAATTTAGAAAAATGATATTGTTATTAAAAACATTAGGTTGGTATGTACTTTTAGTTTGATGGACCTTGTGTCCAGTTTACAAGGCTCATACCTGCCAACCTTGCACAAGTGAAAACCGGGAGATAGGGGAAAGTGTTGTCATAACCTCGTCTCCCCCCCCCCCCCCCCCCCCCAAAAAAAAAAAAAAACCTTGCTCGCTTAAAATCTCTAGGTTTTAATGCAGAAATTGACTGAGCGAGTTGATTTCCCGGGAGGTTTACGGTGAAAACCGGGAGACCGGGAGATTTGACTCAAAACCGGGAGTCTCCCGCGTAAACCGGGAGAGTTGGCAGGTATGAAGGCTAGTCATGTGACCTAAATTGCGCTTTCTTGTTGGATACCTGCTTCATGAATAAGTGATGAATATTACAAAGTTTATTTGCATTTTCTGGTTTAAAACGTTTTTAAAAAATAGATCAAGTTGGTGTTTATTTGTAATTTCATGTGACCACTTTCAATAAATTAAAATTCTAACTTGAAAACTATTAGGTACCCTGGTTACCAGAGGCTTGAATCTTTACTCTATTACTGACACGCTAAGCCTAGACTTAGCAGGAGCTGATACAAATAAATTTGAAACCAAGTGTGACTGGGACTGGGAAAACAAGGCCTTGAGTAAATTATGCATTTTGTTAATGAGTGAAGCTTGGAGACTCGTTGGTAAGGCTTAGGGGGAAAAAGACGAAAATGCCAAATGGGATTTTTCTAATCCCCATCAAGCCCCAAGTAAAAATTTACATATCAAAAAATTGGTCTGTTCATGACTGCATTGAGAACATTAAATTTAAGCATGAGTCAACGAATACCCCCCCCCCCCCCAAGATCAAATCTTTAACAATAGCTACAATACCACATGCACACTATCACACAATATCTATATTGTGTGTTTCCAAAAAACATCCATACCCCCCTACGGAAGGGATTGGAAATTCCAGAGGGGTGGGGGTGGGGGTCAATTTACCTGATCTTTTCCATACAAACACTGTATTTTTCTTCGGAAATTCCAGAGGGGAGGGGGTCATTTCTCAACACCCTTCCGTGGGGGGTTGTATGGATATTTTTTGGAAGCACACATAATATCCAACAAATCAGTGGATTTCAAATTCTACAGGCTCTACTCGGCTCTCGAAACTTGGAATATCCGAGATTAGTATATACCAAATCACTAAATAGTCATTTTCGCGCGCTCTGATTGGTTTCTGAAATAGTAGATATCAAACGCTATTTACTGTTTTGAGAAAACTAGCAAAATGGCGACTCGTTTCACGCGCGATTCTGCGTTTTTAATCACCGTATTTTATTCTACTGATTTGGTATAATATACTAAAACAACTATCCCCCTCAGGGTCGGTGCCTAGCGGTGGATATATACCTCGACGCTTCGCGTCTCGGTATATATCCACCACTATTCACCTCCCCTTCGGGGGATAGTTGTTAAATATTCATAGTTCTGCGTCACGCGCAAGCTTCGGGTGACAATAGCAAACGATTCCAGGCAATAGAGCAGATTTCGTATGACTGTGAAAAGTACCGTGACACGGCGCGGTACGGTCGCGGTGGCGGTACCGAACCTGGCCTGCTGTAGATGCCGAACGAAATCGCGTAGTCGCGGTGCGGTCACGGCCACGGTACAACGGTGTCGCGGCACTTTTCACAGTCATACGAAATCTGCTCTATTAACAGTGTCTTACTTTTACACTAGTAGGTCAATTTGTATAGCTTAAACGTTTTCTGGTTTGGTTATTTGCCATTTTCTGGCTTTCAAATCCGACACTTTTCGCTGCCATAACTTATAGCCTACTAGAAGCTCAACCAATCAGAACGCAGCATTGACAAAAGACCACTAGTGTGATTATAGCTACGATATAACGCGCGCTCTGATTGGTCCAAATCTATGCACTATTTCACCGATAAAGTAGTGGTTCTCCTCCGCTATATCATAACAGCATTAGAGCACAACGTTCTACGACTTTATCGAAAAAATAGAGCACTTGTAATGTTGGGAGAGACACTTGAAACATTGCAAATTGCTTTGGATCAGGGTCGTTAGTAATCGGACGGGAAATCACAAGAAAATTTCCTAAAAACCATAATGGTTTTTATGGGTGGTTTTTGTTGGAAAAACCATTCAAAACCATGAATGGGTTTGGAGAAACCAAATCCATTCATAGGTTTTACAACAAAAAACAGTCTTGGTTAATGTTATAATATCGGAATGGGTTTCACAGCCAAATACACGCTGTTTTCTGCATATTTCAAACATGGTTTTTGCGATTAAAAAGCGTTAAATGTCAAATGGTTAGGTATGTGAATTCCATTTACAATAAATAGGAAAAACTGGATTTTATTCATTTCTTATATTTTTGAAGCGTTTTTTCCACAATAACCACTTCATGCGAAATGGTTACTGTGCAAAATCCATTTTTAAAGGTTACAACCTTGTGAAGGTCAAAGAATTCCTTTGTTATGAAAATTACTGAGTGGCCAATCAGAATCTAGTATGACGTAGCCCTGTTCCCTAGGGTCCAAGATGTAAAACAATACAAAACGGAGAAAAACAAAACAAAAATAACAGTTACCGGAGGGGTGAGCTCCCTGTGGTAGAGATCTGACGTCCGCACGCTTGAGTAGATCTAAGTAACCCTTCCTCAGGGACACGTTGTAGCGATGGGCAACAACGGGAGCAAGTTCAAAGTCAAACAGCTTACACGGCAAAAAAGTCCGCGTTTTCCAGTAGTTTTGAAGGTGGCAAAATGTCCGTAAAATTCCAAATATTCTTGTATAATCTTCACGTTTTGCCATCTCGGGAAAATACGACATTTTCCGTGGAGTTTTCCTTGCATTTTACGCGTCGTTAAATTCGATGTCATCCCTTACGTATTATGTCGGGTAAATCTTAGATATTCCTAGCGTTTTCCTCGCATTTTCTCGAACAGGAATTCGAAGTGTACCGTCGAGTTTTCCCGGCGTTTGCTTGGAAAGATTACGCGCGTAATCTAAACATTTTCCTGGTCAGAAAACGCAGGGAAAATTAACCCCGTATAATAACCCCCTTTGGTCGCGTTTTCCTCGCATTTTCTAAAACAGGAATATTCGAAGTGTTCCGTGGAGTTTTCCTGGCGTTTACTTGGAAAGATTACGTGAGTAGTCTAAACATTTTCCTGGTCAGAAAACACAGGGAAAATTAACCCCGTATAATAACCCCCTTTGGTCGCGTTTTCCTCGCATTTTCTTAAGCAGGAATATTCGAAGTGTTCCGTGGAGTTTTCCTGGCGTTTACTTGGAAAGATTACGTGAGTAGTCTAAACATTTTCCTGGTCAGAAAACGCAAGGAATATTAACCCCGTATAATAACCCCTTTGGTCGCGTTTTCCTCGCATTTTCTTGAACAGGAATATTCGAAGTATTCTGCTGACAGGAAGTGACGGACGTGATGTTAGTTGGTTCCACGCTACTTCAAGGTCTCATGACCCCGGAAGTTGTTATTAGCGAATCACAGTTCATGTAAGAAAACATAACACTAGTACGTCCGGGTTTTGACCAATCACAAGCGGTGTTTCATCGACCTGCATTGATTTTCATTGGACCAAACAGTTTTGGCTCTCTTTTCAAATCGTGCTGCTTGCCATAATAATACACCGTTATAAGTAGTCTCAAAAATAACACATTTGCTATACTCCTTTCCGTCTAAGCTTTCAATATAATGGCGTACAACAACCCCGCTAATTTCGGGTTGACATTTACAAAGCTAAAGGAGATCACAGACGCTGCAAAATCTAATAGAAGTATCAGTCAAGTGACGGTGAGAAACAAAAGGGTTCTTGTAGATAGCTAGAACCGAAGCGGTCGGACTGTCCACTGGGAATCATCAGACTAACGTGTTATTAAGAGGCTCGTCAAGTCATAGTCATGGAAGTCAGGATGAAAAAGGCTTTGAAGGCGGCTAAGTTAACCGCCGAGTGATGAACTGCCCTTGGAAAGAATACAAGCTGTCAAGCAGTAACGAACTCACGCAAGGTTAGCGTCCTTCAAGCGCAAATCGATGGAAGGTCCGCAGATAATACCAGATTTATCGGTTAGTATGAACATCCTTAACATAATAAAACGTTTGTGGCAGTTTGATTTAATGAAAAAGCTATTAATTTTAGCATATTGATGGCCGTTCTATAAATCTTAAACACGCTGTGAATTTGCATAAGTGTATCGCATGACTTGTCTGCTCTGGAATGTCGAGAATGTCATAGCACCTTGTTGTGCAATTATTTTCCTGCAAAAGCGACTTTGTTCTGAAATCTCAATATTTTAGCACCAGCATCTGGTTTTCAACAACAAAAACCTAATGCTGTGATCATACCTGAGTTGTTTAGTGCAGTAGCTAGATTTATTGATTTATGTATTTTGTTTTTGTTATAAACGTTAATAAATGCCGTTCCACTAGCTTCTACTGGATTTCTGGACAAATAACTTAAGACAGAATATGTAAGAGATTCCAGCAATGGTTGGCCAAAAGTATTGTTAGTAAAAAGTTTGATCTTTTTAAGGTTCCCATGAAAGAAACTAAGTAGTGGTCGTCCCGCCAAACATATCTCACGGAGACCCGAGAAACTAAATTTCAAAGTTTTCTAAAATAAATATATTTAAGCAATAAAAAGCGGATTTCCGTGGTTTATAATGTGAGAAACGCACGAGGGATGCTGGAATTCGAAAAACACGAGAAAAGTTTGAAACTCACGAGCCGTAGACGAATGAGTTCCAAACTTTTCAAGTGTTTTTCCTGCATCCCAAGTGCGTTTATCACAGTCTTAAATCACGGAAATCTGCATCTGCCGTGAGAATGCACAGTTCTCAAAACAACCAGAGCGCGCGTATTATCTTAGCTATTTTATAAAGTTATATTAATATATAAGATTTCTGTGAACTTTGAATTTATTTCCTCAGGTTCCCATGAGAATTGTTCGGCGGAGCGATCAGACACTGCTTATCACTTATATTCATACCAAAACCAAATCAAAATATTTACTACATATTTCAGTAACAAGATTTTTGACCACTTCTTGATTAAATTGCTCGAAGTTCTAAAACAATCTGTGTTAAATGCAGCCTGTTCGATCAGGGAGTCGATACTATCTTTTTGCGATTTCCATAATCAAGTTCTTGTTTTTGAATCAGAGTTATTCTTACATCACGCGCGTCAGACGTTTTATCTGTTGAACGCAATTTTTATAGATACACTCCCTCAGTTTGATATACGATTTTTTTTTGCTTTGGGAAGAACAAAATAGAAGGGAGCAGGAGATTTCTGTAGTGAAATGCAAAGGACTCCCTGAAGAATTCAAAACACGTTATGAAAACATCAACAAAACTGAAAGCAGCTTTTAATTTGTTTAATTTGTTTTCATTGTCCTTTGTTTCCAGACGAGACGAGACCCTTACCCATGAAGAAAAAGAGGATCGACCAGCAAAGGAAAAAAGCCGTCCACCTTGTGAGTTCGGACAAGACAGACTTAGGTAGTCATCCAGCATCAGAATCTAAACTGCCACTTTGATGACCTACTATACGGCCCTTCTACAATCAATTAGATGTTAAGTCATGAAGAGAAACACTAGCCTGAGCATCAGACCCTTCCCCTTTTCGGAAAAATGAGGCAGGGGCAGCCTTTCTTTGTTCTTTATTTTTCCCCAAGAAAGCCTGATAATCTGGGTAGTACAAAACGGGATTGTTGGCATTTATATCAGACTCTTGGGTGTGTCTGGGTCATACAAGTAAGAACCGACTTTCTTCTGGGTTAGGCCGCCTAACCAATTTCTTACTGTAAGATCCTTTATCAAAAGGAAAAGCTTCAAAATGGGCGAATAGAGAACTAAAGAGTAATGTTGAACTTATCTTACCTGTTGCTTTTTATGACAAGTTCCGCGGATGATTTGAAACTCAGGGGCACACAACGGATCTGTTCCGCAAAATATCTGTTCCGCACCCCCTTTTCTTGCTGGCTGGGAAAGTTTTTGCCAAAGAGGTTGCTGGGAAAATTTTTTCACGATGTTCTCCTGGGAAAACATTTTAACAGCTATTTCCGTCTTTGCTGGGACTTCTGGCTTTTTTTCCGTGGCTATTTTCGTAAAATGACGATCAAGTCACGCTAAGTCACGACTGAATATCGACTGCCGAGTATTTTGGTCAGCGGTAGTTGCGCGGGCGGGTCGAAAATGACAGTTCCAAAAAATTCAAAAGACTCGAGTCTCATCAGCTCTGGTTTGCTGTGTTTACTGGCTGTTTGGAGATGAAATTGCCCAATTTAAAGTAAGTAAATATATAATAGCAAATTAATACTTCTACATTGTTTTTCTCTGGTTAAGGTTTAATTTATTTACACGGATACTTGCATTCGAAATTGTCAGGAAATCCTCACTCGACAGCTGACTGCGGTGACAGCAGATGTAACTTTAAGCTTAAGTTATGAGAGAATGAGAACCACAGATAGTAAACTTCAAGCTTTGACTAGCAAACAGAACTCGGAAAAAGTATACAGAAGGTTATGTATCAGTCAATTCCAGCGGTGACCATCCCCCCCCCGGGACACCGTGGGGCATTTGCGCACCACTGCCTTCCCTGGGGTGGGGAATTTTGAAAATTTTGCTGGCCCCAGGGTCGGGAATTGTTTTTCCCCGGGGGAGGGGGGTGGGGAATTTTGGTTTTCTCATCTCAAGCGCGTCGGGTTTTGCGAACTACAACACCAGTTACAATAACTATCGTTTGGCAGTTACAAAGTCCCAGTTACAGAAAATAACGCCACATAAAATATAATGCAGAGCATGGCCCGTATACACCACGTTTGGGGAAGACAAATTTGCACATTTCGCAGTTAACGTCTTCTATAGAGAAGAAACAGATTTCGCAATTTCGTCTCAGTGGAAAAACATAAAAATGAATTGACACTATAAAGGAGTACCAATTTCGCAAAAAGTCAAGTAACATAACTGTGAAATAGTTGCTCTGCAAATAGAATAAAGGTACATTTCGCATTGAGAGATTCCGGGGACAACTTGCAGAAATGGCTACAACGGCCAATGGCTTAGGAATGTCTACCGATATTGTACTAATACCTTAGTTTCACTTCTTTATTTACATTTTGTCTCACTTTCAGTGAAATGAGAACTCGTTCAAAGACGAGAAAACTAAAGTACATTTACTGAAACGAATTATAAATGCTCGGACAGTATAAATGGAGTTGAAGTTTTTGTTGTGAAGCTCACGCAGAGTCGATGGAATCTTATCGTCTTTTTCTCGTCCCGGGGGTGGGGCATTTTTCCGCTTTTTGTGTTCCCCGCCGTGGGGTATTTTGCATTTTTGCTAGCCCGGGGGCGGGGAATTTTCAGTTTTATTTTTCGAAATGACCAAAATCCCGGGGGTTGCCCGGGGGGGGCATGGTCAGCGCTGGAATTGACTGATACATTAGTGCAATACGTTTGACGGCTTCTGTTTAAAATATATTTCCTTTGGAAATTCCTTTGGAATCTCTACCTACAGCATACTTGCCAACCCTGAAAACTCCAAAACTGGGAGATTTTGTCAGTTTAGTAATGAAACCATTTGCATACTTTAAATTAGGGAGCGGTCATTAGTTATTGGTGGGGGAGGACTAGTAAATTTGGGTAGAGGGCCACGATGTTTTGGGCGCCCATTTAGTGAGGATCTTATTTTTTTGGCCACCAGATAAGAGTATTTTAAAAGTATTCTGAGATCCGGAAGGATATTTGAAAATGCCATTCCATGCCACTCATAGGATACTTCACCTGGAAACTCAGATCTGGAAAGGTATCCTCAAAGCCTCACCAGCAAACTTTCTCTCGGATTTTCCGTGCTTTCCGAAACTGATGACCGCTCCCTTAGACTGAGTAAAACAAACTCTCATGTCATGCTTTGTGTACCATGCAGGGATGTTACAGCATTGTGCTCTTTCAACTCTCATGGCATGCTTTTGTGTACCATGCAGGGATGTGACGGCATTGTGCTCTTTCAACTCTCATGGCATGCTTTTGTGTACCATGCAGGGATGTGACGGCATTTGCTCTTTCAACTCTCATGGCATGCTTTTGTGTACCATGCAGGGATGTGACGGCATGATGCTCTTTCAACTCTCATGGCATGCTTTTGTGTACCATGCAGGGATGTGACGGCATGATGCTCTTTCAACTCTCATGGCATGCTTTTGTGTACCATGCAGGGATGTGACGGCATTTGCTCTTTCAACTCTCATGGCATGCTTTGTGTACCATGCAGGGATGTGACGGCATTTGCTCTTTCAACTCTCATGGCATGCTTTTGTGTACCATGCAGGGATGTGACGGCATTTGCTCTTTCAACTCTCATGGCATGCTTTGTGTACCATGCAGGGATGTGACGGCATTGTGCTCTTTCAACTCTCATGGCATGCTTTGTGTACCATGCAGGGATGTGACAGCATTGTGCTCTTTCAACTCTCATGGCATGCTTTGTGCCGGCATTGTGCTCTTAAATTAAAAATTACGGCGTAGCAATTTGATTAGGAATTGTCGCATATTAAGTTAAATCAATTCTCCTGCTCATATCATGTTTCATAATTGCAAGCAACATATATTGCATTACCTTTGGGTCTTTGGAAAAGCATTATCGGAATCCTAAAACACTTGTGGACTTTTCTAGTAAGATTTCAGCAAATACGGCAATCACTGCTCAATCTCAATGGTTCCATGTCAGGTATGTAACAACTCTTGATGGATGCTGCTTTATCATCACAAGCATTACAAAAAATAGTACACAGATAAGTGACAAGAATACAATTGCATCGAATTTTTTTTTTTTTACATCTGTTGACCACGGGAAAAGGTCAAAAGTGTTTACTGTTGTTTGTTAAAGGTTGTATTAACACACATTTTTAAAAAGGTGTGATTTTTTTCCTGGCTGGCAAAAACTTTATGTATCCCCTTGCTGGCTGGGAAAATTTTGAACTGAAGCTCTGCTGGGAAATATCTCTGGAGGTGCCTCCTGGGAAAAAGGAACAGATAAATTTTTCCCAGCAACTTTTAAAACTCATTTTTATGGAACAGAAACACTTGCAAACACCAAAATAAGCCATTTAAACACATTTAAGGAGGGGGTGCTCGTTGTGTGCCCTCGGAAACTATGCCTGAATACAGGAATACACCGCTTTCATAATGGCCGCCGCTCATTTACGTGAGGCATTCAAACTTTAAAACTATTTGAGATTTTGACATGAAAACTATTAACCGTTATAGCGCCTGATGACTTTCAAAGCATTTGTGGAGCTGAGATGAAAACAGCAAATCTTGGACGAGATATAAGGATCTGAAGTTCTCAAAATACACCAAAACGAGGCCAGAGAGGCTTCTAGTGAAAACCCCATACAAAACTCTGTATTTGTGGGGTCCTACAATTCCGTCAATATTTAACCAAATTGTACTACAAGTTTCCGAAACAGTTCTTGAGCAGCAAGTTTTTGACTACAGTAAATGTTTCTTTCGCCTTTAATTAGAAAAACTGAATTGTGAAAGTGGTGTATATTTTTTATTTAGTGATAATGAATGTTTACCACCATATGCATTGCTACGCGGCCTCAAAATTCACTGTTGCGATTGGCAATTTTACGCAAGACCATTGTAATGATTTTCTTGAACCAGAAAGATAAACATTCGAGGCAAGGTATACAAGGGTAGCTTAAAACGATTTTGGTTGATATGGCAATCAATTTCGACCCCCTGAAGTGGCCGAATCCAGCGTTTTGGTTTGATTGACGGCTGAAAATCGCCGCAATGCATACAGTGGTAAACTATAGGACACTTTGAAATCTACTGTTAGACATTTAAAACAATATGTATAACATTTATAACATACATTTATGCGTTAATGTTATGATTTTATCTACAATTTAGTAATGCCTATGTGAGTGAGTTATGTGTATAAGAAAGTTTATTTTGAATAAAAATGTATTGAATGGTAATATCGTGTTGCGAGTTTAACTAATGCTGAGAGATCGTGACGCACGGGAAAGCCGAATTATCCGGCAAAAATCCTACAGGGAAAGTGCAGTGAAAACGCGAATTATCCGGCAAAATCCTACAGGGATAATGCAGGGAAAACGCGAATTATCCGGCGAAAATTATGCACGGAAAATGCAGGAAAACGCGAATTATCCAGCGGAAATCCTACAGGGATAATGTAGGGAAAACGCGAATTATCCAGCAAAATCCTACAGGGAAAATGTAGGGAAAACGCGAATTATCCGACGGAAATTATGTAAGGAAAATGCGGGAAAACGCGAATTATCCGGCAACATCCTACAGGGATAATGTAGGGAAAACGCGAATTATCCGGCCAAAATCCAACAAGGATAATTTAAGGAAAACGCGAATGTTCTATTTGGGAAAACGTGAGAGGTGATAACTGGAAAACTCACGTGTTCCAGCCGTTTTCCTCAAACAGACAACGCCAGGAAAAGTCGCATAATGCTGAATTTTGCCAAGTAGTAAAACGTACAGGTAAACGGCACGTTTTCTGCCTCGGGAAAATTGACAGGAAAATGCATGGGAAAACGCGCGTTTTACTGATGGATAAATAGAGGAAAACGCCAAGATTATGTTACGTTTTCGGCGAATTTTCCTCGCATTATCCGAACGGAAAATGCCGGACTTTTTTGCCGTGATAGACGCATATCACGTTAATATGGCTTAATGATATCTTACAGCTATCAGGAAACGAAGCCGAAAACGAATTAGTAAAACTGCAAAGTTTGGTGAAGATTGGTTGAATACTGACCAAGATATAATTTTTTCTAATTTACTGATTCTTACAATAAAATGTATGGTGGTAGCGCATCGATGCGCTACCAGCGTCGTTTTGATGTTTTTGCCCATACATTTTACTGGTGATCCAGGGTTTATCCCGACTATGGACACGGTGTGTATAGTTGTGCAATATTCCAGACTAAAAATTCCTTTTTAAAAAGTTGGCTAATTTGCATTGTGCAATGTCAAAATACTATATCGGGCCATTCCATTTTTAAGCCGAACCTCCCCGGAAGAGCTCATTTTCTTTAGTAACCCCCTCGGAAAAAAGAGCCCTTTTTGAATTGCACTCCCTCGGAAAAACCCACGAAAGAGGCTATTTTTTATTGCACCCCCCCCGGAAGAACCCATGGAAGAGGCTTTTTCTTATTGTATCCCCTCGGAAAAACCAACGGAAGAGCCTTTCTTTCGGTTTGACCTCCTCGGAAATGGCCATTTTGCTATACCCCCTAGGAAAACTTCTTCTGTAGGGGGGTGCGGCTAAAAAATGGCAATGGCCCATAAGACCAATAGTTTAAAATAAACAACACTAGGCTCTTCACCTCTCTCCTCTATGTTCTAGCTTGTTCTCCAACAAAGGTAACTTTAACTCAGTTGTACTGAGTGGACCACCATGTTGAAATGCATTTATTGACTCATTCAATCTATTTATTTATTTACCAGGTAAGTCGTTCATTCTTTTAAAGAACATTAGAGACTGCATGGGAAAAGAAAAACGACAAAAAAATCTATGTTATAATAATATCATGACATTTTATGTCAGCCTGAAAGGGTTATTCTTTAATCCCAACGATTAGGCAGTATCCATTGATTGTTCTTGCTCATTATGTTGTGTATCCCTTTTGTCTCTCTTTTTATCCCGCTCTTCCTGGTCTTCCGTACTTTGTGGTATTCCCGGTTTAGCTATAGCGTGCTCTCTACCAGCTGCAAGCTCAGCTTCTCCATCCGGGGCTAATCGCTCTACTTGTTCCGAACCTTCTTCGCCAATAATTTCTTCATCTTGCTTCGTCTCCTCAACTCTATCACGTCTTTTGTCACGTTGTTCCAAAGGTGGTGTTACCAAATCCTTGTCCTTGCTAGGTTGTTCGGTCTCGGTGTGTTCGGACGCACTCTTATTGTTGTCATCGGGTATTTTGCTTCCACTTGACATCCTGTCTGCACTCAGTCTTTCGTCAAAGAATTTGAAAACCGATCTGAATGCGTAATGAGATGTCCATACATGTTCTAGTGTACCTAAAGCGATAAAGCAAAAGCACAGTCGTAAGTATCAGCAAATGTTTTGGGTGTTCAGAAACTACGTGCTAGGAAGGTCGAGTAACTCTTTCAATAACAAGTTTTTTTTATAAAAACGTTAGGCTTGACAAAAATTATTATTTTTTCATTGCCAATACTACCTTTTCAAGAATTTGAGGCAAAAAATATAACGCGATTCAAAAACAAAGCAACATAAAGACAGATTGACTTACTAGAGTGCAAATTGTAAAATCGTGAAACATTTGTAATAAATTGTTTTTGTTTACAACCCGGAGTGTGCCAACCAGAGAAACTCAACCCGGATTTCACTCAAGAGGAGCCCACTACCTAGGGTTACTAGACTACTGCCGCTCTACTAACTGAGCTATCAGCCCCTTTGATTAGTCATGATTAGGGATTTGACTCATACATCAACCACAATAGTTCAGTTGGTAGAGCGGCAGTCCAGTAACCCTAAGGTCGTACTGGGTTGGAATCCAGATTTGTTATTAAAATCCGGGTCGAGTTTCTCTGGTTGGCGTACTTCGAGTTAGACGTCCCTGGGGATGATTCAATATCGAATTTGTTTGTCAATTCATTTTTACGGCCCTTCCTACTTCACTACTAGCTTATTAACCACATTACCCACAAAAAAAAGTAATACTGTTTCACTTCTTTGGCTTACCATGACGCTCATAATATCTACGAAGCATGAACAGAGCCATACAACTTCATACTTAATCGTTTTGAATTTAAATTGCTTTTTCCCCTTTCGAACTTTTTTTTCAAACTTGGCATGTTTGCATCTCCATGTTTGATATTCATGTTTGGAACAATAAAAAACGCGCCAAAACGCGACTTAAAGAAGAGGCTCACCGTGCTCGTTTACGCGCCATCAGGCAGTACATTAAATGTACTTGATGCGCAAGCAAAATTCGAATTTCTGACATGCAGAAATTGGTCCTTGTTACGTGCAAAAGTTTAAATCATCGGGGATGATCGTCATATCTTTTAGGGATCAAAATCACGGGTGTTGGCCTCGTTTAGGGGTGACCTTCATCTGCAATAAAATCTAAGTGAGATTGGTATCTTTTAGGGCTCTAAGAAAGAGGCAAACCTTCAAGAAAGAGAGAGAGTACTTGTTGACAAGATGGTAAATTAGACAACATCGAAGACGGAAATTTCTTGATGGGTATCTTTTAGGGGAAAAAATTATTTGATCCACGCCCTTTTTGGTATCTTTTAGGGATGAAGCTGAAAATTCCCGACGACCATCCCTCACCAAAAAATATGGGAGTTCCCCCCGTTGTTTCAGTAAAGTCGTGTGTTCCTCTTGCTGTGTACAACTATACAGTTTAGCGCCCATTATACAAAAAATATTGAATGTCAGGAGCCCATTACCTAGGAGCGTCCCAAGTTTTCATAGTGTAACATGGGACACGAAGCCTTAAGTTATTTTTAGTTTCACATTTTCACGCCAAGCTTACGACACACAAATGAGAACGTTAGGCAGAAGAGCGTGAAATGAACATTCTCATTAAATTGCTCTTAGCCAAAATGTTATATACCTGCGGATACCCTTTTGCTGTCGGATGAGCTGACAAATGGAGATTTGATGGCCGTGTCCAATGGCAGGTCAGACGATACCCAGTTCCTCGTCCGCTAGAGAACATAACAAATTAACTTTGTTGTTTGATTAAGGCTGATTTCCATATAGTCTTATCTGTCGTATCTGTCGCATCAGTCAACCGTGAAACAAAAGAATAATTCCAATTTCCATTGTTTCACGGTCGACTGATGAGACAGATACGACTGATAAGACTATATGGAAACCAGGCCTTACCCTCAGTTCACTCAGTTGGCTTCTTTATGAGATTTAATGACAACATCTCCACTACCCTTTTGGATTTGGCGGAAAAGCCACTCAGTTCAAGATGCACATTCAACATTTTACTTACATGTAGCTTTCAAGCCAAAAAGATAGCACAAGGGGAGGTTTGCATAAAAGTTGCATGACGTGCAGGCTTGATTTATTCAGACTATTCTCATAAATGTTCATGGTTAAACATTATCAACAAATATCAACATCGGTGAACATCCTTTCAACAGGATGCCACGACGAAATCGTCGAACAAATGTTCACTGCAGCTATTATTTTGCCTCAATGAAGATACTGCTAGACATTACCATTCTGAACCAGTGTCTTAGCGTTTGACTTGCTCCTTGGTATGATAGGCTGTGTACAGAATCCGTAAACGCCACAGCTTTGACGCGTGACATAGCATCTTTACACTTTTTCATCTAGAAGAACAGCACATCACATACATTAGTACCTTGTATTGTAGTGGAATGAAGCTTTGTTTGTGCTGCTTTTGTTGTGTCTACAGGGATAAAATCCGGGGGGGGGGGGTGCTCGTCGTACCTTTTAGCAATTTTAGGGTTTAAAATCAGGCCTCTGGTACCTTTTAGGGAGTCAAACTTGAAAAATATTTTCCAGATAGGTCCCTGTAAATCAACAATGGTTTTTATCAATATCGCACTTGTTGTGGTAGCCTGAATTAAAAAAAAATACGAGAGAAAATTACGAGGGAAAAACACATCTGAAATTCAGGCTAACTTGCTGGTACCATTTAGGGGTCAAAATCAACTAAACCACACCCTTTCTGGTACCTTTTAGGGGTCAAATCAAAAGTTCCCGACGAGCACCCTTGCCCCCCTGGGATAAAATCATCTTCCCACAGGTTGCTTTGAGCATAAAACAATCATAATGGTACCATGGACAAGCGTGTGTCTATTGCAGAAAAAAGTGATAATTTATCCCCTGTAGGGGTACTCCTTCAAGACTATATGGGATGCTCCAAACAAAAGGGGTAGGTTTGGAGGCCTGAGGTATACAAAAGGGTAAGGAAATAGCAACATGAAAGTAGTATTAGTAATTATATGAAAGGGTAGAAACTTGTAAGTTTTAGTATATATATCTGCAAGTTTGCAAGATGGAGTATACATATTTCACAAATTGCAGACGCATTTTTTCTAGCCCCATGTAACACAGCTGCATATCTGCACAAAATTGTTGACTTTATAATGGCAAAATTATGTCACAGTTGTATAATTAAATAGGGTATGAAAAGATAAAATTCATGTTCAACATATAACACCAGTGGCAGCAATTCTACTGATAGCTATTAAAGATTTGACTTGATTTTCTAGATTTATTTTTATGAAAGGCATCGATGTATGCGTCTTCTCGGATAAGGACGTTAAACCGTAGGTCCCGTCTCTCACATACACTACACTAACCGGAACCAGAGGGACGTTAAAGAACCACGGGGACGCGGGAGTGACCATCCCCAGTGCATAGGGCTCACACTCATACTAACATGGTCGAGCGTTTCATACATGAGCTTCTAGCTCGGGAGATTGGGTGACTACTCCCCACGTTATCGACTTAAAATAAATCATTTACATTTACATTTATGGGGTATCATTTGGAATCAATACAAAAGGGGCGCCATTTTAGCAAACATTGGCATATTAAAGGGTATGGGATTGATAGTCCGGGTGAACCATCCCTGTATAGAATATGACATATTTATCCTATACAGTATGACTGTTCACAGCTCCCCCTCATACAAAGTACATAAGTTAATGCTGCACAAGGCAGATGTCCTAGAGCGGATTTCACATGACTGTCAAGACTTGTTATGTAATTGCGATTGCTTTGCGTTCTCATTGGCTACTCGTTTCTCTCAGCCAATCAAATTCTGTAGTAAATACCATTGCATAATTACTTAGGAATTGGTTCGGCTTGCAATTGGCTGAGAAAAAAGCCATTTAGGAGCAAGTCATGTTTTCTCTCGATTCTGATTGGCTAGTGATTGCTCAATTGCAATTGTTTTCACGACAGTCATGTGAAAACCGCTCTAATGTTAAATTGAATGATTGTTCTTACTGCATGCACCACCACCACTCCTCCATAGCTATGCGCCACTATAACGATATCACGGGCAGTAGCTCTGCTGATGAAGTGCTCCCACACATACACAAAGTGGTCTTCAGGTGACTCACTACCCTGAAAACAAACTGACAAAACTCAATCAAGTATTTTTTACACTACTTTAACTACCAAGGGCTTCATGTGTCTTGCACATCAGGGGCTCTCAATCAGTGTTTCTAGGATACATGGAAGAGCTCATAATGAAATCAATACGCTCAGCACATGAAGCAGGGTCCGTGGTTTGATGCGCTGATGCGGAAACGCATAATTTTCTTCCAATACAAATGATCTATTTTGAAAAAACGGCTACCATGATGCATGATGTTTCCAACAAAGTTGCGCCGGTTCTGATACAGAAGCTTTTTACTAAAACAGAAGATGTGCATAATTACAGTACAAGGGCGGCTTGCAGTGGAAATTTTTATGTCAAATCATCAAGACTTGAGATCCAGAAACTTTCATTTTCACGGTCTGGATCCTGTATTTATAATAGTTTACCAGTAAGTTTGAGAAATGAGAATAAAACGAATTTTAAGCAACAATTAAGAATAATATTGATACATTTGTTAGAAACTGAAAACGATTATATTGGTGTGGATAAAATGATCTCGAGGATGCCCAAACTTTCATTCGCTTAATAACATCTTTTAAATTCATCTTACTTAATTTTCTTTCCCTTTTTCTACTTTTTCGCTTTTTCCCTTTTATGTATAAACAAGTGATGCAGCTCTAATGAAAAATATTAATAATAATCTGTTTGTAAATCTAATGCCATCCGCCTCGACTAGTTTTTCTATTTGCGGATGGCGTTACCTTATTTCTCTACTCTATTTATTTCCAAAATAAACTTCTTGTTGTTGGCTTTTTCCGCATAATGCGCATAATCCGCCGAATCCCGCATAATCGAGCATAATTTCCCAAAATTTTGTGAAAATCATTAAAAAGGCATCATTACTTGGTGCTTCTCACGAAAGTGATACATTTATTCTGAAATCGTCTGTCCAAAACGTCAAAGCAACTCGACAGAAATGAAAATAACAAAGCGTTCTATATCGCGCCGCGCTTGTTTGCGTCTTGCAAAGTAAAAAAAAAAAAAAAAAGCGGGAGAGGACGCTAACCACGATAAACACAGTCGACTTTATGCAGTTAACATTTATCATAATCACATCACATTACGCTTTTTCATGGATCATTTACACGACAGAAACGTGGCTACTTCCGACGATTGCAGATCGCTCTCGCGAAGGGGGGTAGTTTTGAGCATTACGCACAGAACAACGCAAACAAGCGCGACGAGTTTTTGTTATCATGAGAGATCGTAACGATAGCTCTGATAGTGTGCGTGTAGCTCTCGTGACCGTTCAGTTCATTTCTTAATAGGAGTGCGTTGTTACGTTCCTTGTGGTATGGAAAAGGTAATTAACGCTATTTTGTAAGGAAGTGAAAAGCTTTATTACAAAGTGAAAACATGTCTACCTGAAAGAAACGTAGCGTTACGTTAGTAAAGCGTAGCAATTGGAACTCATCACAAAGCATTTTATAAACAAACAAGAGTTGTTGAAGTCAAATAGCAGCTATATACATGTAACAAAACAGCAGAAAAGAGCAAAATATGTTACAGCACCAGGAAAAATATAGTGCGCAATCCCGCATAATTTCGTATTTTTAGCGCATAATTTCAGAAAAAATCGCGCATAATTTCATAAAAATCCCGCATCAAACCACGGGCCTGATGAAAGTGTTTTGATTGTCCCCAAGTGAAAGCCAGGTCATTACAGGAAAAACCCTTTTGAACCTATGAGAGAATTAATTATTAGTTTCATTTTTAGAGATGCCTCGATCTTTTTTCTTACCCTTATTCTAAGTGATTTGCCATCTTTCATTTCCACATTTTCATTTCCATTAGTAATAAGCACACCATATCCTTCCTAAAAAGATCAAAATAAAGTAAAAATGGTTTAGAAAAGTGTCAATTAAGAACTGATGTCCATTATTAAAGCTACAGAATAATATAATCACTGTGTACCTTTTGTGCTTGTGATATGTACGGCAACATTGTTCCACTGTCTAGACAATCATTGATGATCAGACTGTTTGAAGAATAAGGAGAGGATTAACTGAAAATGCTTGATTTGGAATGGATTCTGATGCAAGTGTGGAAAGAAAAGGTGTGGAAAACCTAACATTCACATGCAGTACTACAAAACCCCATGGAGGATGACAGCAGGGCTCAAAATGAAGAAATAACTATAGTCATAATGATTGTTGTACTAACATCATTAGCATTATTCTTCAAAATAATATACTAGGTGTAAATCCATTAGATTACAAATTCAAGTAAAGGTTAAAAGTAAACATTTCCACCTTTCCATGACGCCATTATCAAGACAAATTAATGAATATGACCACCCCCCAACCTTGCCTTCTTCCCCCATATGAAACCCCACCAGAGGGAATTTCACAAACCTGAATAGTACCGAATAGTTAATTTGAAATTCAGCGGTCGCGATCATCATGATCATCAGGTAAGAAATTGTTTGTTATTTTTGTTTGACGAGCCGATTCTCAATTCCTTGGCCGGAATTTCAAATTAAGAAGATAACTAAATGAATTGTACTTTTTTCCATTTTTTGGTGCTATTCGGAACTATTCGGTACTATTCGCTCTTGACTATTCGGGTTTTCCAGAAACCCCATAAAATGTCAATGCATGAGAGAAAATTAAAGTGCCTATAATAACAAAATAGTTTTTTGCTTATAAGAAAGCCCTTTCAAAATAGTGAAGAATGTTTGTTTGACGTTCATAGCACTAATGGTTCCAGAGATATTCAGGTTTTTAACTTATGCAAATTAGGTAACTGATGATGTCATAGCAGGAAGCGTGACAATCCTGGAAACTTCATTTCACCATAACAAGACAAGAAATGTTCAGGCAATCTTCAAACTTGGTGATGTTAAAGAACAGCATTGACAACAAACCTCTGTGTATTTATTAGTGTTGCCATGGTAATGATTTGTCTCTTTGAAAAATAACGAAAAATCTGTATTATATTCACCTAGTTGTGTAATCATATAAAATACGGCAAAAAGTGTTTCTACTACTGTTGTGAGGTGTTCTTTTGAGTTTCACAGGATTTCATACAAATCTCAATATTTTACAGATTTTTGCTAATTTATTTATGTGCAGCCCTGGTGCAAAGGCTGTTACCATGACAACCCTAATAAATATATTTGGGCAAGGGTATTGGTATGCTGCCTAATATTCTCAAGTTTGAACAGTGTCTGTCCCTTTGTTGCTAAGATATAGTAGGAAGCATTTGCTCTGGATTTATCTGTCCCTGCTATGATGTCACCATTTGCCTAATTTGCATCAGTTGAAAATCTAAATATTATCTCTTGCACCTTTAGTGCTACAAACATCGAATAAATACCATTCTTCCCCATTTTGAAAGAGCTTTCTAATAAGTATAAAACGATTTTGTTATTATAGGCACATTAGAAGACATACAATATGTACTGTACAATGCATTCTACCTTCGTGCCCACTGCCCTGCCCGGACAACTCCACTGCCATGAATGAGGATCATCAACTTGTCAGCTGCTAGGGCATCATCACTCATAAAAAAGAACACTTGACCTTCATCTTCCTTTGCATCAGCCTACAAACACAGCACATGCCTTGTACATTTGCCACTACTTTCACAGTAAGGTCAAGCAAAAATAATGCTACTTACCGGTACAAACACTTTCTTCAATCCTGAAGTTGTTACCAGCAACTGATAAACATGTTTGGTTATTATCTGATGAGAAATGCCAAAAAGAGAGCATATTAGCAGACACAGATTAAAATACATAATCAAATGGTTGCATATTATCATCACACACCTCGCCAAGTGCTTCATAGTGCTTCTGGTTGTATTCTCTGTCAAATTTCTTCACTTCAAAATGAAACTTTTCACCTGTTTGTTTGTCCCTCAGCTCTCCTTCTAGGGGAACGCAACAAAAACTGTAGCTTAGCATCAGCCATTTGAGGGAGATTTATGATGCTATATTTCATGACCATTTCTTAAAACACTTGATGCCTGGGAAGGGGTTGGGGTACTTCAAGGTTAAAAATGGTATGACCATCAGGAAGCCCAAATTTCCACCCGAAAAAATACCCCTCGGTCGGAAAATACCTTCAGGGTGCCATTTTAGTTTCAAAGAACACCTAGAAAATACTGGATTTTCTTCAGCATGCCATTTCTGTTCAAAGAATCTTTAAAAAATACTGCATCGCCGATTTTAACCCCTAAAAAAATATACCCCCCAGGACTTGATGCCAGCAACTTTTAGCGCTTTGATAATGGGATCCTAAGGCAAATATCACCAGGAATACCATGTAAAAATTTCTTACTTTCATTAAATATGTACCCAAATTCTTCTAATGTTTCATATGAGTAGAATACTGGCCTCTCAATGTTTGCTCTTCCTGCCCCTAAAGAAAGAAATAACACAAACAAAACCTTACAAACAATTCCTGTACCACAGGATGTCAAACTCTTTGGTCAACAAGACAGTGAAAATGGGGTTGGGGGACTTTGCTTGATATGAGGGTGGGTATGTGCCACTGTGGGGACCTCCAAATACAGAGAATATTGTCTGTGCCAACAAATGAGTCTATCTTCCTTGTAGAAGACAGAAGGTGTCCACTACACAGTCTATAACTTCTAAAGAAGCAGCTAAATGCTGTGCAGGTCTTCATTATCATACCCCATAGGCCTTATCATGGTTTCCGCCAGCATTTTGTTGGGTAGGCAAGAAGTTCAAAATCCCACATAAACTCTGCAAATGCGAAGTGAAATTATTGTGAAAATATTGCACATATCAACAAAATACTTAAAATAAGTGCCCAAACAATCAATCTATTAAATTTCAGCTTCCTACGCTTTCTCTAAAGCAGGGAGTTGTGAGAGAACAACTCCCTGCTCTAAATCAAGCGATTGTTGTTTTTAGTTTCCCACATCTACCCTGTATTTTGACAGGCTTTTTATGCATTGATGCACACATATTTTAGAGAATTAAAAACGCAATTGCTCAGTTCACAGTAGCTATAAGAATGCTATGATTAATATTGTGTTGACATGTTTGATATTTTCACAATGATTTCACTCTGCATTTTGCAGTGTTTATGTGGGATTTTGAACTTCTTGCCTACCCAACAAAATAGTGGCAGAAACCATGATAAGGCCTATTCTAGAGAACATTTTGTTTGTGTAAATGATACCCCATTCTACTGGCTGAAGGAAAAAATTGGGACCCCATTTCACAACACATACCGTAGCCATATAGCTCTTGTAAGGGAGTAACCCCAGGGAATTGACATAACATTAATCATATTATGTATAATCAATGTATCTCAATTGTGAGATTAGAAAAAACAGAACTACATTAATGTATACAATGTACATGCATCCTTAGCCTCTGGTATAACAATAATTTCTTTTGGAGAAAATTGAATAAGAAATGGAAACTTTTTGAAATGTTTAGGCATAAAAAAAACAGGGAAATTGAGCATAATTAATTTTCTAAATTCTCACGGAAGACAGGTCTCACTGTTTTGGCTCATAGACATGGTGACAATCACAATGGAGGCATAATGACTGTTTGCAGTCTACATAAAATTAAAATCTGGTTAACGTATCAGGTTTTGCCAGTATAATTATATCCTAATATTCTAACAATCTTACTGTAAGCTCTTTATTTATATGATTTGCCCGAGGGCCGGGCAATCCTCACAGAGCGAGGCTCCAATTACGAGGTTCCCTGGTCAGTGTAGTGGGTTAATAAGTTGTAAGCCCTGCAATGAGGATGGGCAACTTCCGACGTCCCCGTGGTTCTTTAACGTCCCTCTGGTTCCAGTTAGTGAAGTGCATGTGAGAGACAGGACCTACGGTTTAACGTCCTTATCCGAGAAGACGCGAAGGTCTAACCATTTGCAGATGTTAGAGCAAAGGCAGCACCTTCTCCTCAATTATTAGAAAAAGACCCTGAGTGTTGGCCCGGCCGGGTTTTGAACTCCCAACCTCCCGCACATAAGCCCGGCGCTCTACCACTGCGCTAACCGGTCGTGTAATGCAGTTTTCTTTCTTTTTATTTTTTCCAGCCCAGTCCCTGGTGTTCTGGGCAGGTACAGTTATTAGAAGATTGGACATCACCCAGAAGCAGGGTTTAAAAAAGCAGCTGGCTGTGTGTTGTAGCTGACACTTTTTGCTTCTTTGCCAGCCATTTTAGGTCATAAATATAACAAAAGTCATGGTTTTAAGAAATTGAACATGTGTAGAAACTTAAGGTCAAATTGTGTGCGAAAACGGCCAAAGAACAATTGCAAATTGTGTAGCAACTTAGCAGATGGTACAGAAATTGCTCTATGATGCATATACGTACCCAGCATTACCGCACCTTGTCAGTGCCCTGGAATATTATCATTTTCAATTTTTGTGCAGGCTATTTTTTGTACTATGTAGTGACCACAGACCCAGCAAAATTTGAGCAGATTTTGAAAAATTACTTTGAACTCTGAGATGCATCCTGACCCAGCCCTCATACACCTTATTCCAAAATGGCTGACTGGCCCTTGATGTCTCGTTCTCATGAAATTATTCTTTTCTTTTATATTCACTCAAGCTCAAAGACAAAAGATAGTTTCACCAGAGTGAGGCCACAAGGGCCAATGGAATAAAAAGTCACCATTTTGGAATAAGCCAGTTAGAGAAGCCACTGAAGTGCCAAGCATATCAAGAACTTTGGCGGAGATTCCTATCTGAAAAAGACCCCATAAAGAGGAAATCGCTGTTCTATCAGACAAGAAAGATGCATACAGAGCTAAAGAATGCCTACTTCAAAACCAAGGCAGATCAACTGAATTTTGCAAGCGATCAAAGGGACACAGAACAGGAATTCCGGCTTATGAAACAATACACCTCAATGGCATGGCTGAATAGACCACTTGTGTCAACTCGAAAAACTTGAGGAACACTTCATTGTGCACTTTAGTGACCGTAAATACGAGGCGCAACCCGAATTAGAACAACCGGAGTGTTATCCCCACATAGTACCACCAGATGATACACCCACGATAGATGACTCAACACCAGAACGCGGAGAAGTAGAGAACAGCATAAAGAAAATGAATGGCAAATGTCAAGGGACAGATAACATCTATGCCGAACAACTGAAGTACGTGCAGTCAACAGGACTGATTAACTACATCATGCTACTCATTGGTTTGATATGGTCATGCGCTCAGGTACCAGTAAAGTGGCTAACAGCAAGCATTACTTGCTTATACAAGAAGGGCCGGAAGTCGATGGCAGAGAACTATAGAGGGCTGAGTATAATAGCTACAATATCGAAAGTCCTATCTGGGATAGTTGTCAAAAGGATAAGGGAGGTATATCAACACATCCTATTGCAGTCGCAGTTTGGTTTCCGAGCAAACAGATCGACTACTGACGCCATATATGCACTACGTCAACTACTCGACAATGCAAGGAGATCAAAGAAACCATTGTTTATAGCGTTTGTGGACCTGAAGGCTGCGTATGACTGGATACCGAGGAATGCCTTGTTTAAATGTCTAGAGAGCCGACTGAAGGCCCCTCGCTTGATATCTATATTACATGCACTCTACACCGGCATGACGTGCATACGTGAAGGGAAGCAAACATCTTTTTGACACAGTGGTAGGATGTAGACAGGGAACACTGGAATCTACAATTCTTTTTAACATCTATATGGATTTCGTTGTCCGAGTGGCCCATCATGAAGTTCTGAAGGAGCGCCCAGTGTCAGGTACTAAGGTTGAGTACTCCATCCCTAACGAAGTATCGCCACGGGAATATCACCTGAAAGCTCCATCTCGGGGGACTACCCAGATAACTGAACTGCTGTTTGCTGATGATAATTTTTGCCAGCTCCGTAGAAGAACTGAGGACTATCCTAGAAATCTATGACCAAACCTTTACACACTTCGGCTTGAAGATGTTATACAGTAAAACCGAGACTATGGCCTTCAATGTAGATGACGAAATAAAAAACCAGGGAAGTCTGATAAATATTGGCAATAACGAAATCAAGAATGACGTATGAAATTTCAAGTATCTTTGGTGTACGATCACTAATGACGAATTAAAAACATCTTGCTTCCTGCATGCGAGGATTGGGGCTGCCTTCCAGAAGTGGAACGAACTTAAACATGTTCTTACAGACCGATGAATAAGATCATCAACGTGTGTTAGATTTCTGACGACTTGCGTGCGGTCTCGCCTTCTATACAGTATCCAGGCTTGGTCACTAACTGAGGCAGAACTTGATACCCTTGAGGTTATATGGACTGGTTTCTTGAGGAAAATGGTTAAGGATGGGTACGTCCGAAGGAATGTATCCACAGATAAGAGCAGGGAAAGGGGGGAGGATGAGGATGTAGACTGGCGATATAAAATATCGAACGACCGCCTCTGAGAGATGACTCAAACGCTACCGATCCGTACTTTCTGTTTCTGGCAACATGTAAAATACATTGGACATGTGTGTCGGCTACAAAATACAGCTCTGCAAAAACAAATACTGTTCAGTATCGAAACGCCTAAAAAAATCTGAAATAAGCTAGAAACTATCCATCCACCAGCCATGATGATGAAGACAGCCATCTTGCAACTGCTGGATCAGAGATTTCCATGATGATGACGATGATGTGTATGTTTCCGCTTGGCGATCACTCAGAATACAAATTACCAGCAACTAGGCTGTTTTTCCCAAAAATTAAAACAGCTGTTAATTCTAAAATTAAAAAAAATTAAAATGAACATGCTTTGTACTTTCATGAATTACACTTACTCTTCATCTGTGAATTACAACCTAGTGTGTGCTGCATACTGTGCTCATTGATTCTATTCATTCCTGGAGTAATTATTGATGAAACCGATAATCAATGAAAATCAATATTAACCAATAATAATCAATGCTAATCAATTGATTAATATTGGGAATTGATGGTTAATTGATGAATAGAAATTTGTAACCTTTTAATCGATTAGCAATCGATGATAGTATCATTATCGATTAACATCGATTACCATCGATTTTCATTGAATTCAATTCACCATGAAAAGGCTCAATAGGATTTATGAGTAGCACAATGGAGTAGTTGAGGAGTAGTAGTCAACTGTCGTTACAGAGAGTCCCCAATAGTGAGAGCTGAATCTCAGTGATTTTCAGTAAGATTCGTTTAGATGGGGGTCCAACTTTTGTCCATAATAGCGAAGTGTCCATAATGTCGGGGTATCCAACTTTTGTCAACAAGGCAAGAGTTGACTGTAATATTAATCAATGGTCCGTATTATCTTCATTGATAACAGAGCTCCTCTTTTCTAGCAAATATTTCTCAATGAAATTCATGTTAATTGATGAAATTTGGTGTTAATCGATGACAGTTGATAATAATCGATGGAAATCTATGAAATTAAGATATGTCAACGTGTGACTATCCATTAATCATTGATTGCCAATATCAATCGATATTAGGGAGCATTCATTTTTATGACAGGGGGTGGGCTGGCAAGAATTAAGGGGGGGGGGCATGTTAAATTTGGCACGTTTAAGTAGGGGGTCACCAGAAAATTTGAAAACTTCTGTGAGGGGTCATCGACATTTTTTGGAAGCAGTGACATTAAGGAGGCTGCCTACAATTTTTTCTGCCCTCGACCACCAAACTTTGTTTGCCTGCCGTTCAAGTACACAAACTTGTACCGGTCTGAGCTTTCACATGTTTACCCTGGAGGGTTTGAACTTTATTGTAATGTGTATTTTGTTGTGATCGGAGTTGCCATAGCAACGTAATAGCCACGCCCTTATTTATTATTAGGTGCCAGTAGAAGCGTTGCTCGACCTAAACTTTTAAAATGACACCCCTCGCACTAATCCCTGAGTAGCAGACAGTACTCCCAGCAAGTTTGGATAGAATTCATTGGGCCGATTTTATGTTATTCAAGAGGACTTTTTAAGGCTCCAAAATGTCAAAATTATTATGCCGCGAAGGTTTCCTGTAAAAAAAATGGCTGATATTTGCGTAATTAGAAGATCCTTGCCGCCCGAATTATCTACAAACCCAATGCAATATGTCAGCCAAATTTCCCTTCTTTGAATCCTTTCGATTTTGTTTGGCATGTGTTCAAGTATCGACAAGTAAACTGCAAAAGTTGAGAAATTTTAGCCAGAATTCTAAATCTTGCGTTTTTCTCACCTGACAAAAATCCCATATGTTAATATGTTTGCAACTTCCGTAAATTATTATTGAATATATACCAAAGATAACACCGAAGTCTTGAGTTCATTGAAGTATTTTAAGGCACCGAGAAAAAAATCCAAACTTCATTACTCTTTCGGTTTGCTTGACCCGGTTTTTGTCATTGTACTTTGTTTTTGCCTGTTAATTCATGTCGGTTTTCCCTAAAGCGAGCCACATTCCAACATGGGAATCGACCACTGCTTCTACGGCTCAGTGAATTCTCCACACAGTACGCTGTCACGCTTCTAAGAAGCAAAGCTGTAAAGACGTTGCATCTGGGCATATATATTTTGAATTTAACGGAATGTTTCTACTGAATGTTATCAGACATCTGAAATGAAATATACCACTATGGTGCGAAAATTGAAATTCTATGTTTTGGTATTGTTCATTGCGTGACCTTGTTTGCTACGCTTTGAGAGCAAATAAATGCGCATTCTATGGCCGCAAAAACTACAACACGCTGGAATGTCGTTCGCTACAGGAAAAATCTACATGAAAGCTACAACAGGCGAAAACAAAGTACAATGAAAAACCTGGACAAGCAAACCGAAAGAGTAATGAAGTTTGGATTTTTTTCTCAGTGCCTTAAAATACTTCAATAACTCAAGACTTTGGTGTTATCTTTGGTATATATTCAATAATAATTTACGGAAGTTGCAAAAGAATTAACATATGGGATTTTTGTCAGGTGAGAAAAACGCAAGATTTAGAATTCTGGCTAAAATTTCTCAACTTTTGCAGTTTACTTGTCGATACTTGAACACATACCAAACAAAATCGAAAGGATTCAAAGAAGGGAAATTTGGCTGACATATTGCATTGGGTTTGTAGATAATTCGGGCGGCAAGGATCTTCTAATTACGCAAATATCAGCCATTTTTTTTACAGGAAACCTTCGCAGCATAATAATTTTGACATTTTGGAGCCTTAAAAACTCCTCTCGAATAACATAAAATCGGCCCAATGAATTCTATCCAAACTTGCTGGGAGTACTGTCTGCTACTTAGGGATTAGTGCGAGGGGTGTCATTTTAAAAGTTTAGGTCGAGCAACCCTTCTACTGGCCCCTAATAATAAACAAGGGTGTGGTTATCACAACAAAATACACATTACAATAAAGTTCAAACCCTCCAAGGGTAAACATGTGAAAGCTCAGACCGGTACAAGTTTGTGTACTTGAACGGCAGGCAAACAAAGTTTGGTGGTCGAGGGCAGAAAAAATTGTAGGCAGCCTCCTTAATTTAATAAAAGGATGCAGGCCTGTAAAATTACAACAAATGAGGAAATTCCTAATTGTCCTAATTAAATACAGGAAATGGTCTTGGTATCTACATGCCCCAACATTTCATCCTGATCTAGGGGGGGGGGGGGGGGGGGGCTTTCATTATTATAAAAATTGCCTGATGGGGCTTTGAGGTTTTTATTGATGCTTGGGAGGGGTTTTTGGAGGTTTTTGGGGCTGTATGAAAAATCTTGCCAGCCCACCCCCTGGAATAAATAATGAATGCTCCCTTATTAAATGATTTGAATGATTAATATCGATTTATGGATTGGCAATCTGATGATCGATTTTCATCGATTAATTACTCCGGGATTCATTGGAACAAGATTGTTCTAAAATCAAGGAAGACATGTTACATGTAAGTAATAAGTAAGTTACATAATAAGCTTACGTTGTCCCATGTTCTTGTACATGTTGTGGTGGCTATCACATCTCTGTCCCTTCACACAAAATCCTTTTGTATCAAAGTTCTCACGATCTGCATTTGAAGTTCCTAAAAACTGTTAAGAAACGATACAATTTTAGTGCTGACAGAATCAACGTTGTCGTTAGGCAGTAGACGTACAGTAGTGTTGCTTTTCCTTCGGTTCCGTTTTGTCTTCAGGCCAACGAACAACCACGGCTAGAGGCGTAAAAGATGACTGGTGTCACTACACTACTTGAATAGCAAGGAACCATAGCTATTTTGGCTACATACCTGCAATAAAACATTCAAAACAAAAAGGGCGGAAGCCGCCTCTGAAACCATACCGCCATTTTGGATTTTCACTGTCTTGACGGTCTCCCTGTGGAAAGGCCGAAGACCCTGGGAACGAGGTTGCGTTTCGGACTTCCTGTGTCATCTTCTTTGACCATATATGGTTACAGGTAGTACGCAATGCATGATGGTCAGGTAAGTTGAAATCATTGGCGGGTTCAAACAACAACATTCTTTAGCACGCAGGGAAGTTAGTGTTAAAATAACACCTTCCTAGCAAATAAATGCTGCTAAATGTGCCTGAATCCACGGGTGTTCGTCAACTGAAGTCAAGGTAAGACCAAAGTTTTTAGTTTCCAGTCGGCAGTAGTGAAGGGAGACATGCTGGAAAGCACGCCATATAGTCATAGTCACATGTCATAGTCAGATGGGTAGCCGCCATCTTGGACACTGTACTTGTCTACTCGAGTGACCGTTTCAACTCCCTAGAACTACAACTCGAGCTCATTACTCAAATCTACTAAGGTTTGACTAGATCCATTTCGTTTCCCCCTCTTCACAGAATGAGTTTTATGCCGAGCCGCAAATGACCTCTGGACAACCTCAAATCAAAAAAGAGTTGTGAACACGTCAATGTCAAGGGTGAGTGGTCGTACACGGGCAACTTTTGACTCACTTATCATAATTACATCTGCAGTCTCTTCACTTCTTTTGCAACACTCAGAACTTAAAAGTTACCAGAATTGGACCTGTTAACTTTCATGACGAAAGTAGTGTGAGAGTAATCTTTTTGCCGCACGAATTCAACGATTTCACTTTTTCAGAATTTTTTTAGCTCGCTCGCATCGCGCCCCGTCAAAAATGGTCGGATATTTTTGAGCTCTGGATATGTTAAACCTCGACTATTGGTGCTTTTAACTATTTGTTCGAATTTACTACCATTTTCGAGCTAACATGAACTGCAAACTTTTTGCGAGTTTTTAGACGCTTCAAACGTGCACGTTGTTCTTCTTCTTCCTTTAAACTCCCCTCCTTCACATTTGAAGATTTTTGGGAGATTTAAAAAACTTAACTAACAAAGCAAATAAATAAACATAATAAAGTTTGGTAGGTTAGTTCCTTCAATGGCCAATAACAGCAAGCCTCAGTTTGAAGGAGGCTATGCTGGGCGCCCGCACCATCTCTTCAGGCAGACTATTCCAGTCTCCCATGGTTCTTGGGAAGTACAAGTACATGTGGTAGTTCATTTTTGAGCGGGGTATTTGGAAGCTCAAAGAATGTAGGTGGCGGGTTGGCCTGGGCACATGCTCCAAGGTCTGTAAGCCATCGGTGCTAACAAGCCCGTTTAGGATTTTATACATCAGGCATAGTCTTGTCTCTTTCCTTCTTGTTTCTAGCAAAGTCCAGCCAAGTTCTTGTAGCATTTGAGTCACGCTGGCGGTTTTCTGGTGGTGATTTAAACAAACCTTGCCGCTATCCTCTGTACCATCTCCAACCGGTCAATGTTGGTTTTAGTATATGGATCCAGGCTGCTGTTGCGTACTCAATGCTAGGGCGGACAAGTGCCTGATAAGCCGAGGTTTTAAGGCTGGTGGAACCTATCTTTAGGTTCCTTCTCAGGAAACCTAACGTGCTGTTTGCCTTCTTTGTTATAGTGTTGACATGATTATTCCATCAGAGTTCAGACGTTTTGTTGATAAACAGTCGCGTTTCTGTTTCTGTTGAGGAGGTCAAAGCTCATGTTTACTTTTCGCACATGAATTTGTCTTGTGAGCTTTCACCTGTTGTTTTTTTGTATTTCCTTTCTGCAAACACAGCATTGGTGGATTGGTGCTGGATTTTTTTGCAAAGACTACTGAGTAATGTAAAGCTGTAAACACAGCTTTGGATTTGGTAGTAGATTGTTACCTGGGTGGAACTTCATTGGAACCGCGGTCGGTGTTGTTTCTTTTGGAAATAATTTACTAGTTTGAAAAACTGTCAGTTAAGTGAGGTTTTGAATCTAGATTGAGTGATATTTAAGAAAAAGACTTCTTGAAAGTCCTCTCGTTATGTACTTGACCTGTTCTAATAATTAATGAATTGCAGCCATTTCCACACATTGCTCACAAGGAATTCCAGCTGTACATCTCTTTGCAAACTAATCTTGAGCTGAGCCCTCAGTGAAGCTGCTGACCTGCTGTTATTTCTCATGCGCAGAAGAGAAAATAACCCCCCTCCCCACAGTCAAACTCTGAAGTTGCAATACTGTTTGAAATGTGACGGCAACGACAGCGGAGTTTTATAATTCTATTTTAGCTGATCGGAGAAACGAGGAAAGCTGAAAACTTCAACTAATCTTGATGAACATCCGTACTTTGCATCAAGATCAATGATGAAGCTTTGCATTTTCCCGGGATCGCATTTTAACTCACTGAATATTCCTGAGATCCTTTCGCAACATGAGCCATGTGATTCGAGAGAGGATGTTTTGATGTCTCATTCCTCAAAAACTGAACCAAGTACCACACTAGAAATTCCAAATACATTCAGTTTTCCTTGGAGGATTCAAGCAAAAGTGGAGTGACTTTTGGAATTCATGTCGAAGTTATTTAATTTATTTATTATCTTCAAGCGGTCGTTTCTAATTGTATTTCGAATGAAAAACATTCATTCAGTAATCCTCACTGATCCGAGGCACTTTGAACAGCAATGGAAAGTCACATGTAATGCTTTGAGGTGTAGAAGATATTAATTTACCTAGAAAAAGCATCACGAAAGTGTATTCTGCTGGAATTTATGTGTAGTACTTGCCATCTGGAAATTGACAATGTTGTAGCAATAATTATTCAGGTCAAAATTAAATATTTTATTGTGGAAAAACTGAACCAAGTACCATGACGAGAGTCGGCACATACATTCTACCATCTACATTCATTTGTATCGCCGTGGAGTTGTTCTTGGAACTTGTGTCCAACAAGCTGAAAACAAATATTTTATTCAAATAAGTATTCCTCCTACAGTGTTTAATAGCTTTCACCAATTCACAAACATAATTTACAAAAATAAACAATAGCACAGGAAAAAAATTCAAACAAATGATAACAAAACTTTGGTGAGGGTCGCACAACAGAGAGAGGCTCCAAATTAAGTGCGCATCGTGTAGCGATGTCATTTGCAATTACACTCGAAAAAAATTCAATCAGAGATATTCGCTGATCCGAGACTCGATTTAAAGCAGTGGAAAGTAGCAGGGAATGCTTTGAGACATTGGAGATAATATGAAAGATTTGAATTTTCCAAGAAAAAGCACATCGAGATTTCAAGTAGATTGTTTGCTTGCATCTTGAAATTAGCAATGTTATGGCAAGAATTATTCAGGTCAAAATCAAATACTTTGTTGTGGAAAAACTGAACCAAGTACCACAACGAGAGTCGGCACAGACATTCTACCATCTACATTCATTTGTATCGCCGTGGAGTTGTTCTTGGAATTTGTGTCCAACAAACTGCAAACAAATATTTTATTCAAATAAGTATTCTTCCTACAGTGTAGCGATGTCATTTGCAATTACACTCGAAAAAAAATCAATCAGAGATATTCGCTGATCCGAGACTCGATTAAAAGCAGTGGAAAGTAGCAGGGAATGCTTTGAGACATTGGAGATAATATGAAAGATTTGAATTTTCCAAGAAAAACGAGATTTCAAGTGGATTGTTTGCTTGCATCTTGAAATTAGCAATGTTATGGCAAGAATTATTCAGGTCAAAATTAAATACTTTGTTGTGGTAAAACTGAACCAAGTACCACGACGAGAGTCTGCACAGACATTCTACCATTCATTCCAATTGACGTGGAGTGGTTCTTGGAATTTGTGTCCAACAAACTGAAAAAAAAATCAAATTCAAATAAGTATTCTTCCTACAGTGCAGCAATGTCATTTGCAATTACGCTCCAAAAAATTCATTCAGAGGTCTTCGCTGATCCGTGACTCAATTTAAACTGAAAGTCGTATGGAATAGAATGCTACGAGGACTTTGAGGCACTGGAGATATGAAACATTGGAATTTTTCAAGGGAAAGCACATCGAGATTTCAAGTATTCTTTGCTTGCCAACTTGAAATTAACAATGCATTGCAAGTAATTATTCAGGTGAAAGTTAAAAATTTTGTTGTGGAAAAACTGCATGAAGTACGAGTCAGCACAGATGTTCTGCTATCCACATTCATTTGTATCGCCGTGGAGTTGTTCTTGGAATTTATGTCCAACATACTGAATATGCACCAAGGGTAATTACAACCATATCCGCCCTATCACAAAAACATTCAGAAACTTCTAGCTATAAAGAGTGCACACATCAGAAAATCACGGGCTTTCTGAAAATATACACAATATTTTCTTTTATTAATACAAATCAAGAGAAAAAATATCATTTTCTCTTGTTCAAATATGATATTATCGCTTCAGAATCATTCACTCGATGTGTTATCTGAATCGTAAACACTATTCGAATTAGCCTGCTTGCAGGAAGTAGATAGTGTTTTTTTCCGCATAGAAAGCCGAGTTTCAGATCGCCGGGCGCCATCTTGGATATTTTGGTCGCGCGGCCTGGGATCGAACCAAAAAATACGAAGGGTAGGGGGGTCGGAAAGAAAAAGGAAGGAAAAACCGCCTGCTGGAAGACTAGGGCTCCCCCAAGACAAAATTTGAATCCCGTCCACCAGCAGACGGGGTTTCTGATTGGTCAAAAAACAATAGAGCTAGGTTATGATAACAGCAGTCGCTTTTACATTTTGTCACACATTCTAGAATCATGGCGGACGTGAAAGAGTTAGTAAGCAAAGCGTTATCATTCTTGGATTCCAAGGGGAAAACGATCGTTTTAAAGGCCGAACAGGAGAAAGCGCTGCACAGCCTTCTTGAGGGAAACGATGTTATGGCAGTTTTGCCAACAGGTTTTGGAAAAACCATGATTTTTACGATGTTTGCTGTTGTTGCTCGAGAACGAACACAAGTATCAAGTTCAGTCTTGGTAATCTCGCCGCTCAACAGCATAATCGCCGACCAAATCGCTGATCTAGAAGGATTATGCACAGCTGCAGAACTTACAGCAGACAACATCAAAGCAATACTGAAAGACCCGCCGCAATTTATTTACTCTTCGGCCGAGAAAGTCCTCGAAGAACGCTTCCTTCGTGCTCTCAAAGATGTCGGTTCTGAATTACACAAGCGTATATCATTGATTGTCGTAGACGAGTCGCATACAGTGGAAACGTGGACGGGAAAAAGGTATTTTTGTGGGCAATTTAAGCTTATGTGCACTCATTTCTCGTCGTTGTTACGGCCGATCAACAAGCTGGTTCGTTATTCTTCAATGCCGAATGTCTACAACAAAAAGCAAGCTTACTTTTCACCGCGAAAATTACGTGAGAATCATCTTCATGCTTTTTCCTATAGTAAGCACGAAGTTTTGAATTTGAACCTTAAGCATCTTAAGCCATCTTTTTGTAATACATAAAGAATTTAATATTTTCCATAAAAGCAGCCTGAACCGCCATAAGCCCCACCGGTTTTCTCACGCGCTTTTAGTACATTTCGCCATCGTTGGTAACATATTCCATTTTACAATTTATTTCCTACCCATTTTCGATCTCTGTACTGTTATTTTTATATTTGTTCAGAATGCACTGTTTTTATAATTGTCTTGGTTTTATTTCTTCTCACAGGAAAGCAAAAGGAAAAACAGCAAGGTGCAAGAAGCATTCAGAGAGGCTTATGGAAAATTATCCATACTAAGATCAATGTGCAAAGAAGGTAATACAACTTTACATAAAAGCAAAGCTTGCAAAGAGTGTGGTGATATAGCCAGGTTTATTGCCAAAGGGTACCTGACAGAGAACTCAAGTTTTTCAGTAAGCACTAGTTTCCTCACCTACTCCTACTCTCTTTTCTTGTGAACTGTTAGATTCAGGACTTCCCATCTCAAAAGGATGTAGATCGATGTTGCCAGCTAATTTAAGTATACAAGTATTGACTAGACTGCAGAATGGCTAGATTGCAGCCTGGGAGGTTGCAGTGCATTGAAAATATAGTGCAGGAAAATAATTGTAAAATTGTGCATTTAGGTTTTTGCAGGCGTTGCAGTGTTAGCTCTTACTGGCACAGCAGACACTTCAACTCAGAAGACAATCATGAAGGAATTGCTACTGAGTTCATCGGCTACACAGATATTTGTGAGCCCCAATAGAGTCAACCTGAAGTTTTCTGTGACTAAAGTAAGAAAGCAGGAAATGATGAAGCAGCTGGAATGGGTTGTGTGTGAAGCAAAAGAGAAAGGAGTTGAGATGGCGAAGACGATCATTTTCTGCAACTCTCTTGTCGACATTGCTGGAGTGATAAACTGGTTGATGATGAGACTAAGGAGTGCAGCGTTTCACCCGCAGGATTCAAGGAAGCGAGAACACTGCATAGTAGGCATTTATCACTCACTTACACTGGAACAAAACAAGGAAAGGGTAACTTCATCATTGAAAGGAAGTGGACTGAAGAGGATTGTCATTGCAACAACTGCCCTTAGCATGGGAGTTAATTTTCCTGATGTAAGATTTGTGCTTATGTTTGGCCCACCACGAAGTATTCTTGATTTTCATCAAGAGGCTGGTTGTGCAGGATGGGATGGCATCAGATGTTATTCTGTACTTCCATGGCCAGCAAGTTACACACTGTGAAGATGAGATGAGGACCTTCTTAAAAAGCTCTGGTTGTGTCAGAGTGGCAGCTTACAAGTCCCTTGACAGCAGAATAGAACCACTGCAGCCATCGCATGCCTGCTGCACTGTCTGCTCTGCTGAATGTGAGTGCGGTGCAGATGACTGCAGGTCCACTGATGAAGAACCTGATGATCCTCCAGAGGATGGAAATACAAAAGAGCGGGTGATTTCAGATGACGTAAAGGAGTTGCTGTCAAACTCACTCAAGGAGATCCAGAAGGACCTTGAGAAATGAAGCAATTGTGCCATTTGGGTGCACACATGGATTCTCCAACGAGCTGATTGAAGATGTTGTGGAACATGCAGTAAAACTATTTTCTCTGGAAGACATTGTGAAATATGTACCAGTATTCTCATTACAACATGGAGCCAAAATTCTAGAGGTATTTTCTGAGATATTTGATGACTGTGAGGAATTGAGTGACCTAGCTGTACAGACCATCAGTCCATCGACTGGAGGACACATAGGTCTTTTACTTGAAAGTGAGTACTATGAGGAAATGTTTGAAGGCCCTGATTTAGATTTTCTCTAGAATAATATAGAGATCTATTTAACAATTAGACCTCAAGGCCAAATGTTCTATGATGAATAGACCACAAGGCCGAAGGCCGTATGGTCTATTGATATCATAGCACATGAGGACGAGAGGTCTAATTGTTGTAGTATAAACCAACTAGTTTGCTGGTTTTCACAATGAAACCATTATTTTGTTGAGTTTTCTGACAAAGGGAGGTGGTGGTGTGCCAGGTACGGTCTATCACTAATATACCATTAGTAGCTCAGCCAATCAGAATACAGGATTTGAAATTTCATGATAAATATTTATTTTACTAATTAGAGCATGTCAAGAAAAAAGTTGCTGGATGACATCTAAAAAATTGAAAAGTCAATGACTAAAGAGCCCGTGCCAGCCACTCCTTTGTTATTGTTTTCATTCAATATTAGAAGTATAAATCTCTAAAAAGGCATCTAAAAACAAATAATCAGATTTGATTTACCAAATTAAATCAAGAACATTGCTGTATATTCTCTAAATCAGCCGATGGAAATGGATGCTTTCTCTGACTTGGTATGTTTCCTTGCTTTCAAAATGGCGGCTGACACAGGCTCTTCAAAACTGCAGTATCATTTTTCACACATAAGCCAGAATAGGGAAATTTCTTGAAGCACTCAGAGAAAGTGAAGCTGTCAAATATTGTTGTCTGGGCCCTTTTTGTAGGACACAGCCCAATTCCTAGATTAATGCTATGTACAAAACTCTATATCTACATGTACATATTCATTACATTATATTTAACAATCAAAATTGAAAACATGAACACAGCAGCCATGAAACCTTGATGTTTCCTTGATTCTCATGAAATAAAGTCTGGGCATTCCATTAAGGTGGGGCCAAATTGCAATGGCCACCTATAGTGGGTATATATTTTTAGAAACACATAATATAGCATTTCTCATAGCTCATAATTTTATTTTCATAAAATGTATGTGAGAGAGAGTAGTTTCGATAAGCTCACACACAAAAATTTCTTTGAAACTCTTGAAAACGCAAAATTTTCTATTCAAGAATAGGATTGAAACCGAATAAAGCTCAACCAGTTGCACAGTTTCCTATTTCCAGCAAAGCATCAATGATTGGCCATTTCTATGTGTGCAGGTGGTTGCTGGGTGTTTTTATCCCAGAACACCTGTTCCGTTCTGCCACAATCAGCAAAAAGACCAGGTTTTCCGCGATAAAAAACCAGCAACCATCTGCATGCAGGCTACCAATCTTGTAAACTCCCATCAAATGTTTTATGGAATTGCCCATTTCATGTTTATGAACTGCAGTCAAGCCTCATAATATTAATAAATTGTTATTAGCTAACTATTGATGTCTTAAACTGAATACTGAGTCCCACAGCTTGATATGGTCTTTCATCCAACCATGGAGGTCTCTGTAGTCCAACTTCGTCAGTAGAGATGGGCCAAAATCTAGAAATGAGGGATGGCCTAAGCGCCCCTGCTGATATTGGAAAGCCTTTATCTGCATCAAATCTTTAGTGATTTGGGAAACTGCATCTTCTTGCTTAGTATTGGATCGGTAACCGATAGACCGTTTTCTGTCACAGTCTTGGTCAACAGCATCCAAAATCAACTCGACAGGTTCAATGGTGTTGGCTATTCGCTGTGCTGATTCTTCGTTTAGATTAGCACCCAAGGCCTTCCACATCGTTTTCACGATCTTATTCATTTGTTCCATTCGCAAATCCAAGGGAATATTGCCCCCCTGTAGTCCATGTTTATTAAAAAAGCGGTTCCACATTAGGATGTGAGCGTCCTTCTCTGACAAAGCACCAGCAATCTTGACCAGATATAAGAGGACAACATATGAGTACTTTGTTTTGTGGTGGGCCTTGAATAGAAGTAATGCAAATCTGTAAAGTTCATGGAGCCTTTGTCCATCCCCTTCCTTAATGCAATCATCAAACTCCATAAGAGTGAGACCTAGTACTAGCTTGCTACGGTGATAGTTATATAAGTGGTCCTCCTTAGATTCTGGTGATGTGACTGAATCATCTGCTACTGGGGAAGAAAACTCAGTATGTCCTTTTTCATGGCTACAAAACAAGACACGCAAAAAAACGAATTAGAATAAAGTTATAAGGATTCTTTTCAGGGCTGATCTAGGGGGCCAGCCCCTCCCTTTTGGGAGATTTTCCATACTTTTGCTGATTGTCTGAAGGAAATTTGCAAAATTTTGACCCATACTTTCACTCGATTGGCAATCCCCCTTTCTGAAATTCCTGTATCTGCTGTTTATACTCTCACACTTTCTCATCATGAATAGGGCGTAGAAATTACTATTTTGCTTGCCAGATGGGCCAGTTGCATATTAATATTATACTAGGATGTGGCATACATGGAAAATCCCATGCATCACAAAGAACATGCATGAGACAAGACAGGGAAGCATGCCACAAGTATAACTTTTTTTATACCAAGCTAAGGAAAATGCAGGGGATGGCAAACTGCAAGTCTGAAATGTTGCATAATGTGCAACAGCTTTCACTGCTTTTGACTGCCTGCATTTTCTGTAGCATGGTATAGCCCCAATCTTTGATGTTGGGATTCTTACAACTATTAATAATTTTGTACCTGTTTCGAATACTTCTTGTAGAAAATACCAATCTACACCCTTGGCGACAGTAGAAATAACCATATGCGTCTCTTTCATCACCCTGGTATTGATCGTGCAAATATGAATGTTCCTTCACCTCATGCCTAAGAAGCATGCAAAAAAATTCAACTCCCTGTTATATTTCCCATCTCTTTCAGGCTATTTATTTACCAATATTTTCACAGGACATGCTTCTTCAGACGGAATCTGGTATCACTCGTGGTCCTGCATTTAGAATGCTGTTTATGATTAACTTAATATTTTGTGTCTCATAGTCAAAAATGTTAAAATAATATCATTCTGTTATTTAACAATTAGACCTCAAGGCCGAATGTGCTATGATGAATAAACGAGAGGACGAGAGGTCTAAATTGTTTTAGTATAAAACAACTCGTTGGTTTGTTTTGGCAATGAATTCATTATTTATGTTGAAAAAAATCAAGGAGTTTTCTTGCAAAGAAAGGTGGTGGTTTTGCCAGAGATGGTCTATCACTAATAGACCATTAGTAGCTCAGCCAATCAGAATACAGGATTTGTAATAGACCATTAGTTGGTTTATACTAAAATGCTATAGTAGGTTTCTGCTGAAAAAAACACATACTTTTTCCTGCCAGAATGGAATGCATAGGTCTAGGTTCGGTACCCTACAAGGAAACCTTGAAGCTCCTGCCACATCCAGCTCCTCAACCTGCTCTACTAATGGTTGGATCCCTTCTTTATCCGTTATATGCTTCTTAACATACTCTGTGCACACATGTAGAATCCACTTCCGTCTCTTCTCCTTTGGATATTTCTAGCAGGAAGGCTGCATGAGCTAGGTGAATCTGTTAAAAAGTATAACAACAATAATTATTAAACAATAATAAGCACTGCAAGATTTTTGTTTTTTGACCAGGTGATGTCATTGCAATTATTTGAAAATTGGAAAAGCACTTCTTGGGGAGCATGACCTATCAGGCAGCCAGTGAAGCTATTACACTATTGATGTCCACAGTTTCCTCTTTCTTTTTGCGTTATGTTAGCAACTGTGGCCTACTATTAATATGGCATTGGCAATGCAATGGGCTAATAAATACAGATTATTTTTTTAAATACCTTCCATGGTCTCCATTCCATCATTGACATAAAGGAGGCACAAATATGGGCCTCAACTTCTCGCTGATGGAATTCCTTATACTCGTTGTAATGATTTGCAACCCCCTTGGCAGCATTCGTTTTTCCAGTTCTACTCATACTGGCCCTGGAGGTACCCAGTTCTCTGGCTGAAGAGTCCTTCACAAATATATTATATTCCACCTGTAATAAACATTATATGAATCACTGAATTGTATTTCAAATCTACGTGCTGTGTTAAAAATGGCACAGCCAAAGAGTGATGTGTTTCTAAGAATACAAATGTAGACTTTTTAGTAAACATTTCAGTATAAACAATTCACAATGTATTACAATTACCATGTACAAATTGTACTTCGCATGCCAGTCTGCGAACTCAGTCTCTATGCCCTCGAGTCTATCAAAGGGGTTGACACCATCCTGGTAGGTCCACTGTGTGTTGCGGGCCCTCTCCTCAAAGAGCTGATCTCCATGGAAGGGTACACTGTCCAATACCTCTGTCTCGCCGTTTTGAACCCTTATGGGAGTATACTTCTCTTGGTTTGACAGAAGTAGTTGTGCCATATCCCCCGCCACATTTGGATTTAAAAACTCAATACCTAGAGAACACTGAAAAATAATAAATGTTCTTAGTATATACCAAATCAGTGAATAGTCATTTTCGCGCGCTCTGATTGAGGTTCCTGAACTAGTCGATTATCCAGCACTTTTATCTACTGTTTTGAGAAAACTCTCAAGCTTTCTATTGAGATTTCAGCACATGCTCCAATGCTAAAAATCAACCAATCAGCAACGGCCCTCAAATGCAGTTGAGTTTGGGAGCTCTGGATACAAGAATTTTTATTTCCAGCTCTGATTAGTATAAGAAACTAGCTCTGAAACCTCTGATGTGTTAACTTCAGAGATTCAAGAGAGGTTGACAACCCAGAATGTTCAATGTACATCTTATCTTACTTGCACTTTCTGATTTCTCAGCTATTTTCTTAGAATACTTGTGGGGTATGTGGTATATTATCACATCCCTGAAGGGCTTGAATGCCTTCAGGTACTTGGTGATCACCCTGCTGATTAGAACTGCCCAATGACTGACGAGGTGATCCTGCACATCAGCTACCGGGAGGAGCTCGCTCATCTCAATATCAGCAATTCGCTTCCTTGGTGTGACTTCTGATAATAAAGGCTCAACAACTCTATTTGTGACCGCATACTGTTGCGTCCAGTGTAGTGATCTATTTGCGTAATCTGCACTTTGTATACGAGCATGGATCATCAAGTCGATGTTGTCACCCACAATCCTAATATATACAAATGAAATGTTTTCATCAGTCAGATTATAACATACCTATACATGTACCTGGGCCATTCTTCAAATATCAGGGACATGCATATGGGATAGGTGCCAACCTTTGACCTTTAAAATGCCCAAATTGTTCTTGTTTTGAGAAATATCTCAATAGAAACTATAGTCTTTTTTATCAAATGAGGGAGATTGAAAATAAATGTTGAAGAGCTTGAGATAAGGCTAGAATGTTAGTTTCCAACAGAATTCTGGAAAACTGTCATCTCTGATATAGCAAGACTTCAAATTATTAAACTTGTTTGCATCAAGTTAATTGTGGATTCCTCATTTTCAGTGTTTCTAAAAACATTTAGCTAATTTCATCCCCCTCCCAACCCCCATTATTCCTTTGCGCTTTTCTCAAGGTCCTGGGTGGCAAAGTTAGATATTCTGGTACCTACTTGTAAGAAGGGCCTTTTGTTGATGATAACTGGTCTAATGCTTCCTTGATAACAGCTGGTGTCAAAACTCCTCCTTGAGCAATGCCATCCAAGATATCTTTGAGGTATTCTAGCAAATGTGCATATGGAGTCAATGACTCGACAGCAGTGGTCACCTCTCCCTCAGGTGCTATCTCCTTGGTCAACGCCTCTATGATAGTGTTCACCTCTCCCTCTGATGTTATATCAGAAGCCAATGCCTCAACAGAGGCCTGCATCTCCCCCTCTGGTGCTATATCAGAAGTTGCCTCCATAACAGTGCTCACCACCTCTGTGGTCAGAGCTTCAACAGCAGCGGCCACCTCTCTCTCTGGTGCTTTATCAGGAGTCAACGCCTCCAGGACAGTGTTCACTTCTCCCTCTGATGCTATATCAGGAGCCACTGCCTCAACAGCGGTCTGCATCTCCCCCTCTGGTGCTATATCAGAAGTTAACGCCTCCATGACAGTGCTCACCTCTCTCTCTGATGCTACAGGAGTCAATGCCTCAACAACAGTGGCCACCTCTCTCTCTCGTTCAACTTCATTAGCATTTGTCTTGCTGGTTTCTTTGCAAAATTCTTCTATCAATATCTGTAAATCCCTAGTGGAAGAGTGGCCAGTTGCATGTTCTGCCACCTTCTTCAGTACCAGGGCTGCAGTTTTTCTTTTCTCTATTTCTGTCTTCCATTCAAACAACTTCACACGACAGCTTCCACCCATCTTAGTCTGGAAAGCAACAATAGACTCAGGGGACATGCATATCCCTAGCTTTGAAAGCCGATCTATGTCCTCCCACTTTGTTCCACTGTGAAACAATATCGTGGATATCCGGTAGGCTAACGCCGACATCTTATGGTTCCTGGCTCTCGCTGCTGCAGCTGTGGAAAGGGCCATACTGTTTGTTATTTTCAGGCTTTCATCGCTTGTTATCTTCACTCCATTAGCCCCCTTCAATGAAGCAGTCCAAAATGGACATGAGACAGCATATTCCTCCAGAAATTTCTTGTTAGAAAACTGCCCCACTTCTGTCGGTGATTTCGCAAGGAGAATTGATTTCCGGGAATCTTTACAGTAATCTGTGAACTCCGCATCCACAGCTTTTCTTATCGGATCCAGGAGTTCTGTCTTAATTTCCTCGTGCTTGAATATTGAATTTGCCACCGTTTTCCAGTTTTTCTTGGAAATGTTGACAATAATAGACGTCGATTCCTTCGAGAAAGAACTTCTACACTCAACATTGCCGTTGGGGTAAACAATGGCAATTTTGACCTGGGTGGTAGGCTTGTCCAGGAGGCCTTCGACATTGAGATGCGCGTCAACATTGGTCAAGTTCTCTTTTTCCTTTCCGAATGACAACGATTTCTTGGCTCCGCTTGACCGTTTAGCTTTAGAGGAGGGGCGTCTTTCTGGTGAGATTGTAGTGGGTAGCTGCCTCTTGAATCTGCTTGATGGTGCGTCGCTACTCTCTCCTACATTCACACCTCGCTCCGTTTCGTCGATTACTCGGCGGTCTTCTCGTTTTCTGTCACCGATTTCAGCAGCTTGTAGAAGAGATGCGTGTTCCTCAAATTCCTGCCGCATGGCTTGCAAATTCTATCGGAAAATTTATCCGATTTTGCCACATCGAATCCGAGCTCAGCGCATAACTGGCTAGCAGTTTTGTTCTCAAGATCTCGAAATTCTGATTTGTCGCTGTACTCTTTCCTCTTCGAAATTGTAAATATGTTTTCAGTTGAAATATACGCAACTCTTCCGTATCGAAGAACTAGCTTTGTTCTGCAAAATCTGCACTCTTCCTTCGGATTTTCGCGGCTTGCGCTAGCTAATTTTTTCGGTGTTTCGCGCTTCTCCATTCTCCATGACAAAAAAAGTTTCACGTGTGTTTGACAACTACACGCGGATTTGTTTTGATCGAAACGCTTGACAGTTCTTAACAATGAGGGCCTTTTCTTGAATCTGATTGGTCGATATCGAGTGCGTGACATGTCACCGTTTGTGTCACGATCAAATAGGCGCGACTCGCCGGGGGATAGTTATCCAGTAGGCGTTCTTTCCTTCTCTCTCCCGCCCCCCTCCCCCCGCATCGCCAGTTTGTCAACTCTCACCCCGTTCTCCCGCGTCGCGTTTTCCAATATGGCGGCCAAGATGGCGAACTCGAGCGAACTCCGGGTTTTCTCGCTAAAAAAAACACTCCAACGCCTACAGGTAGGCTATATTCGAATTCTCACTTCGCATCGAATAGATCACGCAATACACCGATCCCTATTTTGACGATAGCTCCGCCCACTCATAGCAAACAATAGGAAGTTTTCCCTATTCAAAATGTCCGAGCAACAAACTTGAATATCGAAGATTTTTCAATAATTATTCAGCTTTTCAAGATAAAAATATAAAATCCAAATTGCACGCACTAACTTCAAACACCTCCCTGTAATCGGTGTCTTTTCCGCGCTCTATGCCAAAGATAAAATTTGGCTTGTCCGACGTAGCAACAGTAACTAGGGGTATAACAATGAATGCGGGATCGGTGAATTTGGAATTTGATTGCAGCTTTTACAAAAAAGTCAGCTGTACATATAGATTTTACAATGTGGGCTCATGAATAAATACCAGCGGACGCATATATTTAGGCAGGATACGAGTCCGCACAAGTTTTGCTCATTTCGATTAGATTTCCGCTCGAATTCCTTGTGTGATGTATGAACTAACGACCTAATTGCAAGTCTATGGTCGTATGTTTCATACTCTATAGTTTTTGTACTAAAGCTGTTGCAATTTCATATCTTTTTTGGGAAGATCTCTGTGATTCAAATGCCAAGGCGAAATTAAATCCGATGTTGTGGTTCTCAAACCATCTGATATAGCTGACTGAAAAAATTAGGTCTGAGGAGCATCAGGGCGCCTGACACATGTTGTCACGGTTGTTGTCACATGTATACCCTCTGTCGAACTTCTCATTTGGTGCATTTCTCAGCCTCCACAGGTCCAACTGACCATGGTTCAATTGCCTTTTTTCAATTACACTTCTTGAAAAAATTGCCCATATTATATGAGCCATAATGAAAAGTAACGTACTGGTAAAACCGAGAAAAGAAATGTTTTAAGAATGCGAATATGAAAACTATTAAAAAAAGAAGTATTATATAAGCAGTGATTAATACATTAAAATGACTGTGAAAAATACCACAATAAATGGAAAAAGGGTTGTTTATGCTTTAGATTGTAGCTTCTGGAAATAAGAGCTGTCTTGTTTCCACAGGAAGATCTGAGGACTTGTTCCAACAAAACTGGTAGTTGTTACTGGTCTGTTTGGTGTTTTGCTTATGCAGATCTTAGTAATAATATTTTATTAGGATACTTTTTCGCAATAACAGTGTTGTTCAAAAAGGTCCTACAAGATTTATCAGAAAGCTGGAAAGTATAAATATGAAAATTCTAATTCTAGTGCCTCTAACCAAAGTATTCCAGTCGTACTTGCCTCTGTTTATTCTAACACATGAAAGTCTTTTAAAAAGATCTCTAATTCTGGTTCTTTTGAATAATTCCATTAGATCTAAAATTCAATGAGTGCTTTGTTCTAGCGTTTACATTTGTATTCATATGCGCACCGATGGTAAAATCTGCGCTCTTTTTCAGTGTTGCAAGAGCCTCGGTTGCAAAAAGGGTGCAGTGGTTTTGCTGCCTTATATTGCAAGATCTGTAGGTCATTCGTAATAGCTACATTCTTCTTCTCTCCCCATACAATATCTATCAAAGATAGAGAGTACTAGAATATTGTAAAAAAAATGTGTACCTTGAATGAGAAGCTTTGGTTGTTAATCGCTCAAAATTCTGATGCGACCCCTCTCTCTGTCTGGTGGTCCTCTCTGTCTGGTGGTAATGCAAAATCCCGAGTCCAAGACAGCACACGCCTAACAAACTTGGAAACGATTTGCTTGCCTACCCACTGGCGGCCATTTCTTGTGAGAATTATGGTGCAATGTCATTGTCAATGAGGGACACCTGCAATCTTGAGGTTGTAAGGAAAGCTGTAATTTGTAGCTCCACCGAAGGTGTTTGTCCTTGTCTCAATTTGATCTGAGTTTCATGCTGTAACTAGCAAGCGCTTGAAAAGTAGACACAGCTTTGTCTGATTTGGTGGATTGGTACCGGATAAGTTCGCGAAGACTTCTGACCAATCGAAAGCTGTAAACATAGCTTTGGTGGATTTGGTCAATTGGTACCGGATGTGTTTCTTAAATTTGCTGGCAGACTTCTTTTTTATGGTCTGCTGACAGCACATTTTTCTTTGCTTACATCAGCCTCAGTCTGTGATTTTCTGGTGGGCTAAAAACTGCTTGTTTTACTTAGCAGCTCGTGATTTTTGTGATAGCCTTGGCTCTATATACTTTCTATGTTTGACACAGTCCATCTTGACTGACCCGCACAGAACTCTCTTGACTGACCCCTCTCTCTGGTGGTAATGCAAAATCGCAAGGGTCAGGGCAGCCAGAACCACACGTCTAACAAACTTTCAAAGATTTGCATTGTTAGCCACTGGCGGCCATTTTATTGTGGAAATTATGGTGCAATGTTATTGACATCTTTGACATCAACGCTCATTTTAGCAAAAATTAGTAAAAGTAAAGTTTTCTCGGCTCATTCGCGGTTGTTTTCTTGAAGGACACTGGCAATCTTGAGGTAGTAGTAGAAGCTGTAATTTGTAGCTCTACCGAGGGTTTTCGTCCTCGTCTCCATTTGATCCGTAAGATTTTTCAATATCATGCTGCAACTACCAATTCATCCACCAAAAGCAGCAAACCAGGAAATGTTAGATTATTTGACGAGGTGTTTGTCAAATGTTGAGACGCGCTTTCCGAATTGTGGAGTCATCTTATTGGGGGATGTAAACCAGCTGAACACAGCAAGATTGATGTCTAATTACGACCTCAAGCAAATAGTTCACTTTCCCACTCGTGGCCGGAATACTCTTGACAAAGTTCTTACAAATTTGAAGCAATTTTATGATCCACCGATCCCGAGGCCGCCCTTTGGACTGTCCGATCATTTGGCGGTCGAGGTTCCGCCAAAAATCCGACCAAAGAACTCGGAGATGAAATTTACATTGAAATCAAGAGACCTGAGGCCGAGCCGTCGCTTAGCAATAAGGTCTTATCTCAAACAAGTGGACATCACAGCGCTTGTCGACTCTGCTGATTCCTGCCAAGAGAAAGTATCTGTTTTACAAACCATTGTCCAAACAGGACTCGATTACGTGGCTCCCGTAAGAAAGAAAACCGTTCACAATACGGAACCCCCATGGATCAATCCGAGTCTAAAAGGCCTTATTAAAAGGCGCCAACGCGCACTGAGTACTGGCGACGTCGAAGAGTTTAAAAAACTCCGAAATCGCGTCAACCGTGAACGCAAGAAATGTCGAGCTAAGTATTATGAGCATGAGGGGGAGCATCTAAAGGAATGCTCGCCGTCTGTGTGGTGGAAAGAGGTGAAAAAACTTAGCGGAATGAAGTGTGCGTCTGGTGCGCAGAGCAATGTAATCAAATCACTCAAGCGTTTAGATGGAGTGGACAATAAAACGGAAGTTGAGCTCGCTAACCTAGTGAACATGGCTTTTTTGGCTCCCATGAACGACTTTCAACCTGTAACAATGCTTCCGTAGAGCCTAACCCTATTCCCGAGTCGCCATTGGTAGTTACCGCCGCATCAGTCTTCAAAAAACTGTCCGCGATTAACCCAACTAAGGCCCAGGGGCCCGATGGGATACCAGGATGGATTTTGAAAGAAAATGCCGACGTGTTTGCCGGACCCGTTCAGGGTATTCTGAATTGTTCGTATCGGGATGGTCGCCTACCCCCCCCCCCCCCCCCCCCCCAGTGGAAGGAAGCAGACATTGTGCCGTTTCCCAAGCAGCGGGTGATTTACGATGTCAATAAACATTTACGCCCTGTCTCACTCACACCAATTCTGTCGAAGCTCGCGGAGGAGTATGTTGTTGAGAGTTTCGTGAAACCTGCTGTCCTCGCTAGGATTGACTGTCATCAATTTGGAGCAATACCAAAGTCATCTACGGTACAGGCTCTTATAAGCATGACACATTTATGGTTGAGTGACACGGATGGGAATGGGGCAACAGAGCGGGTCATACTTTTCGACTTTCGAAAAGCGTTCGATCTTATTGATCACAACATACTCGTAAGGAAACTCGCTGGCTTTGATATACCTAGGGAAATCGTGTTATGGATCGTAGATTTTCTCCGTGATAGAAAGCAAAGGGTAAAGCTCGGTCAAGATTGTCTGTCTGAGTGGGGAAATATCCCTGCCGGTGTTCCACAAGGTACAAAATTAGGACCCTGGTTATTTATTATAATGATTAATGACCTCTGTGTACCAGGCGTGGAAATTTGGAAATATGTTGATGACATCACGATGTCTGAGTGCGTAGATAAGAACAGTTCAAGTAACATTCAAGAGGCCGTTGATCAGCTTTCCACTAAATCCGGTGCAGACAAATTTCAGTTAAATGAAACCAAATGTAAAGAGCTAAGGATAGTATTTTCAGTATCAATAGTTATATACCAATTTTATAGTACATTTATATTTATTATTATTATGATTGTAATTTATAAGTATATTTCAGCCTTTGGGCTGCAACTCTTATGGAAAATAAACTATCTATCTATCTATCTAACCATATTGAACTTGATGCGGTTATCTATTAGGTAGCCAATGTAATAGACAAAATCACAGGAGTGACATGATCATTGGAATCTAGCAGCCAAACTCGTTGTACTCATCTAAATGTTTAAAATGATCAAGAGTCCATCTCTATCTTTGAGAATGAATGCATATTATAATATGCTGCATTCTATGCCATATATTCTTACTAGCACGGGTCACTTGGCACCACGGAAATACGTTTTTGCACGCCCAGTCACCAAATTCACGACCAGCAGTTTTGGCCTCAAAATGTAGTCTGTGGACGCACGTATTAATCACATGGTGTCTTTGTTTATTATCCAGGGTTGGCTGACAGTTTGAGAAGCAATAAAATAAAAGATAATCCGAGGATCGAAACCATAGTGATATTCACTATCATGGCGATGTTTCGGTTTATTCTAGACCATCTTCAGGCCATTTGCATATAATAAACGAGCGCAGGATTTAAATACTACAATATTATTTAAATAACAAAAACTCGCGGCTAGCTTTTAGGCCTGTTTGTTCTTAATGTAGAAAGCTTCCTTAAATAGAAGCAAATTCCAATTGGAATCCGTGTCTATTACAAGAATATTTTCTCTGAGAGTGTTCAGTAGGAATCGTTTGGTATTTACGGTGTTGTTCTGCCCTGCGATAGGAAAAATAAGAAAGTGAAAGGTGTTGAAAATTGGCACAGTTTGTAAGATGGTAAAAATGGCGCTATCTTTGTTGATGGCATGTTCTTTAGTGCGTTCTGTCTTACCTTACATAGTTACAGCATGACAACAAGGACAATGCAGTGTATCGTTTCAAGACAAGAGCTGTATAATAATGAAGTCTAATTAAATACGAAAAAGTAAGGCAAAAATGAATCGAATACGAAATGTACAAAAGTAGTACCTTACATATACATGTCGTATGCCAATATCTTCCATGTGGCTACTGATGAGAACAGACCACATGCCTGTACCCAGTATTAGGGAACTTAAGCACCGACGTTTTCTAGGTGGCGGCGACGCGAGTAACCTGGGAAGACTGGGGAGAGCCATGACGTCGTTCCCGCCAATTCCCGCCAGTATTTAAAATTAAGCTCGCGCGCCGGCGGCGACGGTTTTTTTTTTTGTTTACGCTTTTCACTAAGGGAATTTATCAAAATGTCGTCCTTTAAAGAAATAAGGGAACTTCTTCTCGTAGGTTTTGACAACGACCTGCTCAATGAGGAAGAATTCGTAGTTCTGTACGAGGAGTATCAGTCAAAAAATCCTCAGTTTCCTTACAATTCTTACGAGAGATTTTCAGTGGACAGCATGGAAAGCGACGAGTGCCTAGCAGAGTTTCGTGTTGCAAAACAAGATATTCCCATCTTAGTCGACGCTTTGCGAATTCCAGCGACCATAAGATGCCAGTAGCGTACTGTTTGTGATGGCACAGAAGCACTATGTATGCTGCTAAAGCGTTTGGCGTATCCTTGCAGATATTCCGATATGATACCAAGATTTGGAAGGCCAGTCCCCGAACTTTGTATGATCACAAACTCTGTTATGGATTTTGTTTTTGCTAACTATTCCCACAAAGTCACACAGTGGAATCCCGATGTGTTAAACCCAGCTGCCCATATGCAGAAGCTGTCTTTGAAAAAGGTGCACCTCTTCAAAATTGTTTCGGATTTGTGGATGGTACCGTCCGGCCTATCAGTCGACCTGGGGAACACCAAAGACTTGTTTACAATGATCACAAGAGAGTTCATTCTCTCAAATTCCAATCACTTGCAATTCCTAATGGTCTTATAGGGCATATGTATGGCCCAATAGGTAAGTTCCACTTATTTTACTTCTACTCATTTCTTTGGTGCTGCATTGTAGAGGCGATTTGCAGAACAATATCATATCAATGCTTTCCCTAGAAGGGAGGGGGCAGCAGATAAAGAAAAGCTTTCTTAAAAGCAAAATGCACTAAAAATAGATTGCCAAGGGGGTTAGTAATGCTGAATATTCATGAGTGTGGTGCAAATGGTATGCTATACCAACACCCCCAAGAAGTCCCTATCCATTATCATAGCTTCCCCTGATATCAAAAGCCCATCATCAATTCCATACCCAAAAAATGGGCAATTCCAGAAAATATAGGTACCCTCCCCACGGGCGGCACTAGTTTTTGACCCCCCCATGCATCCAGAATTTCCAAAATGGTTTACCCCCCCATGCATATAGAATTCCGGGCAGGTTAAAGAAATCCAGCTTCGAAAAACCCCCCTTGCAATCAGAATTCCGAGTTCTTAAACCCCCCCATCCCATCGGAATTTCCAAATGCCGCCCGTGAGGAGGTTACCTTTATTTTCTGGAATTGCCCAATAATTGCAACTCACAGCACATACACTTCTCACACAAGTGCTACCCCTCACTAGATAACCAGGAACATTAAAAAAAGAAATAAAAGTATATTAATATATCCTAATTGAAAAACCCAATTTCCAAGATTTTTGCATAAATATATGAGGGGTCGAAGAGTTTGGGCAGAGTATCCCCCCAGCTAAGACAAATGTGCCTTCAAAATGATAGGGATTTTTCGATTTCTCTTGATATTCAATCTATGCATCTCAACAATGAATAATAAATTGTATTTCTAATTACTTTTCTGTTTCCTTGTTAAGAGGGGAGGCGACATGATGCATTTATGCTTGACGAGTCCAACCTACTTCGGGAGCTTGAATACAATGCCTTTTCTACCACAGGAGAACCCATGTGCATCTATGGAGACCCCGCATACCCACTGCGGGTGCACTTGCAGTGCCCTTTCCGGATGGGTGCTCTTACCCCAGACATGGAGGCCTACAATCAAGCCATGAGCTCTGTACGAGTTTCTGTAGAATGGCTCTTTGGAGATATTGTAAACTATTTTAAGTTTTTGGACTTTAAGAGAAATTTGAAACTTGGCCTGAGCAGTATTGGAAAATTATACCTTGTTTCAGCATTGCTTCAGAATGCTATCACTTGTCTATATGGAAACACAACATCAGAGTTTTTTGGCATACAACCACCAACACTGGAATACTATTTGGATAGGTGTTACATGTAACCATCAGCAGCAAAAGCCTTAATGCAGTTGTATTCTGTACAAGGGTATAGCAAGGGGGGTCCTGGAGTGCATTTAACTCCCCCTTGGGGAGACAAAAATGTAGTAAACATGTAAGGACAAAATCAGTGAAATGACCAAGAATGGCATGAATCCCCCCTTCTGAAATTCTGGCCACATGCATGCTTTATATTTTGGAGACTAGTTCTTATCACAAACATTAAACCAGATTACAGTACTGAATAAAACACAAGTAGTTTCAATAATACAGAAAAAAGAATTGTGTTTATTGTCACCAAGGATGCCCCAACCCATGGAATTATCAAATGGAAAATGCATGAATAAAAGAACTCTAACCTCCCTCCCTTGTTGAGAGGTGGGATACAAGCTCTTCTGAAAGAACAACATTGTAAAGTAAATTGATTCAGAGGCTCATGAATTTACGAGGCCTTGATTGATTACAATAAAAAAAAAGTAATCAAGCATGGTGACAATAAAAGTTTTTATATTATTTGTTTGCAAAAAATAGTGCTTTTAGGAGATTCAAATTAAAAAAATCACATGGTTTCATAGCCCTACTAAGCCCAAAAGCTGCTCCCATGTAAGCTATATAGGCATGTGTCACACCCAAGGGTATAATTAAGTTTGAGGCTCTGATCCTTACATAGGGGCCAATACTGTCAAGTTATGTCTGCTTGCTGGTGAAAACTGTTTTCTCTCGAAAGAGCAGAGATTTTGTGATCCAGATAGTAATCTTTAAAGCCATTTTGGAACATTTCCCCCTTGAATAGGGTGTACATTTTTCGATTTTCTATCCTTAAGTTTCAGAAACTGGGCGACACACACCTGTCCTTTATTTGCTGAGTACCTCCCTGCCTTGGTTCAAAGAGTTCATTTTCCCAAAAGACCAACTACAATTTAAAATAAGGCCTGGTTTCCAGATAGTCTTATCTGTGGCATCAGTGGACCGTGAAACAATGGAAATTGGAATTATTCTTCTGTTGTTTCACGGTTGACGGATACGACAGATAAGACTATATGGAAACTAGGCTTAAGCAAGCATGACAAACAAAACACAACAGCCACATGGCACTCTAATCCAGCTCAGAGACCTGACTCTAATCTATTTGTCCGCTAACTTTTGCATGATGGCCATCATAGCCGTTTGTTGCTGAGCCATAACCTTCATTAGATCTTCCTGCTGCTTGGCACTTCTTTCTGATTCCTGTTTCCGTAAATCCAGCTCCTGTTTACGAAGATCTTTCTCATTCTCAGCTTTCTCTCGCAGAAACTCTATCAACTCACCGCCGCTTCTTCTTGATTTTTCCCGCCCTCCGATGGTGAATTGCACTTGCGTTTTGGCATTCTCTCCAAAGCACTCCTCCTGACTGCCTCAGCGGCATCTTTCTCAGCACTTTTCTCGACCTTTGCTTGCTTGTGCTTAGTGGCAAAGCTTTCTTCTTTTTCGCCAAAGCTCCTCTAACAAGGTGTCCTTTTCGGACATTTCAGGCGGATCGATACCAGTCGCTCGCTCTTCGCGACTCATTTTTGCCTTGAAACTTTGCTTAGGGCATTCCACCTGTCACGTAGAGCTCTATCCGCCTTGAGAACAAATTTCGGGGACTCAACTCTGTTTAGACACGTCATTATCTCCTTCCATATTCGTCCCCTATCAGGGCCACCTTTCACGTAGTGTAAAATATCAGTGCTTGCCATCTCTCTCAAGAACAGAACGTCGTGTTCTTTAGTCCATTCCATGACTCTGAAATTAAAATTAATGAACAAAATGCATAATACGTCACCACTACATAGCTAATTTGCAGTTTGATATCGTTTAAATAGAATAAGACATGTAAAAACAGAACTACGCCAGAATTGAAAATGAACTTACTCCCTTTTTTTCCCCGCTGTCTTTCTTCGCCGAGGCCATGCTTCAAAAGCAAAGCAACCTATCCTATTATAAATCAAAATAATTCACATAATCTTAGGTTATAACTTCAGAAATTTGTTTGATGATAAAAAGAAATAGTGTAAATTCATAACTATATAGTTTAGGGAATGTTTAAAAGTAGAAATGAGAAGAAATAAGGAGAAAATACTCACGTTTTCCAAAAGACGGCAAACAAGACGAACTCACGTCGGCGCGAAGCCTCGGCGACGACTGGCCTGGCGGGAAACATGGACCGGAAGTAAATTTTACTTCCGGTTACCGTCGCCGCCCAGAAAACGCCTGGTGCTTAAGTTCCCTATTCTCCTAAGGGGGGAGACTCCCCTATTTTTGGTGCAGGGGTGCTCCTAATTGTCTTTCATATTTTTTTACGAGGGAAAATATGTCTGAAATTCAGGCTACCAACAAGTGTGATTTGCTTCATTTGCTAGAAGGGGCGCGAGGTACCTATCTGGAAAAATTGCAAGTTTTCGAATTTTACCTAGGGAGGGAGTCGGGGCGAGCGAAAACTGGAAATAGCGCGGGCCTCAAAGCTACCCAGGCTAAATTTTATCCCCTAAAAGGTACCAGAGGCTGCCCCAAAAATAGGGGAGTCTCCCCCCAGGGAGTATTTTCAACATTTGAAAAATTATCCATTCACTAATTCCAAATTCATGAATGAGTTGGCTCATAGAGCCCTTTGATCTTTTTCTTGTTGGCAATCCTGATGGTCAATCCCATATATGGGCCATACCTGGAAATTATGTGGAACAAAATATGGAATAAATATGAGTTGTGAATGGAAATGATATGGCCAAATTAAACAATATAATGGGAAATCAAAACCCATATTTATCAAGACCCAAAATCTGAAAAAACTACGTAATTGGCATGATTTCAAATAACCATTATATGGATAAAAGATGAACAGATATAATATACTATACTATAAATTGGCACAATCCCATATTAAATAACCATATAATGGACAAAGATAAACTCACACTATAAAAACCAGATATGCCTCTGGTTGTGATAAAAATTATATGGGAAAAATGTTTTCAAAGAATTCAGATAATAGCCATATGATGGATATGATAAGGCAGAATTTTTTTTTCTATATTATTTCTTATGCTTCGTCAATGAAATTTTGGATATTTTAATTGTGATTGCATAAGCTCTTTAATCTTTGTTACTGCCGGTATCTTTCTGACCCAAGTCAAGAGGGATTACGAATTCCTTTGGGCGATTTTGCGCTCTTATGCGTTTATAGCTCCTCTGAAGAATCAGAGAACAGAGTATACATGTCGAGATGTCGCTGGCTAAAGGTTTTTTTTATTAGCTCTTGCAATGTAATAATTAATTTATCCACATATCTTGCAGTGACCATGTGTGCATACATCTTGGGCTCAAATTTTGGCAAACTGGGCAGCACATTCAATATAACTAATACATGTACCCTCCAGAAAACATTTGTAGTAGTAATAATTTCCCCAATGTTGTATTAACCCCCTTCTTGCTAACACATCACTGCACAGATCTTCTTTATCAAAGTGTATGTTTTATTTAGAACAAAATGTAAAGATCACCTTGAAGAGTCAGACAAATTGTTTAGTGCAAAAAAACCTTTGCACGAATTGTGCACAACCTCACAGGCACAAATACAAAAAAAAGAATTTCATATCTGCAAGTCTTAGCTTTCTGCAGCAACCTCACTCAGTGGCCACCATTTTTTGGTAGCTTTTCGTACTGGTGGGCCGGCTGGTAGTACAGTGACTCTCTTCTTGCGTCTGGCCTCGGTGTACTTTTGGTTGATCTTTTGTTCCTTATTACGTATTTCCTATGTTCCTTTCCAGGCTTTTCATCAGTACCAGTACTCTTAGAGTAACCTACGACCCTGGTGTTCTGAGTCAGGCAATTGTCATCTTCGCTAGAACTAGACTTGGCATTGGGTACAAGACAGGACGCCATCAATAGTTTCGATCATCCCGAAACGTATTCGTATTTTTGGATTAAAATTTGAGATGTATTCGCAAATTTCGACTTCACTTTTTTTTTAGTTTCCAGCCCTGAGTATAGAGTTACACGTTCAGGGTTGAACAGGGTCTGTAGCGTTGTACGTCCAGGGTTGTAGACGGAGTTTAGAGCTGTACGTTCAGAGTTGTACAGGGAGTGTAGCGTTGTACATCCAGGGCGTTCCAATGACCATATTTGGGCAGTGCATCGATGTGCTGAGTAATTGCTATCTGTAGCGAGGTCATCTGAAGCGAGCGAGCGAGCGGAGACAGCAGCTGTAATTGATGAAAAGGCAGACCTCCAAGCAGAAACTAGGCGCGCCAGGAATCCTGGTCATACTTTGCAAGTGACGGGCACAAATGCCACGCGTCTAAAATAATAATGTTGTTGTTTTCAAAACTCTCCTGACCAGTTCACTATATACTACACTTTCGAATTCTCGATTCTTGAATCCGCACTGACAAGAGCCTTAGAGAACAAAAAAATCTTCAAGACTACTGTAGTCTTGAAGATTTTTTTGTTCTCTGTCTGTGTACTCGGAGGTCAACAAAAACACAGACAGAACGCAGTAAATCTTCGAGACTACTACAAACGTTGGCAATAATTTATTATAGTGACTCTCCATACGAAAACCCGCATTAACGATTTCTGGCTCTTGACAGGTTTTCGTTACCACGCGTTGCAATGCATTTCAGTAGCATTGGAGAACGTTGCCAACGCGTTGGAAATCATTGATACTGCATTGCCAATGCATTTCCTTTTCGTTGAGAGCATTATGCCATAGCGTTGCAATGCTTTTGAAATTTCCTTGAATTCCGTTTGCTCCATTAACATTTGTTGTCAACGCTTTGTCTAGCCTTGCAAGGTTATCATGCAATTAAAGACAGAACCCAAAAATGGCAAGATTTCTACCCTAAGGTCAGGTAAAGTCGGATAGGCTCGATTCTTTGCATAGAGAATCCTTGTACAATAAGAAACAAAATATCAAATATGACTTTTTTCTAATGGATCCGTCTTTAAGATATGAGCTGCTAAACTTTGGTCATTGCATCGTTTTATAGCAAAATTTGCACAATTCTACCAAAAAATGTCAAAAAGTGCTGCAGCAACAAAAGTGTAACCCTTAAAGACGGATCCATTAGAAAAAAGTCAAATTTGATATTTTGTTTCTTATTGTACAAGGATTCTCTATGCAAAGAATCAAGCCTATCTGACTTTACCTGACCTTAGGGTAGAAATCTTGCCATTTTTGGGTTCTGTCGCAATTAAATCAAACTAGGTATGCGAAAGCGTGCAAAGAGCAAACATTGATAACCGAAGCTCGTACGTTTCTCTGACCTCTGAAATCCACGGGAAAGGCCGCCAAAAAAAAACTGGGAAGTTAGTGGTAAACCGTGAGCTCAGTCATGTTGTGACCTGACTGAGACGTTTCAACCCCAAAAAGTCAGATTAGCTGCCAAGAAGAAATGACTCCGCCGTTGGAGGAAAGCTGGACGCACTCACAGAACTAATGTCGATACTAGCACTTGCTTTGACCACCGTCATCGTCGATGAAGTTTCCTTTAAGTCTGCGTACAGCCGATAGGTTTCGTTTCCAGCCATGTACTTGCCGTCTTGTACGGCCGTGTCGGGGTCCCACGGTGAACTATCGTCTTCACTGTCATCGCTGTAATCTGCAACAAGAGAATAAAGGCGAGTGTTTTATGGGACAATTAGAAGTAAGAAGCATTCAATATCTATCATAAAGCGCAAATTACTAGACTGAAGTGCTGTATTATTGAAGTTATTGGTGTCTCAACTTTTTATGTTCTGTCCAGGAAGCCCACCTTAAAACCTTTTCGCCATGGCATTAGCTGCCTTTTTTCACGTGCGACAACCTCCTGTCATAAATTTCCTTAGCGGTTCTTGTGCTGTGGTGAAGAACTATTGCCATGGAGTCCTTCATTGGCCTTCATATTGAATTTTTATTATATTCTTTGTAACAAAGGATATGTGACTTTTTTTCTTATGATGAAATAAAGATAATTATTGTTATTATTATTATTTTCTGTGATGTCACTGTAAACAAGGAGGAAAGAAACAGTACCGATTGCGATTGCCTGCCTGCTACAAGGGCCCCCCTTTTTCGAATTTCGAGCTCGCTGAGATGGCGTCTTTCATTGCTTGTGACATTATAATCAGATTGGTTTATTTCATTGGTCTCAAGAAGAGCGTTCTAACCCCCTCAACTTCCGTGCGGTTTCTAGGCTTTTACACGGGCTGAACCAAGCAGACTTTCATCCTCCCTGAAGACAAAAAGGAGAAATTTGCACGACTAAGGGACAGCATCCTGGCAAACAAGTCCGTTTCTCTCAAAAATCTGCAAAGATTTGCAGGGAAGACAACTTCTTTCGCGCTTGTTGTCCCGGCGGCGAAAATTTTTACCAACTCAGTGTTTCAGGCCATTGGTCGAGCTTCAAGAAATAACACCACACAGCTCCATCTGACCGCCACGGTCCTTAGGGAAATCGAGCACTGGAAATTCCTCGATTCATGGACCGGCCACATGGCCTGGAAACCTGAAGCTCACATGCAGGTTCAGCTATATTCAGACGCCTCCAATTCAGGATGGGGAGGCTGCTTGTTTCAACCGGGAAAAACTCCCACCGAATGTTATTGGTTATAGACGCTTTCGGGAAAAAATTGCATCATGGGTAATTAGGGCATTGGACCGTAGCTCGAGTTGGTCAAGGTGAGTGTCACGATTTGACAGTAGTCACACAACGTTTTCAAGTTTTTCGGCGAAAGGTGAGTTTCTGTTGAAAATGATTGTCTCCTTTGAATTAAGCAACTACTCATTCTGCTTTAGAAAGTTTTTGAAACCCATTTCAATGAAAAACAAGGAAGAATTAAGGGAAAATACAGCGCAAGCCGGCGAGCGTAAGCAGTCGTGCGAAAAGCAAACAATGGCCGACCAAGCAAAGTTGACCTCAAGACAAACGACTTCCTTTGTATTTCACAAGTTATAACCAACACAGCTTGTTTCCTAAGCCTATTGCTAACTGCCTGCAAGTTTTCAAGGACAATACGCTGCATCTTCATTTTTTCTGACCCGCGAATGATCGCAAAATCGTTTCAAGTACAATTACGGACATTTGATAACAAGCCGAAAGCCATCCAAACAACGCGCCTGCCTGTTTTAAGCCTTCTTACATTGATTTTCAAACATTTACTACAAAATCTAGGTTCACGGTAGAGAGGAAATTTGTTTTTTAATTATTATGTCGCATTTCTGTTTTGGATGATGCATTTTTCCTACCCTTTTCATACTGTAACCAAAGCTGAACTTTTACCTTTGATATAAAACGACACATTTCAATTCAATTAATTACCTTTGTTTGTTTTTGCACCAATTTAATGTCGGACCTTAATTGTAAGCCATTAAAAACTATGCATTTTTATTTCGTTTTGGAGAAATTGTTTTTACTTGAACACTTTAGCTTTTGTAGACTCTTTTCTGCATCGTTTGGAAGGGACTTACCCAGAATTTTTGTTCTGTTTTTCTTGCATATTTTTCATCCGGTTTAGTTGTAGCAGGGATCGAGCATAGTAGAAAATAGTGTTTACTTAAGCTTAATGATGTCATGCTCTTGAATTTTTTAGATGCAATTTGAAGACTTCCTTGAATGGTCGGCTGGCCAGCTACAATTTTACCTCACCCAAAGGGGGAAACCTATAAGTGGAACAAAAAAAGAGTTAGCTGCAAGAGCCCTTGTGGCTTTCGAAAATAAGGATCCTGTTGTGGACAGTGCTAAAGATTTAACAGAGAAACTAAGGAGGGAGTACAAGGAGTTGGTGGTGAAGCTGAATATATGTGATCCAATAGAAATAGAAGACAAGAACTGGAGTCAAGACCTTACAACATGGCTAACCATAAATCTTGGGCAAATTTTTCACTACGTACTAGTTACTAAAGCATTTGACACTAACTACATTGGCCAGTACAAGGCCAGGAAGGCATACTCATACTTCAAGAGCTCCCATGTTCATCAGATCCTAACCTACTCTCCACCTGACTCTGGCTTAGTTATTGTGAAATCATCTGTTACTCCCTCCATGAAAGTCTCTGCTAAACCTTGGGACCTTTGGATACTCTGTTCAAGCTCTGGTGTTATTTCTGCATACTGTTGCTGTACTGCTGGCTTCTCAAATTGTTGTAACCATATTATTGCTGTCCTGTACAAGCTGCAGTTTGCTGAGGAGAGAGGCTACACTAATCCATCCTGTACTGACATTCCATGTTCCTTCAATGACCGAAGTAATTTCCAAGTAAAACCAATGAAAGTTAAAGACATGGACATTACAAAGCACAATATTTTGAATGAAGCTACACAACATTGCCGTTTGATGTATCCTGAGAAAACCAACTTTGATCCAAGAAAAGCTTCTATGCGCCAACAAACATCTGACACTATCTGTTCTTTTTTTACTCAACTCGAAACAGTTCAACCAAATGCTGTTGTGTCTCTGACAATCGAACCATCTGATACCAGTGATTGCCCTCCACCCATATCTGATATAGCTGATGCAGTTCAGAAGGGAAACAGAGACAATAATGAAGCAGACATGCTTAGTGAATTTATGGACAAAATGACATTTAGTCAAAAACAATTAGACGAGCTCGAAAAATCAACTAAAGATCAAGCAAAGTGTGATACCTGGAAAAAGCAACGATTAGGGCGCATTACAGCCTCAAATTTTGATGAGGTCCACAAAAAGGTTAATGCAATTAGCGCTTCAAGAGGTGCAACTAAGCCTCAAACAACACCTTTACTGGGCCGGCTTACTCAACAGAATAACCTTGATCATATTCCTGCTATCAGGTGGGGCAGAGACAATGAGCAAAAAGCTAGAGAAAGCTTTTTAAAGAGGTTGGGCCAAACCATACCAAGCCCAAACTGAACATGTGTGGTTTGCGTGCAGTGTCCAATGCCCCGTTTCTGGCAGCAACTGCTGATAATATTTTCACTTGTTCTTGTTGTGGTAGAGTGTGTGTAGAATACAAATGCCCTCATAGCATCAGAAACAAGTCTGTGGAAGATGGTGGGGACAATTTGGATTTCTTACAGAGGATTGATGGACGGCTTGAGCTCAAGAATACACACAGATATTATACACAGGTCCAAGGACAAATGAAGGCATACAACTGTTCAAAGGCATATTTTGTTGTTTGGACACCCATAGGCAGTCCTTTATTCAGTTGGTTAAATTTGATGAATCTTTCTGGAATGGTGTCTACAAAAATCTTATATTATTTTTTAAATTATACTTGGCTAAGGTATTGCTTGGCATTCATGTTCTCCATTTTGTCCTATGTGTGAGAAACGCATTTTAGATGCAAGGGAAATACCCCAACGCCAGCTTCAGAAGGAAAGCAGTGTCCACTGTGCTCAGTGTGATCAGTGGTACCATTGGCCATGTGTCAATGTGACCTCTGATGGTATCACTGACTGGGTATGTGCTCTTTGCAAGAGCACATAACATTTTCACCAATTCAGTAGATATCCAATTCTGCAGGCTATTATCGGCTCCTGAAACTGAGGATATCCCAGCATATTCACTGTTCTGTATCATATGAACACATTGGTGTCAATCTCAGACATTTCTCAATAATTTCAGTTTTTATCCAACTGATTTGGTGAATACTTAAACAACTATTCCCCTCAGGATAGATGAACATAAGGCAGGATATATACATTGATAGGGACATCTTGGTTTCCCTGCTAGCAGAAGCCTCTTTTCTTGTATTTCTCTTGGCTGGTGTTTGTAAGGACCAAACACTAGCCCAGCAAAATACAGAGAAAAGAAGCCTCTGCTAAGCAGGGAATGTCTCGGTATATCCGCCACTATTCATCTGCCCTTTGGGCAATAGTCGTTAACTATTCATAGTATGCATGATAATTCAGGATGCCAACCCTTAGACTGAAAAATAATCTTGAGAATTTTTTTTTTAAGTAATCAAATCCACAAGAGGAGAAATATATATTATTGCAGTCTGATTGAATTTTTCCTGGGAGAAAAAGTAAAATCAGAAAAACCAGGATAGTTGATGTCCAAGTTACTTCAATAATCAGTATGTCATTTGTGATATTTAATACATTCAGTGGAACTATTCTATTTTCTCAGTTTTGAGGGGCAAAGTTTCTTTAAATAATGTAAAGAAAATCATGATTAATCAATATTATATTTTGCATGTTCAAAATGCATTTTTTACAATAATGAAGCACAATTTCAAATTTATTACATTTTTACAATCTCAGCAAAATTCTCAGTGTGAAAACAATATTTATATTGAACAGTCTCCTGGAGGTTCTTGAACTGTACAATAAAGAGTATATTTTAAAATTTTGAGAGTTATAAATATATTATACAATTGAGTATAATTACTCAAGCGATGCCGACTTCATCTCGGTGACTATTTGCTGGCGAATATTACAATTACAATATGCAGATATCCTTTAAACAACTAAAGGTTCTTCAAATTTGTCAATGCAGCACATACAGTGATAATGTCATCTGCAACTGGGAGAAGACTAATTGGTAATTCATGTTTGAGAATCTGGTAGTCTTTAAGTCGTCCTATGGCCATTTCTACATAAATCCGTATGTTTGCAAACTTAGAGGTTTCTCTGACATCCTTTCCTGTCATCTGTATGTTGGTGTGGCATGAGGGAGGGATGGCCAGACGGCATTGGTGAAATGCAAGCAGGTCTTCAATTTTGAAGCCACGGTCTGCCATGACCAAATCACCTGGTTGCAATAAGTTCAGGAACCCTGAATTCTGTGTAATGAAATTGTCACTTGCTCTTCCACCATATGAGTCAGATATGAAACTGAAACAACCATTAGGAGTAATGCCAACTAATATATAGATTTAGGCACTGCCTAAAAGCGGAGCTTCCAACTATTATAAGGAATAAAGATGGTAGTAGTTAATTGTAGTATCAAAAATACATTTATTATATTTAGACTAATATTATTGCCTTTGTGCCTTTTACAAAACACAAAAAGCACGAGGACAACTCAACTAATAAAAATGTAGACACCGTAGTTCACATGAGGTGAGATATCAACCTCGTCCCCAGGGTCTTGTGGGTAATTTTCAAGATGGCGGTTGGTCGAGTAGAAGACCCTGGGGGAGGCTGAGTCACATGACCACTGTTTGAAAACATGGGAACAAGGTTGTCCTTTGTTGTGAAATGGTCATGTGACTCAGCCTCCCCCAGGGTTTTCTCCCGAGTCAACCACCATTTTGAAAAACGATAGAGAAGACCCTGAGACAACTTTGGGGTAGGGACAAAACTGGAACCTGTTTCACATGAGAAAAAAAATGCAAGATATCTTCGTGTTGTGGCTAACACATGCGGCACACACTATCAAGAAAGTTGGCCCAACCCCTGACCTGTCAAGGAATAGGACAGGGAAATTCTTGTTAGGGCTGTTGTTAGGCCTAACAGCCCAAACAGCATTGAGAAAACATTCCTTACTTCCACCTCTTAAAATACCTGGGGCACAAATTATGATAAACACCTACTAACAGCCTTAACACCAGGGGCGTAGCCAGCACTTATGAGAGGGGGGGTTCCAAAATTCAAAAAATAAAAAACTCCATAGATCGGACGTGTTTTTTGCGTTCTTGCCACAGGAAACCCAGCCAAAATATTGATCTCGGGGGAAAACTAGCGTTTGAAGAAATTTGCTACATTTTATTGGAGCTTTTATTTGTTGTCTATTAAATATTTACAATTTTAGTAGTAAGTCGGTCCAGAACAGAGGCGAGGGGGATTCCGCTGCGGGAGAGGGGGGTTCCGGAACCCCCACCTGGCTACGCCCCTGAACACCACTTACAGACCTAACAGCCCTAACAGTCTTAACAGCTCTAACAGTCCTATCAGCTCTAACAGTCTAAACAGCCCTAACAGAGGGCTGTTAGGTGTTGATCATAATATGTGCCCTGTCTTTTAGGAATGCTTCCTCTCTGCTGTTTAGGACTGTTAGGTTTGTTAGGGCTGTTAGGTTTGTTGGCTGTTAGGGTTGTCAGTCCAGCCAGGGCTGTTAGGGCTGCAAGGGCTCTTAGGGCTGTAAGTGTTGATCATAATATGTGCCCCGCCTTTTAGACGTGGGAGTAAGGAATGCTTCCTCCCAGCTGTTTGTCCCTAACAGCAGCCCTGTGCTGTTTGGGGCTGTTATGCCTTACAGCAGCCCCTAACAAGAATTGCCCTGTCCTATTTCTTGACTCATATGACCCCTGAGATAGACAGTTTTATGTTGTCCCTACACAAATACCATATCTCTCAGCCCAGAGTTGTCTCGGTCACAAGTGAATTGTTTGATTTCAACACAGAGGGATTGTATAGAGGCAAGTCTGGGGACCAAAATATCCCCTTATCCCCATATCTTGCCTCATTTGGTGCCTCAGCTGTATCCCTGCAAAATATCCGAAAAATATCCCCCTAAAATATTTGGTAATCTTTTCAACCCTAAAAAAGTTTGCAGTTTCAATTTTTGTAACAACTAAATTTTCAAATTTTCCAATAAATTTGATTGCTTGATTGGCTTGATTTATTTATTGCTTGGCACATGTCCCACGGCTTACAGTCAGAATTAGCATGCTCCCTGCTCTTTCCATACAAATACTGTAAAAAATTTTAGAAATTCCATAGGGGTGGGGGTCACTTTTCAACACCCTTCTGGGCAGGGGGGGACTTTACTTTTTCCAATACAGCCTACCCCTCTCAACGAGGATTACTGGCTGGGGGTCAGCTGGGGGACACAATAACCAGGGGACAGAACAACTTTCATGATTTATTCAGGACAATATTGTTATTCTAGGTATAGATTGTTATTCTAGGTACTTTCAGTATAGAATTTTAAACAATGTTCTTAAACAAAGATCTGCAGCGGTTTGGAATAATTGCAGACTCTAGAAATGTTCTTTTTGCTTTTCATACCCGGAAACGGTTGACCATTTTTTTGTAGACTGTCCGGAATCAAAAACCTTATATATTTTCAACTATTAAGACATTGGTTGGAGCAGTTCGATATTTTTCTTCCAGAATCGAACGTAGCTAATAATTCTTCTTGGAGTCAATACTGATGGCGCAGAAAATTTTATTATTCTTATTTATAAATTAGTATTATATAAACATAAAAATAATTTCAAAACTCCATCCTTAGCTATTCTGCAGAATTTCTTAAAACATTACGAAAAAGTAGAGGTTACTATTGCTAAGACCAAGAATAAGCTGGCAGCGCACTATAAGAAATGGGAAAACATTCTAAAGGCTCTAGGTTAAATCCATGTGGTATGGGGTGTTCATGCAAAAGGGGTATGTCTGTGTTTTGTCCTTAATGTTGGTGTATATTGTTTGTATAGACTTAAAAGATTGCATGTGAAGACTAGCTTTGAAATAAATCCATGTAACCAAAAAAAAAACTGTATATAGGGGAATAGAAAACAACAACAATAACAAAAATGTATTATATGCACCTAAGGAATAAGAAACTGTAAAAAAGGGAGACAGGATGTAAAAATACCAGTGATCACATGTCTTTGAATAAAAAAGTAATAAAAAAAAAGGACAATATTTATTCCTCAGTGGAAAAAACTGCATTATCTGACAGAATAGTAAGTAGTATATATTTACAAGACAATATTATTGAATACACCAGAGAAATTAATATGAGACATTTTACCAGGATTCCGGGCAATTTTGGCAAAGTGGCCAAAAATCCAGTTACTGAAACACTTAGAATCACTTCCTTGATTTTGGTCTATTTTGGAAACTAAATGTATGCCATGAACAACAAAATGAAAAACAAAGAAATATAATGTCAATGTTCTCCACCCTGGAGTACTACACAATGAAACTCTATGTTGACCCAATTCTATAAAAACCCTCAGCTGTATATTGAAACAGGTTGCTACTAGATTTCATAATGGAAATAACACAAGTTACTATACTTGCGTGCAGACCCTTCAAAAGATAAGAAGGCCGCAGAGTCCAAAGTGTTCCAAATACATAACAGCCATATTATGGGTGGAGCAATTTTGTAGAAGGGTCTGAAATTCATGAAGTTTCAGGTTTACAAGATGTCCAGAAAAGGAAAAAAAAGGTACTTGAATTTCACCTAATTGCACTTAAAATACTTAAAAATATGGTGGTTGGGGGGGGTGGGGGGGGAGAGAAAATAGAAATAAGACAGAAAAACAAAATAATTTCTGTTTGAGGGGGCATGCTCCCCCTGAGAAAAGTTTGAAAAACTTGAATCAAGATACTTCTATTGGGTTTTAGGAAGAGGTGAAAACAATGAAACTACAGCAGAAACATATAACAGAGGCTCTCTTTATTCTGATCCAACAGAAATGGGAAAACGTTCTGTGCACTCTACTGACTTTCCTTTGAGCAAGGAAAATATTATTGATGCATAACATTTAACTTATATTTGGCTGGGGACAAACCGGTTATGCACTAGTTAATTGAAGCCCCCACCCCTAGGGACCCAGGGAGGGGTTGGGGATTTGAGTTTACCCCTGAACAAAAGCCGTTTAAGTCCCCACTCCATCGGGAGGAAATTCCTGTGAAATGCCCCTACCCTTGGGGCCTCAAAAATCACCTTTTACTTGCAAGCATCAAAGAAAGAACATACCTTTCTATGATCGTCAAAGGGGAGTGGGCCTCAGCTAGTGTGGTGTCCTATATGAAACAAGCGATGCAAGTACAGAAAAATGCATTAAAATCGAATGATTCCAATGAATTGCATCGTAGAACATGTAGATTTTCATGGCCAAAATCAAAGTGAAAGATTGACCGAAATAATTTATTTGAAAGCAAATAAACATTCCCCGGGGAGTGGGGACAGGTTCCAGAATCAAAACCAGTCAAATCCACCACCCCTCGGAACAGACTCTTGTTTTAAAATGCTTTAAACCCCCATGATAACCCCACCCTTCCCAGGGTCCCTAGGGGTGGGGGTTTCAATTGACTAGTTAGTGCATTACTCACGAAGAATCCAAAACAAATTGAAACACAGGTCGAAAGTTTTAAAGAAATATCTTATAATAGATAGCTATCAATAGATAGAATAAAGTAATCAATTCTATAAATCAATGAATGGCCAAAACACAGTTGAAAGTCTATAATCATCTTTTCTAAATCATACGACCGAGGAATCAAATTCCCTGAAGAGATCGTCTAGTCAGAGAAAATATTTCTCAAAAAAATAAAAAAACATTCTTGCCAAAGAGCTTGCAGTTTAATCCACTTCATACTGAATGTTTGTCCAACTCCAGCGAACAGTGAGTTTCCAATCCACACCGCACCCATTATATCCGTGACTTTCAAAGCTATTCCATGTCTTTAGGGAGCTGAAGAACCCACAAAACACGGCAAAACACGAAAACTCCCGCGCTCGATTTGGGCACCACTGTTGTTGTACTGTAACTCGTGACAAACCTTTTCAGTTCCTGTGAATCCAGCTATAGTCCTGACATTTAGTCCATCAGCTGTCGAGGAGAGCCGAAAATAGGGGAACAAACGAAACCGTTTCCATGTTTATTATATCCATTTTGAAATCACTGTCAATCCCTGCAATCTGATTGGCTTATAACAGTGCGATTTATTCCCAAATCGCATCCTTTTGAGTCCAAAACCATCTTCCTGCAATTTTTTGGGGAAATTCCCCCCTTTCTTCTTCTGCTTGAAAAGAAAAACAAGAAACAAAGACAAAACTATGGATAAAACTTTAAATATTTACAGTACCTTTTTATCTGTCGTTTTTCCAGAGTATGATATCAGTTTCACGACAATATGGAGGATTTTCAAGCGAATAATCCAGCACGTCTGGTGCAAAATTCCGGTCCCGAGTCCAGGAATCCGAGTCCAGGAATCCGAGTCCACCGAAAAACAAACAACATCAAATTCCACAAAATCAAAAGATGATGATTTTACATGCTTTCCGGTGGACAATGTGGTAGAAGAGCTGAAGTCTAAAGTGATCAATAAGAACACTTCCCGGTTAACACAAAGCTGGATGAAAGTGTTTCGCAAATTCACAGCTGATAGTGATAGTGAAACGATGCCGCCATCTTGAAAATCACCTCCGCTCATCTATCAAACTCCACTCTCTTCAAACATGAAAACACTACCATCCACAGCCAGATGCAGCTAGTGATGAAATTTAGCAATACAGCTCATGGCTTCCAAGCATAATTTGCAGCCAAGTTTTGATTTTATGCCATCGCAAGTCATTCGCCCAGCAAAGTCACAGTTCCATCGCGAAAACTTCAATATTTCTACGTCTCCAACTCCACTCCATCTCCAAGGCCGCAATAAAAGCGACGAGCATTCCTTCCTTTTGTCAGACAATGAAAATTACTTTGTTGAATTGTGTATGGCGTAATTTTAAACATAAGTGATCTCAACTCTGAATGAACTTTGCAGGTTATGAGTTTTCGAAATCGTTTTGTTTGTCACATGACAATTTCTGCATATACTTAAGTACTTAATGAGTTCGTTTTGCATACAATGTTTTTGTGAGGCATTTCCGGTTTCAAGAAAATAAATTGATAGAATCCTCTGGGCCTAGAATGTGATTTCAAAATGGATATAATAAAGTGGTAATTGAACTTCGTGTCGTGCAATTTTGGTTTGAAATCATACTTGTGATTTCAAATCAAACTCGCGCTACGCGCGCTCGTTTGATTTTGAAATCACGCGTATGATTTCAGACCTAATAATATACACGAAATTGCACTCCACTCAGTTCAATAACCATTATTAATCCTCGACTATCGAGTAGTCTCAAAAAGATATGATGGAAAAAAACAGGATGCCTCTCTTTGGTGGTTTACTTTCTGCTCTGATCTCATGCTTTGCCCCGCTTCTTCACCCTTCTCCCCGGGCGCAATTTCCGTCTAGGTACGTCTCTCTGAGAGTCTCTGGTGCTTCCATTTCTTTTTGCTTTCTGCTCTTCTACTAGAGATAATTTTAACCAAATTTATCATTCCTCGATCCCTTCCTCATCCCTCGACCCAATGTTTGTATTCTATGGCTTCCTCTTCGCGTATTTTTATTATTTGAGGCGTAATGCGTGATAGCACGGTTCTGCAGTTAGCTGTCATTTCTCGGCCTTGAAACTCCGACTGGAAGAATTTCAGGAGCAAGCCGGCAAAGAAAATACTCCAACTTGATTATTATTCCCAACTCTACCAAATGTTTGGATTCCATGGCTTCTTTTCGGGCATTTCTCCTTTGAGTAATTATTGTAGGTCGTTTTTTCAGCCGCTAGCAGCCCTGTAGTCTTTTTTGGATGTTGCCAAAACATGCTGGTATTTGTGCCTGCGATTTTACCTTTCACGTGAGCATCAGTATCCCCCTGACAACGCGCCCCTCCCCCGTTAGTTGAGCACTCCCTAATCCCTCCTGACAACGCGCCCCTCCCCCAGTTAGTTGAGCATGCTTGACGTCACAATAGGGCTATTGTGACGTCAGGCTTCACGAACTCGTACACATCCGGGGCTTGCTGAGACGTCCAAAAATCGGATCGACCCCTAGCAATTTCCACAGGTTACTCAATAAATTCACACAGGGTACCCAATACATTATTTTCAGTTTTTGACGCTGTTTTCTTAGGTATGGTGCTCCGCTTTGCGGCGGCCTTCGGCCGCCGCAAGGAGCTCCGCTAATACTTTAATAGTGCAGTGATGTTTATATTCAGACCAGAATAATGCTTGGAGGCCAAGACTTGAAGGGGTCTCAATATAGAGTTCAGTACAGTCCACAATTACTCTACATTTCTTATAGTATTTGCGGAAACTGTCTGGCAGATTTCTAGACACTTGAATTCTACTTGGCCAAGGTATTAGGAATTTTAGTTCTAATTTCATCAGACGGAGCCAGGAAAATATCACTGAACTGACCACTGAGGGACTCACTCTGAAAACTACAGCCAGATATTCTGTCAGCAGTCCTAGGCGGAGTCTCTGCATGGTTAAAAAGAATTCCTCTTCCAGACAAAGACGTCTGTTTCCATGGACCTCTATTCGGTTTCTTTCTTTCACATCTTTTTCCATTTTTTTCTTTCCTTCCCAGTATCTCATGTTCAAAGCTTTCTCCTGAAGAAAACTGAACACATGTTTAAAGCAGGCAGTATTTGAAAGCCTGTAAATAGCCTAACATCAGAATCTCTCGTAGGTGCAGGCTGGGCACTCCCAGAAACTTGATTAGACTCTAGCAGTTGTCGTTCCAGTTTTCTTCGTTTAACAGGTGACTTTTTAATGTCATCACTTTTCCTCAAGTACAGGGTCGGGTTTGGGGATTCATTAGTGGGTTTCCCATAGAGAAAATGATTAGAACAGACCACTTGGAAATCGGTTGCTTGGAAATTTTTTCTTCCTAAACTGACTTGACTCTCCCATATCACCCGCTTTTCATCATCTTTAGTCATGGAATGGAATTTCAGCTCTTCAACATGGCCCCTCTTCTTAATATTCTCTGGATACCTGCTGTCGTTCGTGCAGGGGCCAACACAACATCTGTTGTGCGGCATGACACTTCGAAAATAATACTCCAAACTGCGAATCGACAAAAAATGAAAATGCATATTTAATGACTTAATAATTATAATGAACTGATATTGAATATCAATACATTGGTTGGTAAAAACAAAGGTATTTGCAGTGAAATGTGTCGATTTATCAAACGTAAAAAAGCTAAATTATTTACGGGAAAAGCGACATAATTGAAACATGTTGCTTATCGTCACGCTGTCCGCTTTGGTTACAGTATGAAAAGGGTAGGAAAAATGCATCATCCAAAACAGAAATGCGACATAATAATTAAAAAACAAATTTCCTCTCTACCGTGAACCTAGATTTTGTAGTAAATGTTTGAAAATCAATGTAAGAAGGCTTAAAACAGGCAGGCGCGTTGTTTGGATGGCTTTCGGCTTGTTATCAAAATGTCCGTAATTGTACTTGAAACGATTTTGCGATCATTCGCGGGTCAGAAAAAATGAAGATGCAGCGTATTGTCCTTGAAAACTTGCAGGCAGTTAGCAATAGGCTTAGGAAACAAGCTGTGTTGGTTATAACTTGTGAAATACAAAGGAAGTCGTTTGTCTTGAGGTCAACTTTGCTTGGTCGGCCATTGTTTGCTTTTCGCACGACTGCTTACGCTCGCCGGCTTGCGCTGTATTTTCCCTTAATTCTTCCTTGTTTTTCATTGAAATTGGTTTCAAAAACTTTCTAAAGCAGAATGAGTAGTTGCTTAATTCAAAGGAGACAATCATTTTCAACAGAAACTCACCTTTCGCCGAAAAACTTGAAAACGTTGTGTGACTACTGTCAAATCGTGACACTCACCTTGACCCACTCGAGCTACGGTCCAATGCCCTAATTACCCATGATGCAATTTTTTCCCGAAAACGTCTATTGGGACCAGCATGTAAGAGTGTGCCGTTACCCAATTATCATCACGCTATAGTTACAGCCTAGCCCTAGTTTCGTGATCTTGTTATCACTTGATCGTTTTATTTGTATTCCATTTAGCGTATAGATCATTTTACGTGTGTTTGAGTTTGACATTTTAGAGAATATTTAGCATAGTTTTTAGAAAGATAATCATCGTATTCGCTTGCTATTGGACGATATTTTTAGCTAGATTTCGGCTGCTTAAAACAATCAACATTGTATTCTGTAGCAGAGAGATTTAAGTTAGCTTTCGCTAGATATAGACCCTTGTAAGTTCATTCCGTTTTTACCATACACATTTATCACACATAATTCACAAAGTTTCAACAAGCAAATAAAACTAAGAGTTGTTGGAGTGATCTGGTTATACTTCCGATCCGAAGCGAGGAATATCCGCCGAGGGAGACAGAGCGGAAATGACCAAAAATGAAATGTCTAACTTCGCCATATTTCAATATATAAGCTCAAGATTCCGTATACGAGGAGTTTCTGTGACTAAAAGCTTAATTCCAAATTTTAAAGAAATTTGAAGAATATGAATTTTAGATATCATTGTTCAAAGTTTGCATAATTCCTGATCAAAGTATTAATTATCCCATAAAATGGTACAGAAACCAAAGTTTAAAGCCTAATATCTCAAAGACGGATCCACTAGAAAAAAGTCATTTTTGATATTTTGTTTTTACTCAGATAAGTAGTCTGTATGCAAGAAATCAAGCTTGTATGAGCTAACCCGACCTTACTATTTGAAATTTAGTGGTCTAAGCAGGTCATTTCCGCTCTGTCGTCGAGGGACGGAACCCATTGCGGTGAGAGAAGCCCTCGTGTTATTACATGCTCTACGACACCTCCTCGGGCACTCAGCTAATGTCAGGGTGGACGTATTCGTCGATAACAAGTCTCTCCTAGGCTGTTGGCAAAGGCAACTGTCTAAGTCACACGTAATCCGGCGGATAGACCTTCACGTTGCCTCTCCGACCTAGATTGTAAGCTAAGCTCAGTCACGTGGAAGCAAGTGGAGTCGGCATTCGGTCCCCACACGATAGACCTAATGGCTATGTCCTCCAATGTAATGCACGACAGATCAGGCCGACCTCTGCGTGGGCACTGACGTTTTCGCCGAATCGATTCCCCCATCAGCGAACACATACCTCTTCCCACCGTTCGTGCTGATTGGGCCACTCCTTAAGCACTTAGCAATTCAAGGGTGTCAATACACGATGATCGTACCCGACTTGACGCCAAGGAAATACTGGTGGCCACTCCTAGAACGCTGCGCCATGGCTGCTCTTAAGCTCGCTAGCAAGGGCCGCAAGTCCACCCTTCTGTTCCCATCCACAACAATAGATTGGGAGGCGCGTCCTCTCCAGTGGGACTTCCATGTTTTCTCCATACCATGAATATGTTACCAAGGAACATTTAAGGGCCGCCCTTAAATAGGTGTCGCCCTACATTTACTTTCTGACGGGGCACGTGTTATTAGCTATGAACAACAATAAAATCTCCATTGATTACGCGTTTACCGGGTGTCATTTTTTCTCCCCTGTTATCCCTTAGATCCCCCAGGAAGTCCAACGGTTGTGGGTGCCAGCCGTTAAATGCCCCGCGTGCGACTACTCTAATGACAGCACGTTTTCATTCTGCCAGCGTTGCGGATTCCAGCCCATTAAGGAAAAGGGTGCGCATCGCCAGACTGTCAAAATCGACCTCCCTGCAGCTGAACAGCGCCTTCAGGAGTTAGCCTCTACCCGGGAGAAGAAACCTTACCAGAAAGTCTTAAAACAGAACTCGATAACTTTCTGTACTCTCTACCTACTCCTAAGACCCTTATGTCCGCCTCCCCTCGGGACCTCACCCTGTTCCTGGTTTGGAAAGATAAAGGGGGGGGGGGGGGGCATAAAAGTTCACGGTCCTACCTGTCCAAATTTCGGAACTCAGGGAAAAGCCCGCTGTCGGTGCCCCACCAGGCTAGCTGCAGGTACAGTGGACAGTTTAATCGGAAAATTGCGCTCTGTTTTCGCACAAGCGGGACGTTCGGGGGATTGGAACGACCTCCTTCATTTAGGAAACCCCGCTACTCATTTTTCGGTTAGACAGTACTTCTCGGCGGTGCGTGAGGAGCAAGCTGCGGCGCACGTCATACCTAAGCAAGCCAAGCCTATGTTCTTTGAAAAACTAGTCAAGCTATGCAGACACCTCAGAGGTCAGGTATTTCACAACACCGCAACCCCCGATCAACGCTACCTATATGCACGGGACCTCGCGTTCTTTTTCGTCGAGTTTTTTGCAGGGGACAGAGCCTCCGACCTCGGTCGCGTTCAAACTAAAGAAATCCTGGTCACACGCAACCATTACGGGTTTTGGTTCAACCACACAGTAGGGAAGACGTTGCGCGGAGGAGGACAAATCAACACCTTTGCGGTCATGAAGTGCGCGGATCCCATCATTTGTCCAGTACAAAACCTGCGCCTATACGTGCAACTCTGTCACCTCATGGGTATAAATCTTCGAGAGGGGTATCTTTTTCGGACCCTCAACAGCCGCAAGGAGGTTACTGTTAACCCGTTCACCGGGTCAGCCGTCGCCAACAGGCTCGTACTCCACCTAAAGAATGCCGGAATCAAAGGAAAGGAGACTGCACGGCTTTCGAAATCACTCGTAAACATTCCCTATTTCGTCTCAAGATTTATTGAGAAGTGTCTGGAGGAGGATGGAAAGATCCCCAAGAAGATTATAACTCGAGGTTAAAGTAATTTCTGCGAGGGATACGTATTTAATGTGGAAGGTGAGTGTCAACTTTTCCTTTGTTGTTTAGCACGAGGCGAGCTATCGAAGCTTTGATCGGCGTTATAGCTCGAAAAGTGACTCCAAGCGCTCTTCTTTCTCCGTTTGTAATGAAACACAATTTAATGTCCTCCATAATGAGTTGTTGGAAGCAGCAACTTCGGAAATAATTGAACTAAACACCACAAGAAGTAGAGCCAGCTCGAGAGTGTTCGCTCTTCTCACATTTCCGACTTCGGATACCTTTTATCAGTATCAGAAAAATACCTTTACCAGTATATTTTTACAAGTTATCCCTTTATACAAGCGAGAAAAACAGAATTTAATGTTTCACGCCACTTCTCGCTTTCAGTTCAACCAAGAGAGACGATGGTGCTCGTTAGGGCCAGAAGCTATAAATCACAGCGGAAAAATGAAGAACCATGGAAGCTGCAGGTATTATTTGCTTTTAAACATGTTGTCGATTTGGCTTGAATGTTTAACAGCTTGAGAGCTTGAAAGTATAACCCTTCAATCAAAATAGCATAAAAACAGCTTGTATTTGTTTGCTTGTACTGGTATAAAACTTGTGTATTTTGTTTGCAATGTCTGAGAGCAAGCTTACATTCTCCAAGGATGGGAACCGTTGTATTTGTTTGCTTGTACTGGTATAAAACTTGTGTATTTTGTTTGCAATGTCTGAGAGCAAGCTTACATTCTCCAAGGATGGGAACCGTTATTTTAAGATGCCATTATAGTTGTCTTTGAGCGTATGTTTTTTATTTATTTATAAAAAACAATTCCTGTGAAATCACTTACTAATGCTTACATCTTTAACTTTCTCTCGTTAGGTTGAAATATCAAGATCAGTACATCACTGCAACTACATCCTGCAATTGTGAGGCTGGCACAGGACTATGCAATCATGCTATTGGATTAGTCTACTTGCTGGAGCACTACAGAAAGCTAGGGTTGAAGAGTGTCCCCCCAGCAATGTCCAAAACTAGCCTACCCCAGACATGGCATGTGCCACAGAGGACTGCTGGCATTAACCCTCGGGAAGTGGATGCGGTGGTTATCCAGCAAGTCAAGCCCCCCAGTGCCACCAAGGAGAAAGTTAAATCCCGCAGAATTGCGTTCAACACTTTATAATGCCATCCCAGTCCAATTTGGCCAGATACAGATAATTGACAGTGCAAGAGAGATTTTCGGTCACTTCACAGATATGCAAGTTAATTCTATTATTTCTGACAAGGTGGAATTTACAGACAGTAAACTGGGAAATGTAGCAAAAGGCTCTGCCCTATCTTATCAGCAATGCAAGAAAATATCACGTGATCCAAAGATCCATCTGAATATTGATGGCCCAGAAAAGCCTCCTGTGTTCTTATTACCCACACTGCAGTGCCAATATGATTTTATTCCCACCCTGGAGCAATCTGTATTTTTGGATGGTCTTTGCGTGTCAGCTGCACAGTCAACATTAACCTTGTAAGTACATGTGTATAACTTATAACAAAAACTATGAAATGTGTAAATATGCATATATAATATAATATTCATAATTTTCGTATGCACACTCCATCTCACTATATATATATAGAGAGAGAGAGGATATTACACGGTGGCGCGAAGATATGACTTTTAATTTCGAGTGGCAAGAACAATATTTTACGAATGAGCGCAGCGAATGAGTAAAATATTGTTTTTGACATGAGAAAATAAAACTCACATCTTCAAGCCAGCGTGTAATTTTCTTTTTATTATATAGACAAACCAGAAAAAAATATTCCAAATTGATTTCCAAGCACTTTTGTTTTGACCGATATCCTCACTAGTGAGGATATGGAAAATATGTCACTGAGGACCCGGATGTAGCTTCGTATGAGATCTACGAGTGGCGTATTTCCCAGTAAAACACTCGTGTCTATATAATAAATAAATTTATCACAAAGAAACCATACTCGTTTAAAGAAATAAACACCTATATTTCGACTAGGTTAACTAGTGAGATAGAGTGTGTGTTTGAATTTTGATAATATATTACAGAATAACAAGTAACAGAGCAATAACAGGTGATGGCTGATTGGAATGTATCTATTCTGACCAACAGCCATTAGTTGTCACTGTTTTTTATGAGGGGCCAAACGCGTCAAAAGTGTACTTACTTATTTTATTTTTATGGTCTTTGATTTTATTTTTATGATGTTTCATTTTATTTTTATGATGTTTCAATTTATTTTTATGGTCTTTCATTTTATTTTCCTGACGTTTTGTTTTATTTTTATGGTCTTTCATTTTATTATTATGGCGTTTTATTTTATTTTTATGACCTTTTATTTTATTTTTATGGTCAAGAAAAGAAGAAAGAAACTGCAAATTCGTGCACAACAAGCCCTCTTTTCTCTAACTTCTCACGGTTTTTGTGTGTTGGAACTGTGTTTGTTGTCGGTTCTGGAGTAATGACCAAGTTTTTGAGTACAACGTTCTGTGGTCTTCCTTTCGGCTATAGCTGCCAATGATGATCCGCCGTGCCATAGCGTTTGCGATAGCTGGATCTGGACCGATTTCGCTGTGATGACAGGGTTGGGAAACAGCGCCCGAGCGTGAAAGAGGTATTTGGTAGGTTCATAGCGCTTGGAACATTACAGATACAGCACCCGTGTTACTACTTAAAGGTTCTGTAACTTCTCCAGTTTCTATTTTTCGTAATAACTCGCATCATGGCAAATCTTGGAGACGTTTTGGCCCGGGGTTGGTTGTCAGCCATTTTGGCAACTGTTTCGGCGCGCAACCTCGTCCCCAGGATCTTCTCGATCGTTTTTCAAGATGGCGGTTGACAAGGGAGAAGACCCTGGGGGAGGCTGAGTCACATGAACACGCATGACCACTGTTTGAAAACATGGGAACGAGGTTTGTCCTTTGTTTCGAAACGGTCATGTGACTCACACCTCCCCCAGGGTCTTCTCCCGAGTCAACCACCATTTTGAAAAACGGCCGAGAAGACCCTTGGGGCGAGTAGGGGCGAGGTTGTTTCGGCGAGGTTGTTTCTCAAACGTGAAGCCGCTGTACAGAATTGAGCCTTTGGGTCTACGTTCGCAATGCATTATGGTGTAAACAAAAAATAAAAGGGCAGCATGACAAAAAGTAACTATAAAACGTCACAAAAATAAAACAAAGACCATAAAATAAAATAAAATGCCATAAAATAAAATAAAAGACCATAAAAATAAAATGAAACGCCATAATAATAAAATGAAAGACCATAAAAATAAAATAAAACCTCATGAAAATAAAATTAAAATAAGTAAGTACACTTTTGACGCGTTTGGCCCCTCATAGTTTTTCACTTGTTATTCATTTTTGTGCTGTATGCAAATTATAGATCATCTTTTATAAACATGAACTTTTTTTGCATGTAGCCATTATTAACATTTGTCATGTAATGTGCATTCTATAAAAGATCACTGAGATCTGAGATCACTGTGGTTCCAGAAATGTCCACCCCCCTCACCCACAGAAGGGCATTAGAATGGAAACTCTGGAGGGATGTGTTGGGGCAATTTACCTGACCTCTTCAATAGAAATACTGTATATGTCTTTGGAAATTCCAGGGGGGGTGGGGGTGTGTATTTTCTGGAATCAAATATTGTTTAAATGTCAGCACCACCAGTTGAGGACCCAATAGAGTGGGTACACTAGTAAAATTCCAGGGTGGGTATCCCAAAATATGGATCTCCATGGTTGGGAAATAATTTCCCAGATGGTCACGAGGAAATTCACTGGAATTCCAGGGTGGGAAGTGACAACCTAAAATTTCCAGGGGAATTGGCCAGTGTGGAACAAATGCCCAAAATATATCTCACTGTTCATTTTTGAATATCATGTATGGGAAGATTCATGGTTGTACCTCTAGTATAGAGGCCCCCTAAAATTGGCTGCCAGTGGCGCCGTTGAGACCCAACGCAATTCAGCTTACGAGCTGCGAGTTTGGGGAGTCGGTCGCACAGTTAAAAGGCACAATGAACCTTCATCTCGCCTGACCGCAACAATCCATTCCATTTGAAGCGGAGGGTTTGAAGGAAAGTTAAAAAACGACAAATTCCGACCAGGTTCACTTCTCTTATCGTTCGTACACTCCGAAACGCAGCATGATCGTGCGCCATTTCGCGGCGAAATTCAAGTCAAAACACTGTAAATGCAATTATGCTAATTATGTTATACCCGTCGAGCCTCGCTTTCGTGACCAGAAAATCCAAGATGGCGGCTGCGTGATAAGGGAGTATTGCCATGGAGTCCTTCATTGGCCTTCATATTGAATTCTTATTATATTCTTTGTAACAAAGTATATGTAACTTTTTTTGAAATAAAGATTATTATTGTTATTATTATTATTATTATTTTCTGTGATGTCACTGTAAACAAGGAGGAAAGAAACAGTACCGACCGAATAATTCGTTCATTATACGGCTCAATAAAATTTGAATGATTTTTTTGGTCCATTTCTAGCATTTGACGATTTTTGTTCCCGTTGACATGCGCTCCACAGTATTTTCTTTTTTTTTAAGATTTGGTCTGAGGTTTTGTATTTCCCTGCATTTTGCCGTAGCTTAATCCGAGATCTTCATCCGAGACACGAGGCTGAATACGAAAAATATAGCCTGTGGGCAATACGTCGAGACCCGGCCCGCGTTCATGCACATATGGGGGACTTACTTACTTACTTATCCTCTTCTTCCCAGGTGGGAAATAAGGCCGCGACACGGCGACGCCATTTTTGGCGATCCAACAGGGGTCCATTGGATCGATGTCCGAGGGATGCTACCCTGCTCCATCCTGAGTACGTGGCCAAGCCACATATGGGGGACTGGGGACTTTTATTTATAAAACATTTTTCTTCGGCAGAAGCGACTACTCACCGTCCCCTAATCAACCTTGGCCCCCTTTATACCTGTCTCTGTTTCTAGAAACAAAGCTGTTCGTCTCCCTGTGGTTAATATAAAATGACAGTGCGCTCGACAACGTTCTCCGACTGGCGACATGCATTTCTACCTTTTTTAACCAAAAAAGTAAAATGTCTCGATCGTGTTAGCGTAGGATTCAGGAGATCCGCTGGCTCCCAGTGTAGTTCTCGCAATTTCATTGGCCATTTAAATTGCCATTTTCTTTTTCTCGTTGGCCATCCTGGCACCGTACGCACCTTGGGCGGTTCTACGGCTATGCCTCATGGCTGCAGCGATGGAATCTTTCATGGCGTCGGTTATGCCGCTGAGAAACGTAAAAAAAGATTGTCAATCAGGGAACAGGTTTGAATGAAATGCTTCAAGACTTTGCACGAACCTTAGGCGAGTATGTATGCAAATGAAATACAATTGACAATACAACTGAAAGCGCCGGGGCTTCATATAGTTGTATTGCCGTTTGTAGCGCCTTCTTGTTAACTGCATAAATACTAAATTGTTCTGTAGCCAACGACAAGGCGGAAGACTTACAGATTAATGTTTTCCCTATTGTAGTTCCCGATAATGAGCACCGAACTTATCTACTGCATTTCAATTGGTAGGCCTTTATATATTTCCACTGGTAGGCCTTTATATAGCAAGGTATAATAAAATTACCTTTATCCGTACGCAAATGTCACGAATGGCATTTATCGACACGTTGACCCCGGTGTGACGAAGGAACATGTCTTTTAGGTGGGCAGAGAATGCTGCGCTGTTAAAGGGCTTCCCCTTGCCATTCTGCAACAAACAGAAAGAAAAATGGGCAGTTAGTGATTCATATCAGCTATGAGGTCCTGAGCATAATGAACGATTTTTTCTAATAAATAAAACCACATTACTTGTTGACAAATCAAAGCAGGATGATACTGCAACAGATCCCAACACTAGGATCAATTCAAAGTGTCCAAAGCATTGCACAAGATCAAGGGTTGTGGCATACTTGGAAGAACAAAGGAGGGAGAATCAGCATTTACTATAGGTTCCCCACACATGAAGTACTTGAAAATTGCATATCCTATTTTGAGTACCACATGTGCTTATGTCTCCCTAAAAATCCTCAAAAAGCTTTTTGTAAGCTACAAATAACATACTTGTAACACAGTGATATGTGGTGACCCAGGCTTCGATTAACGTAAACATATGCTTCCTTCAGCTCTCAGTTGAAATAGGTTCTTGTTTTTTAAATCTGGGCTTCTGATAGAGGCGCTTTTGGGCATTATCTCCAAAGTGCGGATTTCTTTAGCTATAAGAGACAATAAAAATACAAGCAATGTTAAAAATTGTATTGGAAATTGATACAAGGATGTGGGATTTGGCAACTAGGGTTTGAAGAGGCTCGTACTCTGGTGCTAGATAATTCAAATTTCATTGTCGATCAGATCATCGGTGACCTGCTCTCAATTTACCAGTCCCACATTTTGGTTGAATGCTTATCATTCCATCTCAATCACTGACAAAGTCATGATAACCTTTGAATTTAGACTGGAAAGCTCAATAAGAAAGAGTTTCAGATGTTTTAGTCACAGAAACAATATTGATATAATACAAATAAATTAAGCTTCCATACTTTTGGGTCTTGTGCTGTAATTTACTGCATGGTAAAAAATGCACTGACAACAAAACGTACTTTGAACAGGTGGTAAAACAGCATACATAAAAAGCAGCAAAAAATGTGATATTCTTTTGCCTTGTCAATCTGAGGAAAACGAAAAGATTAATGGCAAATCCTCAAAGCTTCGATTTGTTGCTAAAACATTTATTTCAAAGGATTTCTAAAGTTTTCCACCAGCATTTTCGCTACTCATAATCTATTACGTGATAATAGTGAGTAGCGGAACCAATCAGATTGCAGGATTCGTGATAGTATGCGAGTGGGTTTCTACTAAAGCTAATTAAGAATTATATGTGAATGAATATAGTTTGAGTAACGATCAACAAGAATCAAGCTGATCATAATTAAGATACTACCAGTGGACGATTTGTCAAACTTTGGTCACAAACGTAGGATATTTATTTACGGGAACGTTTAGTAGGGCCATTTCCCTCTAGCCATCTCTTCGAGTTTGTAGCTCAACCTTTGTTAGTGTTCGTTTCTTTGCAAGTTTTTCGAATTTGCTACTCCAGCGACGCAAAAGAGAAATGATTTCTACGTCCTCGAATTCAGGTGCCTTCTCTGTATTGAGAAACTGGCGGAAAGAGCAAACTTGCAGCATAGAATGGTTACCTGCAAATGTTCAAAGAATCTTTTCATGGCTTCTGGGGCCCCTTTCTCAAAACGCGCGATAACTTTTCGCACACTTATCGGGTAACTTTATCGGGATCGAGCGCGCGTTTCTCAAAGCTTGCGTTAACTTGCCGAAATTATCGGGGCCGGTAACTAAGGCGAAAACCAATCGTTCTAGAATTTTATTGGAAACCATTGACGTGCTGCAAGATCTTCTTCGTTAATGCGAGGCTAAAAATACATTAGAAATGTACAAAACCACGTGATTCTCGTCCTGTAGAGCACGACGGGTACAGATTTCGATGTGTCTTGACGATAAGCTGGCTGAAAGAGTTCGCAGCTCGGTGTTTATCGATCTTTATGCGTAAAAAAGACTTCGAGAGGAGGTTCCACATCATCATATATATTGTTGAACCTATAGAGTTTCTTCATCTGCCAAAAACACAACGTTTGTTCCTGCTGAAAGCTCCTGTTAGCAATGCAAAGCTCGATCATTCTCGGAGCCGTGTCAGACAGTTCGAGTTCCATCTAGAGTAAGAATGTTTAGGGTCACGAGATCTTTCGCATTGACTTGTTATTTTTGTGTTGATGTGTGCTTGCTTGTATAACCTTGATAGTGCAATGCCTCTTACGAACTTTCTTAATAATAAAGAAGTGCAATGCTCTAGAGGCTACCATGGCCACAAGTGTTGTTCTGTGGATTGTATGATTTGGGCTGTCCTAATTTGTTATTTTTATGTTGATGTGCGCTTGCTTGTATAACCTTCAATCTTGGACAAATTAGTTGGCTACTTTTCGCCGCTTCCCCTCCCCAATGTTGTGTTGAGATGGCCAGCAAGTATACCCGCAATTCCCAACATTGGGAGGGGGAAAAAGAAGCGCGCGCGTGGGAAATAGCGTGCGTGATTGAAAACAAAGCATGAAGGAAACAGAGTAGCCAAGTTAATTTGTCCAAGATTGTCTATAAACAAAGATAACAATCAACTTAAGCGTGGTGTCGTGACGAAGAGGGGCAGGGGTCGATAGCGTAGGACGTTTATACGTGGAACACCAGTGTCTGCCCGTATTACGTCGATTATTACGAACGGAAACTCCCTGTTTGTAACGTCGAAATAACTATAAAAGGGGTAGCTTGTGTAAAAACTATCAGAAGAGCAAAAGTAAAGAATAGATTTCATAGAAAAAAGTATTAGACGGACTGAAAACGACGACTTGTAGCACTGCGATTAACTATGGTTTACAAGAGCGATATCGACGACATTACAAAGGCCCGAGCATACTACTTGCGTCGAGTACAGGGCTATTCCCTCAAGAAAGTCGCAGATATGTGTGGTATCTCCTATTCGACTGTCAGAAGATGCGCAATGGACAATGTTATTAAGAAAAAACGTGGATCTGCCATGCAAAATAAGCCGGGACCCAAAAAGAAGCTAACGCAGCGTGATGGTCGGCGCCTTGTCAGGGCTTTGCACGATCTAAGAGAGAGGGAGGGGAACTTTTCTGTTCTGCGAATAATGCAAGAGGCTGGTATTAGCGTTAAGCGTGTGTCACCTCGTACAGTACGGAGGTTTCTGAATACCAGGCGCTATTTTTTTCTACAAAGTAGGAAAAAGGGACTTATGACAGCTAAAGACAGACGGCTGAGACGAAAGTTTGCGCGCCGTATACGCAGAGAGTATGACGAAGATTTGTGGACTGAAAGGATGGAATTCTTTTTAGACGGTACAAGTTTTGTGTATAAAAGAAACCCAATGGATCAAGCACGCGCACCCAGGGGTCGCATTTGGAGAAAAAGGAGTGAAGGCACAACTCCTGGTTGCGTAGCGCGAGGACGGAAAGAGGGAACTGGCATGAAAAAAGTAAAGCTTATCGTAGCTATTTCCTATAAGACGGGAGTAGTTGCCTGCGAGCCATACCGGGAAATGAATGGTCAATTTTTCGCTGATTTTATAAGAACGCATTTCCCAGAGATGTTTCGATTAGCCGACAAGGGAAATAGTCGTTTATGGCTTCAGGACGGCGACCCTTCTCAAAACTCCGGTATGGCGCGCAACGCTATGCAAGATATAGATGCAAAACTATTTAGCATCCCGGCACGCAGCCCGGACTTGAATCCCATCGAGAATTTTTTTCACATTGTAAAACAGAAACTGCACAAAGACGCGCGTGATCGTGAAATAACTAACGAAACTTTTGAGCAATTTCAAGCTCGAGTTATACAGACCATGTACAGTGTCCCCGTAGAGATAATAAATAATATTATCGAGTCTATGAATAAGAGAGTACTAGGAATCATAGCTAGTAAAGGTCGTCGTTTGAAATACTAGATTTCGCAGAGTTTGCTGTGGACAGGAATGCCTTAACAGTAATTCAGCATGTTGACCTGATTTACAATCAGAAAAATCTATTTTTCTGCTTTTAATTCTGCGTACCGCCGACTTCATTTCAAGACAAATGCGAAGTTTGTAAAAAGCAATCTGAAATAGCAAAAATGTTACAAACTGTAGTGTCACAACATGTTCAAATAAAACGATTTATCAAATAAAACGATTTGACATAAGTTTGATTTTCACTAATTGGGCAAGGGCAGTTGACGGGCTTTTTGCGGTTGTAATAGCGACGCACCATTACTTGAGAACGATTCACCACTTCAGAACTGTTTATTTTCCAAAGAAAGTCGTTTTTCAAATAGAAACCGTTAAGATCATATTCTAGACGCTTAAAGGTTTTATATTATAGGCTTCCTGTTATTTTACAATACGTGCAGTTCCTTTACGACTTGTTTGAAATGGTGAATCGTGTTCCTTAAAAAACTACAGGTGTCTTTGGTTTTATTGTGTCGTGAAATGGTTCTTCGTTCCGATACATTAGAATCGGCCCGTGAACAAACGATTATTTACCAGAAATGCAAACTGCTTTGGCTAGTCATATAGGTACATAACAATAATTTGTAAACTCTAGTAATTTCGACGCAAAATTTATATTTAAAGTGGTGAATCGTGTGTGAATCGTGAAATCTAAAATTAGAAACCCTGCCAGACATGTCGTTACGTAACGAACGGCAAAGCGCGAGTGAGTGAATTTTTGTTTATTGCTCCTCAGTGGAGCGTCCTAAAACAAGTCTAGAAAAGCATTTTGCACACGACGGAAGAGACACCTGTTCTTCCTCTCTGATCTGAGATGTGAATTTAAACACTCTCCACCGGCATCTCATCATTTGCGTCTCCACTTCATCTACAACGCCTCCGCGCACCAAAGAAAGCTCCCCCTTACTAGTAGCAAATATCGGGGTGTCCGCAGATAACTCGATATCCTGTGTATAATGAGTTTTTGGAGCTGGGAGATGCACTGTCTGTCCTTCTAATAAAAGCAGGAGGTCATGCCATGGAATAATTTCTTTGCTCCATCGAAAATCGTTTAAGAACAGAACCTCCGCCTGCTCAGCGCCAACCCAGGCAAAAGTCGTTGAGGCGGGGTTTGTGAAAGTCTTGTAAACATTATTGAGAGGGTTTAGAATGAACGTTTTACCGCAGTTAGCGACTCCCATTATCATTATATTCCTGTACTTTCCTCTCCCATTCTCTAAGAGGTTTCGCATACATTCAGAAAACTCCCGCGCGTAGATACCATTTCTATGTAGAAGGTCATGTGCTTGAGCAAACCAGCGGCCGTCGCAACCTTCGGCGCATTCTCCGCGAACTTCATAGGCGAGAACTTCTAGTCTTGAGAGTTTGCTGCGTTTAACTTTGTCCTCCGCTCCCTCGAGTTCCCATCCTACTGAAATTGCGTCCTCTACTGCCCTCCTCCCTCTGTTGGCGATAAACTTGGCTAAACTGTCTTTGCCTTGTTTCTTTAGAGTGTTCGCTAAAGCCAACAGTTCGGTTCGAGTCTTGATTTTCTTTTCTACTACGAGTTGTGACACATCAAACACTGACAGACTTTCTTTCCCATGATTTTTCTTCTTTCGTTTTTTGCTTGTCTTTGTTCTCGTAGCACTTGCGCTGGAAGTTGGCGGCTGCTGGTGAATTTCCGGATGATTTGGTGACTTGATAAACGAGTCATCTTCTTTGGTAGTGTATTGCCACGCAGTGAAATAATTTGCATGTCGATCGCTGAAATTGACTTTTACACCATGTCTCCGTTCCAGATAATTTCGCACAGCGAGCCAACGTCTTTTCTTATTCAGCTTGACCGCCATATGATAATGTACTCCCCCTGATTCGTGTTGTTCTTGACAACAACCCACTGAACTATATTATTCGCTATGTCGTCTGCCTCTTGAAATGCTTCTATAACCATGCGTGCAAAACATTCTCTCGTAGGTACTTTTTCTAAATTTGCTTGGCTGTACGTTATCAAATATATTGACCTAACTTGCCTTCGAGATAGTTCGCCACCTCCGTCCTGCATTATTCTCAACGTTTCTATTACTAGTAAAATCGACTACAGTGTTCGGCCTCTCCGATCAAGCTCATTGTAAATGTTTGTACGTTTTATTATGCATCGCTCGCGCGCGATCATAACAGGGCCTAGCAACCGCCCAAGAACGGCAGTGCACCAATACTTTTTGATATGTTCGAGTTTTTACCCCCTACATGATTCGAATTTTGCGATTTCTCTACCACCCAAAGTACCTACGCAAATGAGTGTCTAATTCCAATAAAAATATACAGATATCCTAAAGCACTTAAAATTACGTCTAAGAAATATTTCAGCCCATTTCCTAAGAAATAACTTTTTCTCACTTTTTCCATTATCAGTTTACACGAGTAAATGTTTATGCACACCACTTTCCACAAACCGCACACTTCTCCCTAGAGGTCATGTTGTGGGTCACTTATAGACAATCTTGGACAAATTAGTTGGCTACTTTTCGCCGCTTCCCCTCCCCAATGTTGTGTTGAGATGGCCAGCAAGTATACCCGCAATTCCCAACATTGGGAGGGGGAAAAAGAAGCGCGCGCGTGGGAAATAGCGTGCGTGATTGAAAACAAAGCATGAAGGAAACAGAGTAGCCAAGTTAATTTGTCCAAGATTGTTGGTAGTGCAATGCCTCTTACGAACTTTCTTAATAGTAAAGAAGTGCAATGTTCTAGAGGCTACCATGGCCACAAGTGCTGTTCTGTGAATTGTATGATTTGGGCTGTCCTAATTGTTATACTGCTTCCTTGTGTTTTGTGTGACGTTACGGGTTTCAATACCATGTGGTCTGTGTGCTCTTTTTTATACTCTTTTGTATATTCTTTTGTATACTCTTTTGTATAACCTTAATAGTGCAATGCCTCTTATAAACTTCCTTAGTAATTAAGGAGTGCAATGTTCTATAAGAAGCTACCAGGCCATACGCACGAAAGCCCTAACGTGTGTATGTAAGTCTATGTGGAGTATGTATATGTTGGTATGAGTGCGTGCATTTTGTGTGCGTGTGTATGTGTGGGTGCTTCGTGCATCTCTTGTAACCCGCAGAGTGATAACACTCAACTGGCTTCAAGATTCTACTGCTAGTTGTTTTCCCTATCATGTGTTTATAAGAAAAATTTCACATTTGTTCTTTTCCATATTGTTCACATTATTCTGTTCGTCATTATCTCTGACAATCACGTTATTGAATAATGCGTATTTATCAGTACTTAGATAATTCAGTACTCAAATAATTCAAATTAGGGTTTAGATGAAGACAAGAGTTTCGGAGAACGGAATTAGGAATCCAGAGAAAATATAATTACAAATTGTACTCCGAAGATTATAATTTGAATTTGTAGTTAGAAAGAGTAATTAGAAATTGTATTCCGAAGATTATAATTTGAATGAAAACCCGTAAAAAATTTAGGTTATGATTATCATCTCTTATATTCGTATTCTTATGTTTGTGTTTGTTTCCAGAATGTATTCTCATATTATATTTCGATGTTTGTGTTTGTTTCCTTCAGTATTATATTTTGATGTTTGTGTTTGTTTCCTTCAGGTCCACGAAATTCCTGTATGTGGGCAAAAGGTTCTTCTGTATAACCAAGTTATCATGTGGTTGACTGTCTATTGCACCTGCTTATATTACGTACCATGTTCTGGACATCCGATTGTGCTGGAAGAGAGTCCTTCATTTCTAAAGAGAATATGCTCCTACTGAAACAACCGTGCTGCAAATACTGCGGACGTGGGACAGTTATCGTTATCCATCATAACATTGCATTGTCACAACCCTTTGTGTAGCCATTGACGCTTCATCATTGTAATTACCATTGCGGATCTACGTGCCCGTGACAATATACGATGGATCTCTGCTGTGTGACAATATACGATGGATCACTGCTGTGTTTATAAGCATATGACTTATTCCTGTACTATGCGATGGGCCTGTAGATAATGGCTGTGTATTGAGTTTCCATACCTGTACATAAGGGAGCGCAAAATTGAGTATTGATATAAAAATTTAGTATTGATATAAAAATTACTCCACACTGTATACTCATACTATATGTACTTATTTACTGTGTATATAAATTGTTATATCCAAAAAGGGGGGTTACTTCATTATTTTTGTTCATAATCTATTATTATCAGTCCATCATTATCCGTGGAGCCTTTTGAAAGCCACATGTCATATTAGGTAAGTTTTGTCATTAGTTATCTTAATTGTCGGTCCACCACCTCCCTCAAAACACAGAACAAACACAGAACATAATTAGACAAATTATCTGTTAAGTATTGTAAATATCAGTATTGTCTCTGACCTCCACTGCAATTCAGCCAATGCTGCTATGTGGCTCAATAAACATATATTATTATTATTATTATTATTACTTCTCGTGATTGATATCAATTCATTTCGTGCTCTCTGTTTGATCTCCTCCTCTTCCCTATTTAGACTCTTCCTCCTCAGGATCAGAGCTCTCATGAGGCTCTTCCGTTCTCTCTCAACCCTCTCTCTCTCTTCTCTTCATCTGCTTCTTTTATTATTTGCCGTAACACTTCCTCCTAATAGGATAATATCAGTACAGTAATTTTAAGCATGGTTACTTCTGCTCTCCATAAACATGACTTTTTTACTTATACTACGCCTCAAGATCGCAGGTACAGATTGGATGGATGCTGGCGTCCCTAGCGTTTCAACCTTAATTTTATCATTTCACATCTTATCATTTTATATTTGTTTTTACAATTTTTATGTCTCCATGTTTATATTTTTACAAACAGTTTGTCCGTTTATGTATTCTTCATCATACAGTTCCAGAGCAATGTTTAAAATTATAATATTTCTCAACTTTATACTGAACTTATACTGAACTAATACTGAACGTATTGTGAGTCTCAGGATATATATATTTTTTAGTCCGAATTTTGATTAGTCAGAATTTTGATTTCTATTTGATATAGTTTTAAGTCCGATTCCAAATTCCAAATTCCGGTTACATACTTCCAGTTAAAACTTTATGTACCAAATAAGGGATTTGCTTGTATTATGGTCTATAGCTACAGAACGCTTCACGGTAATTTCACTTCTTCAGGGGCTAGGGAAAGAACCGTGGACACAAGGTCGTTATGTTTCTGTTTTCCAATGGTACCACGGAAAACCTAGCCCTACATAACAAGCATTCTGTGATCTAGGGACTCACATTCGTTCTGTTGTAAGGATTGTGTTATGGTGTGTACTATATGGGGATCTTCGAGTTAATTAAGATATAATTAAGCCACTTACGTTTTCTCTGTATGCCACTCTCTTCCAAGTCAGCTTCTTGCTTTTATGGTTAATTCTGTTCATTGTCTGTGTTATAGTTATAGTGAATCAGATAAGGTTATTGACGTTCTTATGATTTAGTAAAACATCAGCATAATTTGGCTTGGAATTAGGTTACCTTATCGTTTAGCGATTCTTCTGACTGTTTCCGAGTCTTGCAACCATAAAAAATCCGTTATTCGTTCAATTACATGTCGTCTACAAATTGTTATTCGTCACATATTGCACGAGCTTATTTTACCGGTTTATCTTCCGTTAGTTCAGTCTTCTACAATTTTCATTCGTCACGTAGTGCAAGAGCTTATTTTACCGGTTTATCTTCCGTTAGTTCAGTGCATCCCGTTTATATTATCTCGGTTATGGCTATCGATTGGGCTTTAGAATTGTGGAAGAGTCGCGTATCTCATTGGTACAGTGGTGGCACTGTATTGCGAAAAGAACTAAGCAGGGTCGACGTTTTATTGAGCGAGAAGGTTGATATGGTACTGCAAAACTATAAACATTGGAAAATGACTTTAGTCTACAATTCCGTTGCTCCGAGTTCAGACATTGATTGGAGTCATCTGAATGAGAGGCGTACTCTTTTTTTCGGAGTCGTTCACAGATACACAGTTCCTTTATAGTGCCAAGGTTATCTCTGGAGCTACCACATTAGTCGAACAAGGAACCACCGATCATACGAGTCGTATTTCTGCCGTAACCTCTATTATCGACTCTATTATCACTACGAGGAGACAATCCTTTATACGTGACTTGCGTGACATTGAGGAGAGGGGCTGTCCTACTCGTAAGGGACCTGGTATCGGATTGTTGTATATCAAGCAACAAGCTAGTCGATATTTCAAGCTCATTGTTGAGCGGTTGGCTCTGTATGATGACCAACTGTCTCACGGGTTAAAGGTTCTACATGAAGAGCATCAGAAAGTAGAATTGAAGAGTGAGGAGGGACGTACTTCTGGCAATTACCACAATTTTACTTGTACTGTTCTAACAGATGATGAGAAAAATTTATTGTCTCTAAATCCTGGGCATGTACCAGATTTAAGAGGTGAGAACAAATTGCTAGCTTCTAAAATATCTCTATATTCTTCTTTAAAACAATATTTAACAAGTGCCAAATTTAGAAGTGGTAACAAGAAAACATTTGCCAAAAACATCAACTACTTCCGTATACGTCGTAAGCGTGGGAAACTTAGGCCTCTCTTAGGTGTGAGTAATGCAGAACAAGAACTACTCTACTACCGCAAGGAAGTGCACATGTTATTGCATCACCCTGATATATCAACACAGAGTATGTTATGCATGTGTTCGATGGTATCGATTCTCTTGAAGATGTTGTAGAGAGTTATAATTCAGACTGTGATGAACATAACATAGCTCAAAAACTCAGGAATAGGCCTGGAGTTATAATACGTCCTGCCGACAAGGGTTTGGGGTGGACAATTAATTCCGTCACTTGGTATCATCAGGAGTATTCTCGTCAATTGGGGAAATCTAATTTCTATGAGTTTGTTGGTTCCATAAACGATCAGAATGTTATAGTTAATAGGTATAAGGTTCTATTAAGACATTTGTTATTGCAGTATTCTGACTGTGTAGATAGGACTATCATTGGTATATTATTGTCTTCTCTTAATTGTAACCACATTCTGCCAAGTATGACCTCTGGCCCAAGGTCCATAAATTGAAGGTTAAAGGCCCATACGCAACCACGATGCTTTGCGCGCCGTTGTTTTTGTTTTGAATCTGTGCTATTGTGCAATGGCCTTCTCTGATTGGCTAGTTCCTCAGCCGGGCCCCATTGCACGTGAAGCGCTGTCGCTGCTTCTCTAAGTTTTCGAAGAACAAGAGAGATTCTCGCAGATTTTTAAAGTTTAAACGCTTTAGACAATATAGCATGGAGAATGAGGACAGTAGCCTCATCAATATTACTAGCGAGGAGGGAGATGTAGCCGTGAATGCTTACGGATCTCGGATAATGTTAGAGGAAAATGAACCAGACGAACGACACGAAGCCATGGAAGCCGAGGTGAGTTTTCGTACATTTGGTGAATCACAATTGTTGCCCATTGAAATTGCGACTGTGATACTCCTTGTCGCCCGCTCATATTTACAAGATTAATCGGTACTTATTATTCTAAAAACACCGATGGAATCCTCGTTGTTCTCCCCGTGCAAAACTCGATAGATTCACGTGTGTAAGTTATGTCACTTTTACATTTGAAAATAGCTTACTTGCCTTTGTAGCATGCTCGATTTTTAGATTTAACTCCAAGTTTACAATTTGGTATTTCATTGATGTTTGTAACTTACAATAAACAGAACATTACATGACCGCTTGGAGATCAGAAATTTATCTTGTGTTTTATATCTCCCTCGATGGCTGCGCTCGCTCGTGAAGTTTTTACCATCGAAGATAAACTTGCATATTATTATTATTACTGTAGCCATGTAATAATATCCTGTCTTTTATCAATTTTGTCATTAGGAAATGGCTAGATGTAGTTGCAAAGGGCAATGCTGTCGTGCTAAAGGCAAGGGTTTTTGTCCATGTAAAGCTGCAAAACAAAATTGTAACACTGAGCGGTGCACATGCAACACAGCTAAATGCAAGAACAAGGTAAGAAAGGTTTCCTTCAAATCTTCCTTTCAAAATTACCTGTCAGCTGTTTGATTATGATTGTTACGACTGTAGGCTAATAGAGAATCTGCCACAACACCAGCACCGACTATCCAGAATCCCGATGGAGAGGCGCAATTCGCAAGCGATCTACAAGTTTCTATAGAGCAGATTCAGGTAAAATACAGCTTTCCATGTTTCTTTTTTTGGGTAGCACATCTCTCATAAGCCGAGGTAAAGTGTTAGCTTTTGTCTAGTTTACTCATGTGCTAGATAGTACTTTTTCTGTAAACAGGAAGTGAAAATCTTTCCAACCAAAGCATTTTTTTGTACTTTTCTAGGCATTGGTGAGAATTCTAGTTTGCAAAACCTGATGTCTCACTCTTGTGGCTTCTTTTCACTCCTGCTCTGAATAAGACGATATATTTGAAATTTTGCCTCTATGCTTTGTGTAATTTCAACTTTCTTAATAATTCCCAGCTTATTTAAACCCGTTACTAAGAAGCTGTTTGCAGTATAATCAAAATAATTTTTTTTCTCATTTATTCATTTCCAGGAGTTCATTGGATCCCTTGATGCAGAAAAGAAAGACAGGCTGCTCACCAGCCTCCTTGCCATGGGGAGAGGCAGCTTAGATTTTGCCAAGAACCTGTTAGAGGCTGACGGGCGACCTCAACCTCCTTCTGATGGGCCAAGCCCTGAATGGTGTAAATGTCATCGTTGCAGACCCATGGACACAGACACTGAAAATGTTTGTTGCAAACGTGTGCACTGCATCACACTGAGAAATGAGTTTTCAAATATTTGTTTAGATAGAGACAATCTTGAAGTCACCATCAAGGAAAGGTGTAGGGCTGATGAGTTTGATTTTTCCATGGAGAGTTTTCGCAAGGCTGGATATAGACGGTATATAATATGGCAGTTTGGGAAACTAGGCAGGGGAAATAGAAAGGTTGTACCGTCTTGTGTTGTATGGGCAATCCGTGACTGCTACCGCTCAGGTAATGACCGCTATATGGGTTTCCGTAGAACCTAGTCTGCAAATTGCACATAGGTCTGAAATTTTATATTTTAGGTTGTGTTCTTCCTATCAAATGGGGTGAAAGGTAAGCCAGAACTTATTAGGCCCCTTCAAAATGTGATGAGCATTTCACATACTTTTCAATTAAGAAAATACAATATTTCAGATGATAGGGCCCCTTTGCCTTTCAAGGTTTTTTGTTTCGTGGCTAAATACGAAAAATATAAGCCATAATTTGATCCTACTACACCATCAAATTATACCAACTATTCTAGCCTGCAAGCCGGGCCCTACAGTTTTTTTTTGTGTGTGTGTGTGGATATTTTGGGGTTTGGGTTCAGGATACCCCCCCCCCCCCAAAAAAAAAAAAAACACTGGAGGGCTGGCTTGTAGGTTGGAGAGCCAGTTCGCAGGCTATTGCAATTCCTCTCACCATCATCCATCATTTTGTTATAACCTACTAATAGACACAACATTGTCAGTAATTGTTTCACCATTTATTGAAAACTACTTTTAAAAAGCAGCATGTAAATATGAAATTGCGGTATTGTAAATATTATATTAAGTGAAAGACGAAAGTTCAAAATTGCACTTACATGTCACATGATCTGGCCACCTTTATATGATCAGCTCTGCCCAAATGATGCTCAGAAATGAAAAGAGCATGAAATGAAGAGTTTCAGTGTCCTACTATGCATGCTATGCAAACAGAAAGCGAAAACAAACACCTTCTCCTTCTGACTGGAGTTTCATTGTTTGCATTGAAATTTGATGAAATGTAGGCTTTTTGCTAAAATAAATATGCTCTTTTCATTTTTGAGCAATATGAGAACTTTACCACATGAAATCACAACAAAGAGCCGAGAACAAGGCCTGTTCTGTTTCTCACACCCAACATTAAACTACATTCAGTAAATGTCTGAAAAATGTGGGACAAAATGTGTTACCACTATTTTTTGGTTTAAAAAAAACACTCAATACAGCACTCCATTTATTTCAGATGGAGGTAAAAAAATCGAATGACTATCTATGAATGTTTATGATCTATGCCCTTCTCTTCTCCGAAAGCAGTCTAATGTTACAATCATTTTCAATAACCATTAAGTATGTTGGCATTCATCACTGAACCTGTCACCTAAATGGTGCAAAGCCTCATCAGGTTTAAGCTTCCTTTTTGCTAAACAATAAGTCTGTTACATCCAAATACTACAGAGTATTATGATTTTCAATGAAATGAATATGATTGTGTCCAGTATTATCCTGCATGTAAGAATAACTAAAAATAAAATAGGTGTTTCTCTTCAGTTAAACAGAAACATGGCCACAAAACTACTTGCACAACTCTCTACCTGCATTACCCCACATGGTACCAACAACAAACTACTGAGAGTTGTCTTCTGTTTGCTTGCTATCTTTGAGGAAGCGAGTAGGTCCCTTCTTTAGCTCTTCCGTGGGAGGGGCCTCTTTCATCCCCAGGTTTGGGGCTATTTGCTTGGGGTCAAATTCATTGTCATCCCTTGGCTGTGTGAAAGATCCCTTGAACTCGCACCTCTCCTTCAACATCTTGGACACCAGAAAGGGAAAGTAGTCATAGGTCTTTTCTTCCTTTACCGGCTCCGCATGATAATGTTTTGTCCGCTTGGAGAACTTTCTGTGCGCTCTCTCTGCGCCGCTTGATGCCTTCTTGACCTCTCTGTGAAGGTGCATATTGTGATCTATGGCTGCCAGCACGACACGCAATATGAAGTAGGGGTACCTAAAACCCAATGTACAATAAGTTTAATTAGTATATACCAAATCAGTGAATAGTCATTTTCGCGCGCTCTGATTGGTTCCTGGTTCTGAATGGTTCCTTGGTTCCACTATTTACTGTTTTGAGAAAACCCTCAAAATGGCGGCTCGTTTCGCGCATGATTCTGCATTTTGAATCTTTTAATCACCGTATTTTATTCTACTGATTTGGTATATACTAAAGCAACTATCCCCCTCAGGGTCGGCGCCTAGTGGTGGATATAATCCACCACTATTCACCTCCCCTTCGGGGGATAGTTGTTAATTATCCACGGTATAAGATTGAAACTATATACAACATGTGGGGCTGTACCCAAAAATAACTTTTATTTACACGAACAATGATACAATTTTAATAGTATATTTGAACCTCCAAAGACTACTAGCTGTAGAAGAATTTTTTATCTTTTTCTTGTTTTCACTCTGACCCTAAGCACGTTATTACTGGAAGAATTCATTTGTTTGAGGAGTCACCAACTGATTTGCATATATTTTCCCAAACCACCAAATAAAGCATAAAAACAACATTATCAGCTCTTTAGAACCAATTTTCTCCTAGAATAATGCCCATATCCTTATAGACATTGTCAGTAACAGATGCAGTTTTATTGTCTGTTTTGTTTCCATAGTCTATTGGAGATCTCAGCTATTCTCTTCTGAAAAAGCATAAGGGTTAGCAGCCCAACCTGATAACAGCTATGGCTAGGAAAAATGTTGGTAAAACAAACTTACTCAAATGCCATTCGCTTGGGTGCATACTTGGTCATCATGCTGTTATAGCTTTCAAGGTCACTTGTGTGTCTGTAACATAAGGAAAAAGGAAAAAAAACTTACTGTGCTACACCTAGGATGACTGTCCACAAACTGCACTATTCACTTTTTTTGCATTTGGATGCAATTAAATGTAGAGTTATCAAAAGTGCAATAGAGAATTATCCATTCCATTAATAAATTGTTGATAAACCTACAATAGTCTATTTAGTTCCGTCTAAATCCAGAAACTGCTTAGGCGTTTCGCATCAATTATAGGGCACAAAAGACAGTTAAACGTACCTGAATCTCACATAAAACGAGAAGTGGTTCAGCCAATTCTTGTCCATGATGACTGGTCTCAATGCTGCCATCTCCTTAGAAGACTTTGTGAGGTATTCTTTGTCTGCTTTCTCTTTGGCAGCTTCAGGGCCATGTTTGCACTTCCCTCCGGCCCAGCTGTGCTCACCACACACGTGATGCAGGACTCCAAACCAAGAATCCTATGAAACCAACAATCGTTTTTTTATTGATTCTGCTGTGAATGCAATATCATCAATATTATCAATATTTTATGTGATTTTAGAGAATCGGAAGAGAAGGGTTTGTAAAATTGCCCCCTCTGAAATCTGAAATTCTTATCTTTGTATGATTAACCCTTGATCCAGACCATTTCTTCCAAATATGTATTCAATTGCTTTGAAACAAGGAATTTTTTTTAACACTATAGCATTGATTTATTTGATCAAGATGCCACCAAAAACGATTGTGTATGTCTATGTAGTAAAACCTATAAATCTACAATATTGGGAAAAAACCTCCCCTCTGATATTCTAAGGCATCTGACTCAAATCCCACCCTTTGCACTCCTGGAATTTCCAATAAGCACTTGTGTTCGTTGAGATGAGATAATGAATAGGCCATTTGCACTAACTATGTCACGTGACCCCAGCTACCTCTTAACGAGATGTTTTGTCAAAATCAATTCCAGAAATACAAATAACTAATTGATATTAGTCAGAAACTAAAGTTTCAGTGAGTTTCAAATCACAGTGAGTTGAATTTTCAAGATTTTATTCAGAATGTATGGGATTTGGGTCACGCGACCATGTTAGTGCAAATGGCCTATTGACACATTTAGTCACTCGTCCACCAAACACCAGTAGCAACTCAAAAGCGAAAAGCGCAGGGTGCACATGTGACCGAAAACAAGTGTAACAGATAATTTACAGATTGCTATCAGATCTACAATATCGTTGCTAGGAAAGAAAGAATGTTATTTGGAAGCATTAATAAATATTAAAATTCATGCCCACACCATCAAAAGAACTCTGTGCAGTTATTTGCATCTACACTACTTTACCTTCAGTTCTTCCACACTACCCTCACAACTTTGGCAGCAATACCAAAAGTGGTTGACGATGCTCTCGATCCAAGGCTTTATCTTTTCGCAGCCCTTTAGGCTTGCAGCCTGACAACAAAAAGTATACCATAAACAACTCTAACAATCAAACTCTGTCACCACCTGACGCTGACTGCACTAGCATTCAATAATTAAGATATTATTAACCAAGCACGAGGTCTGTGCGGAAATATCATCATGAGGTCTTGCAGTACGGACCGATCAATAGCGAGGTCTGTATAAAAAGACTGAGGTCTGGTATTTCCTGTACAGACCAAGCAAGTGAGGTTAATAATTTGTTTATCATATGGCTAATTTGAATTATATTTTGTCTTCATCCGGGACACAGGGCTAATTACGGAAAATATAGCCTGTGCGCCAGCCAATCAGATCACAGGACATTGTCAAGCTATATAATAATCAATATTACTGAGAGTACATACCTGGTGTAGACTTTTGTTGAGCTTCTTGGCCTTGTGCCAAATGTCCAGTGAATGGAATAACTCCATCAGTTGAGGTAGTTTGTCTAAACAAAACAAAATCTATATATGAATAAGTGGTGCAACACAACACCACATTTTGATATAGCAGGCTTTGAGATTGCAAGGTTTTAAAGTGAAATGATAGTAACTTGACTCATATCAGCAGGGCAGTGAGCAATTCATACACTTACAGTTAGACCATGTTAATTGTAGGTGGATTATCAAGGAATATCATTCATTACTATAAATACCAGTAGGTAAACAACTTTGACATGCTTTTATAGATTTGAGCAATGCTTGACCGAAAATATTGTTACTAAAAACTTGCTAAACATTTCTCATGAAACCAGATAAACTAAATTTCACATTTTTCTAAAATAATTCATTTGCTTGAATTAGCAAAGATTTATCCTGCTAAATGTAATTTTTCTGTGAATTTCATTTTCTCAGGTTCCAAAAAGAACTGTTTGACAGGAAGATTCACTTCATTCAGGTTTTTGATTGCTCGAAGCTCTAAGACATAACTTTTTTAGTAGGCATCAGCATTGCAGCAGAAACACTAACCTTTCATGTCTTTCACAAGCTTGATTATGGTAGAAGATGCATCAGTAGCAAGTTCTGTAAAGGGAAGGACTGCTGATAGTCTCTCCAGGAGTCTCCGCAGGCCTTCCTTTTCCATGGTGGTTGAATTTCCACCCGTCTCCCGGCTGTCAAGTATTTCAAAGTCTACCACCACTTTTGAAGCATGTTCCATGAGGGTATATACACAATAGCGTGCAGAATGGCCTGGTGAGTCATTGCGGCCATCACCACAGAGACAGACATCTTCATAGTCTTTCAGAATATTTATGATCAGCTGATTCATATTATTCCAAACATCTTTGACAACCGGAAGAGCACAATGCTTTTGGAAACGTAGGTAGCTGTCACTGCCAATCACCTGTAGGTTCAAGGCTTTGGCCAGTAGGGCAAATTTACTATAATTGTTACCTGAAACAATGATGGCAGCGGCTTGAAGACAGTCTGACAGGTATACAGCATTATTGCCTTTCACAGTGAGAACCTCTGAGGAAACCCATTTCTTGTAGTGCCCTGCCTTGCACTTCCAAGTGATTGTTACCCTTGCCCCACAGTTGTCCACATGGTAGTCCAGAGCCTCCTCACAGGATGATGTGGAACACTTTGACCCATGGAGCTCAAGAAGCTTGTCTACACTGACCATTACTCTCAGTTTTGAATGTAGGGCCACATATGCTTCCAATCCTTTTGTTGCTGACAGTTCAGTGAATGCAGCATTCAGAGACTCTACCAGTTTTTCTGTGTTGTCTTCTGTCTTCTGTGAGCTTTCTTCGGCAGGTAAAGGCGAGGGCTGTTCTGGTGCTGTTTCCTCCCCATACATGGGATCAATCATGGTGACTGTTCTTTCTTCATCTGCATCACTTATATCCATGCTGGAGTAGGAAAATTCAAATTTTAATTTTAAGCATGTGTTCTTTTCATTATTCTTTACATAGTAAAGAGGTATAAATATTTACTATAAATGATCAATACACTGCTGCTCAATGGACAGATCACTTCGTGATGGAAAATATTGATCAACAACTTCTAGCAATTCCATTAAAGGGCTTAGTTTCACTTATTACACCCCCTGAATGTCAAGTGCAAATACCTTTTTTGAGAGATGCACTCAGAGACCATTGGTTCCTCTGTGTTGCTCACTTCTGACTCGTCATCTGACTCGCTAAAGCTGCTATCATAGTCACTTAGGCTCAAATGAGCTAGAATGGCATTCATTCTGAAATACAAAAACAATGTTAGAGTGTAATGAGCATTGGAAATTTAGAAGGGGAAAATGCAAGAAATGCATTTGTGACATAATGATGAAATAGAAAGATTTCACTAAGGTAAATTCGAAATCTTATTGGCTGTATGTTAGCTGTTGTCCAAATCAAAAGGTGTAAACAAAAATCTAAAAAAATAAAACAAGTGAATTGTTATTATCATTAATAGTCCAATTTTGAATTCCTTACTCTACAGCTGAATAAGAATCAACGGCAGATAAATACATAAGGAGCCTCAATTTGAATTTGAAAAAGTTGCACTGAAGACCGACGAGAAACTGATGAAGCATGAATTGTGACAATACACAAACTTGAGGAAACTTTCCGATTGGCCAGTATTCACATATTTTTCAGCTTGATCTTGAGGCTCCTGCTGTATTTATGGACCATTAATGCTTTTCAGTGGTAGAGTAGATAATTTGAAACTTGTCTATTGCTAATTTATACCACTCTGAAAAGTATTAGAAACAAGTGCTGTTGACCCACTTTCCAGGCCCCTGCTTATGTTTCAATTCTGGGAAGTGGCCACAGCACAAGTTCAATTAGAGTGTAAAATAATTATTTGAATAAAGCTTGAGTAGTTTCAGTGCCGTAATGTTAAAACATTTTGTTGAAAACATTTCAGCTTTGTGCAAACAATTATCTCTGCTCCCATTGAGCTTGGACAACCTGTAATCGCAGCCAAGCTTACTTTTCATCTACATCTGAGCAAGACTCCTCTTCTGTGCTTTGGTCAGATTGGCCTTCACCATCATCCTGGAAAGGTGGCATATTTGCTGACTCATTTGCCAGCCAGCTTCTTATAGGGCCTCTTGATTGCATGGATTGTGGCTTGTAAATGCCAGAAATACCACTAACATCATGTGCACTAAAAAAAGAAAATAATTTCACAAAATCAAACAGCAAAATTCATTGCTCAAGGTGCCTATTCCAACATCCACGGTATTCTAAGATTTTGCAAAGGACACAATTCATATCAAGTATAAAGGATCCCATCCCACTCAAATATCTTCAATGCAAGTGAACAAATCTTTACATTCTTGAATATGAAGCTGTGAATCAACAGACAAGAGAGGAATCTTGCATGTCAGCACTCAATACACTGAGTGGTACATACTTTATTTCGATTCGGATTTTAGAGTAACACTCCTGTGCTAGTATCTCCGAAAAGTCCAATGTCAGTTTCCTTATTATTCTTGCGATTCAGCTTACAATTCAGCCATTACGGTACGGCTAATTGATATAAATGTCTTTATCAAACGACGTTCACGAATTTTACCTCGATCTTGAACTGGATTCCGGGATGTGTTTGGTCCCTGCGGTAACCAAGCGAATCGGCGTTGACATGAGAAGCGGCGGCGAGGGCTCGTCTAAAACAAAAAGAAAACCATCAGTTGTAATATCTTTACGCAGGATAGCTTTTTGAGTTGGCGAATGGAGTGAATAAACCGGGAACCAAGAACGATTCCTTCTGGTTTCAGAAACAGCTTGCACGAAGTTTGACACAAAACAAAATCAAAACGCAAGTCGTACTCGTGGTCGTGGTAAGCTAAACCGTAGTTCTTACCATCTTCAGAAATATCGCCCAGTTCGTCGTCTTCGGCCTCATCCAGTTCTATATTTCTGTAAGCAAATAAGTTCGTCAGAAACACAAAATCGAATGGTGCAAGAGATGCCGATTCGATATCGCATGTGTCACGGAAATTTGTGATTATCACAGCAAGAGAAATGTCACACTTTTTACCTTGGCTGTTCTTGACCTCTCTCTGGGCTCCAGTGCAGCAAAAGCTCTGCGAAAGCACTATCCGTTGTCTTTGCAAACCCTAGGCTCTCCTTCCTTGTCCTCCAGAGTTGAAAAACTGAATCTCTGAGGCGAATATACTTCGCTTTCCCAGGTAAGTTTGGTCGACCACGTCGCCGTCGAACGGAAGTTGTGGTAGCTCCGCTAGACATCGATTTTTTGGCCAAATTGAAAGTATCCTTCCAAAATACTAAGAGCAATAGGACGACTAATGATTCATTAAAGTAATAGAACCAATTTAGAATAGTTATGGCTGGTATAACGCACGATGGAAAAAGATGAAAACGATGTATGAACTTTCACTGTCATTCTCGATTTTTCAACTGTGATTTAATCGAGCGACCGCTCGCGCGTGACCGCAATGCATTGTGGGTGCGTATGGGTCTTTAAACCATCTGTAGAAACGGAGCATAATCTGACAGGGAGGCCTATTATCACTGGTAATGCTTGGGTTACGGTAGAGTTGTCTAAATTCCTGAATTTGGAGTTTCTCAGTGTGCTTACTCAATTTAAGGATTACATTTCTTCTCTTGGTGTTGAGGTTAATATTCTTAACAGTACTGCTGAGTGTCTACAATTGTTGGATCAGTATTGCATTAATGTAGACACCCAGTATACTCTTGTCACTTTCGACTTTAAGGAGCTTTTTACCAATATCTTGGATCATGACGTATTTCTTACTCTAGATGCTGTTCCGAGTTTTAAATTTATCTCCTCGTTATTTGTCTTTTTTAAAAGAGTGTTATTCTTTGTGCAATAGTTACAACTATTTTCATGTGGGCAAGGATATGTATCATCAACGTAATGGTGTGCCTATGGGTAGCTATTATTCAAAAACAATAGCTGATTTTGTTTTGCTTTTCTCTGAATATAGTTTTTTGTTGGCTCATTCTGATGCATTTTCATCTGCAGTTCTTATGTGTCGCTACGCAGACGACGGTTTACTTATATTGCCTACGCGTAGTATGGTTCGCATTCGTTCCTTGCTGGACACCTTCATCTCATATTATCCTCGTAACTTAATAATTACTTTTTCATTAAGTTTTTTCACTTGTTTCTATTTAGATATCCGTCTATACTTGGATGATGTTGCTTATCGTACAGGTCGCATAACGCGTTCTGTATATTTCAAGGAACATCACCCTTTCAATTATCTGACATCTCGCTCTTGTCATTTGCCTGCAGTGGTAAAAGGTATTGTAAGGAACGAGTCTATACGTTATTCACGTATATCTAGTTCAAATAATGGTTATAGACATGCTATTCGTTTGTTTACCTCGCGGCTTAAACGGTTAGGTTTCACTTCTACATATATTCGACGCAACATAGTGCGATATCCATATGTAAACTTTAAATCGGTAAGGTCTCTTAGAGATGATTCCTCTTTTTTAAGTGTGCCTTATATCCGGTCTGCAATTATGAACCGTTATGTCAGGGTAATGTCTAGTGTAGCAGCTAAGTACAGATCTGCTGTAGGTCGTATACTTATTGCACGTTACTGTCTTCCAAAACTACGGGAGATTATTAGTGCTAAGGCCATCTTGCATCAGAAGATATGTATTTAGGAAGGTTGCATGTTTATTGCAAGAGATAGTGTGTAATATTAATGATTGGCTGTATTGTAATTCATTCTGATTCATGATTGTTATGTATATTTTCGAGGTTGGAACCTTATCTTTCAATTAAAATTAAACTCTTTGCGGGCTTGCATTTTATATTCTTGATGGTTTTCATGATCCTGCATGTGGGATCATCACTATTACCATATGGTGGAGATTATACTTCGTTAATGCATCCTGCCAATATATCAAATTAAATTGTGTTAAGACGTGGTATATACACGTAGACAATTTCTACAATCTTCAAAATTTTAAACATTTCTCAACATTTACCACAAAAAATTCTTACATGGTCTGCTGTTAGTGATGAATTTAAAATTTAGTGAAATTCAGAAAATTTTGATTTTTCATACAATAATGGAATATATCTTTCACTTCTAAGTGTGTACATTTGCATTGTCAAGTTGCTTCAATTATACACACTAGACAGTTTTATTTATTTATTTAGGGATGCCTGGTTCCTTTTTTGTTGGGTTTCAGTTGGGGCTGTGCAATGTTCACCTCGCAAGTGAACCGCCATCCATCTGTCATCACAACCTAGGTGCATGCCTTGCCATTAACTTGTTCTTTTTGTGTTGATGTGTGCTTGCTTGTATAACCTTGATAGTGCAATGCCTCTTACGAACTTTCTTAATAATAAGAAGTGCAATGCTCTAGAGGCTACCATGGCCACAGAAGAACCTTTTGCCCACATACAGGAATTTCGTGGACCTGAAGGAAACAAACACAAACATCAAATATAATACTGAAGGAAACAAACACAAACATCGAAATATAATATGAGAATACATTCTGGAAACAAACACAAACATAAGAATACGAATATAAGAGATGATAATCATAACCTAAATTTTTTCCAGAATTTAGAGATAATTAGTTTAGTCGCCGCACTCCCGATCTTAGGTTTTTATCATTTACGGGTTTTCATTCAAATTATAATCTTCGGAATACAATTTCTAATTACTCTTTCTAACTACAAATTCAAATTATAATCTTCGGAGTACAATTTCTAATTATATTTTCTCTGGATTCCTAATTCCGTTCTCCGAAACTCTTGTCTTCATCTAAAACCCTAATTTTGAATTATTTGAGTACTGAATTATCTAAGTACTGATAAATACGCATTATTCAATAACGTGATTGTCAGAGATAATGACGAACAGAATAATGTGAACAATATGGAAAAGAACAAATGTGAAATTTTTTTTATAAACACATGATAGGGAAAACAACTAGCACCCACACATACACACGCACACACAATGCACGCACTCATACCAACATATACATACTCCACATAGACTTACATACACACGTTAGGGCTTTCGTGCGTATGGCCTGGTAGCTTCTTATAGAACATTGCACTCCTTAATTACTAAGGAAGTTTATTAAGGTTATACAAAAGAGTATACAAAAGAATATACAAAAGAGTATAAAAAAGAGCACACAGACCACATGGTATTCAAACCGTAACGTCACACAAAACACAAGGAAGCAGTATAACAATTAGGACAGCCCAAATCATACAATTCACAGAACAGCACTTGTGGCCATGGTAGCCTCTAGAACATTGCACTTCTTTACTATTAAGAAAGTTCGTAAGAGGCATTGCACTACCAAGGTTATACAAGCAAGCGCACATCAACATAAAAATAACAAATTAGGACAGCCCAAATCATACAATCCACAGAACAACACTTGTGGCCATGGTAGCCTCTAGAGCATTGCACTTCTTTATTATTAGGAAAGTTCGTAAGAGGCATTGCACTATCAAGGTTATACAAGCAAGCACACATCAACACAAAAATAACAAATCACAAGTGTTACCTGTGTTTCCGGAGAGAGAGGGCGATTTCTGTCGGTGTTTCTTGAGAGTTCGCCTTCAAACTGCTCGACTAACCACTCGATTCTTTCTCTGGACAATCTGTATCTTTCGATAACATCCTGATCATGCATTTCTGCCAAAAACCTTCGAGTTTGGTAGGTTCTTTGCCGTCTAACACGACAAAAAACTGCTCCGGCAGCCATTTCTGATGCTTTGCGATAGGTTAGCGGGAGCTCATGACCTTGCGCTAATTTTTAATTGAGTTATCGCAAAACTTTTCGCTTGCGAAAATATCGGGAGTTTTGAGAAACAGCAAACATTTATCGGGAGGTGTTAACGGGGAGTTATCGCACGCGATAAGTTAACGCACGTTTTGAGAAAGGGGCCCCTGGTCTCAGTCAGGTCTGGTGTGATTTTCTTGTTGAGTCGGTTTCTTGCGTTCCCTTAAAAAACCTGAAATTATTTTGCTAAGGATTCTGTTAAAACAAAGCGCACATTCCGAATCGCCAACAGCATACTCACGCAGAATTCTTCGTGAACCAATTGCCCAGTAGGAAGGCCTAATTGACTCGGCCTGGCGCTCTAAATTCATCTTTCTTGTAAAATAATCCTCCATATTTTCCATATAGTTTCAAACGGGAGCTCTGACAAGTGTAGCACGTATTTCCTTTGTCCCTTTTCGGTCTTGTCATCAGGACCAGTACTCTTAGAGAAACCTACGACCCTGGTGTTCTTAGTGAGGTAATTGTCATCTTCGCTAGAACTAGAATTGTCATAGGGTACAAGACAGGACGCCATCAAAAGTTTCGATCATCCCGAAACGTATTCGTATTTTGGGATTAAAATTGGAGATGTAGTCGCAAAATACATCAACAAGACAGGATCAAAAAACTAACTTGTATGTAATGCAAAATGTACTATAGTGAGGGAACAATTTGTCTATGACTTTATCAGCAAAATACATGATGTGTGATGTTGGACAAGAATGTTGTAAAACCATGACAAAGAGGCGAGTGCTTCTTCAAGGTTTAGAGAGTGTCTCTCACAACATCACAGTGATATTTTTCTTAAGTCACAGATAATATTGTGCCCTTGTAGCAATTACTTTGTTGGTAAAATAATAACAGGCCATAAAAAGTTGTATTATAGGTGCAAGGATATTTTGAGTATTAGTTTGTTAAACCAGCCTTGTTTTCCCCTGTGACATCAAAGATTCATTCAAAATGTTTTGATATTGCACGTGCCTTTTTTTATCTTGTCTGCAAAAAATGATCAAAAGCATTCTCAAAGCATGTAGTTCAGATTTTGATGTTTCTGGGAAGGAACCAGAAAAAAAGGACTTGACATGATGTACATATAATGCAAAAAACAATATTTGCAAAGGAGACATTATCATAAATCGTAAAACAAATAAAACAACATGCACAATAATTTCAGTTGAATTTTCCAAGTCTTGAAATTACTTTTAAAACATTTTAATTTCTTAATCCTTCAGACTTATAATTAAGATAAAATATATTTATGAGAAAAAAAATTCTTGCAGAATTAGTATATTATGAAGACCCATTATATCATAATTACTGCTATACATTTGTATGAAAAAGAACTTGCACAATTTCTGTGCAGTTTTCCAAGTCTTGAAAATTTCTTTTAAAGCGGTTTAAATTTCTAAGTTATTCAGACTATAACTTCTGACTTATTTATGCACTTCTGTATTATTTATATAATAATTGACGCAGAAATTTAGTTCACTAATATAATGGAGTTGCTATATGCAGTGACATTTTGCTTTTGCTAATTTTCTCAAAGATTTCCCCATACATTTAGACCCTATTTGCTGACAGAAATTAATTCTTGGTCCCTATGTTATCTGGTTATTAACACTATCACTGGGAATGGGCAATTCCAGAAAATATATGTACCCCCACCACGGGCGGCAGTTTTTGACCCCCCAATGCATCCAGAATTTCAAAAATGGCTTAATTCCTGAGACATTACCCTAGCTTCCAGCTTCAAAAACCCCCCCAAGCAGTCGGAAATTCCGAAAACCCCTCTCCCATTCAGAATTTCCAAATGCTGCCCGTCCCCGGGTACATATCGATAGAGAATGGTAAAATGGAAAGCGATTGTTTCGAAAATAATTGCCGTGGCGCTTTCCATTTGGCAGATCGAACATGCCTTGTTGTCCTTTTTCCAGGAAAAGTTTACGAAAATTTAGGACTACCTTGCAAGTTTGTCCTGAATTGTTTCGTAAAACCTTTCTGGGTTGATGGCATGTTCCATTTTGATTCGAACCAAAGTTCTCGGAAATTCTGGCAAATGGAAAGACCCCAGGAAAATGATGACTGATAAACAAAGCGTGCCCCCCCCCCCCCCCCCCCCCTAGAGATGAATATTCAATTCAATTTTCCATTTTCATTATTCAATCCAAAAACATAATTTTCAATTCAACATGAAACATTTTGTAATTTTGTGAACTATTGCATTTTAAAACTTATTCGGAAATCACATGTTATCATTTAACATTTTTACAGTCAAAAGACATGAAGCGTGCCCCCCTAGAGTTCAATTATTCAATTCATTATTCCATTATTGATTTCATTATTCAATCCAAAAATGCAAGTTCCAGTTCCAGTTCAATATTGAAAATTTGTTAATCTATATTAATAGTCTACAAAGTCACCTTGTCGCAATAAAGTGAAATCATTCTATAATTGTATTCACTATAAATCCCAAAACTGAATTATTTTCTTACCAGGATGCATACAATAGTTAGTTGAATGTGCTTTGTCAAACTGTTCAAAAGATTTAATGGCCATTCACAGTGCCAAGAAATTTTTCATGTTGCTCAACAGTCACATTGTACAATCCATTGTTGTCAGGTTCCAGCTCTTGACATACAAATCGTATGGTTTCAGCATAAACAATCGCTACTTTATCTTGCACTACTTTGTATGTAAATTCAATCTGCTCTTCTCTTGGACATTTTTCTAGGAACAGTCCTTTCACTACCTTGGCATGAGCTGGATATCTAGCTCCCCAATCGTCTCTCACTGATCTTTGCAGCACTTCTGCTCCATCGCCTGTCACCTTAAAAGATAGTATTCCTCTTCAGGATCTCCTGAGGCCACTAAAGCAATAGCACCTCTGTATACTACTTCATGGGGTACTAGGGTCTCATTCAATGCCCTGGTAATCCTCTGATCTCCTGGCGTGCGTTCTGGTGTTATGTCTCCTGTAGACCATACAAGTACAAAATCCTTATTTATGCAGTGCTCATAGTCTGATGACAGGCAGTACTCACAATAGCAAGATAATGGCCTGGTCTTTAAAGATGTACCTGCTTCACTGTCTCCAAATATGCTATGAAGCCCCCTATTGCCCCCTTTAACCTCTGAAAATAGTCGATAAGGCCGATTTCTGTTGACACTTTCAACATAGAAATATATGCGTCTCTTTAGCCTTACATTTTCTGATTGGTAGCGACTTGGTGAAGGCTCTGAGAATTCCTTCTTGGCAAACTTATATAGATCTTTTGCATTTTGGATAACTACTTTCCGCTGAATTACTGCCAAATCACATTTGTGCTTAAGGTTAGCACCTGCCCCATCCTGGGGCCCTTTCGCATGGGATGTTTCGAAATAATTCCTTTGAGTCTTAAAAGCAAAGTCTGGAACAGACTGCCTGACGTCACCCATGCAGTGCCGACTTTTGTATTGGGATGAGCAATCATCAGTCCACTCATGCATAACAACAACATCACAACCGATGTCTTTCAAATGCTGTGCTATAACTTCTCGACATTGATGAACTGAGTGAGAATCATGCTTCAAGTCATCTGAGATAACGAAAACATGCTCAGTTAGATGAGTTGTAATTTCATCTTCCTCATCACTTGGGACAGTAGGCCTATGTATAATGGTAACATGGATTGAGGCCTGAATTGTGAGTAATACATAGACTGAATCTGATCTTGAGTTGAGCAGCTGTAGTTCTCTGAGTAATCGTGGAGACAGCAAGCATGATCTTCGGGAAGGTTTTCTAGGAGGCCTTTCATTTGAGAGTGTTGCCAGCTTGCCAGGAGTTGGTAAGAAGAGAGAGGAAGTATGTAAACATCTCTGCAACGGGGGTGTTCTTGGTCACCAATTGTAGCCTTTTGGCTTCTCCTGTTGTCACGTATTCAAACCTCTGCCATTGGAATTGTATACCATTAGCATCCATTTCCTCGCTCAGCCGAGGTAACTTTTTTACGCCACAATCCTTGCACTACCTATAAATGCAGTTCTTTCTGTGAAACGTTGCACCGTCTTCAAGTGGGCGAAGAGTATCTTCCACGAGATCCGTGGGAATATATCTGAATACCGTCATCTAGGGTTTGGCGGCTTCTTCTGAACTCCATGACGGCCTTGGAAAGCATGTGAATTACCACATGGGAACGACAACAACATGAAATCCTGTCTTTGGCGCGAGCAGGAATCACAAAAAATGGTTTGCAGCCTTCAACATATCTTTGGCCCATTTTGATATCTGGGTATTTCTTCTTAAATTCTCGAAATACATCCGTTTGCATTCCGTCTAAAATGTACTTTTCATGTTCTAGGCATTCGTTCGGTCCTATACGTTGCTTTATATGATCACGCTTATTTCCAGTTGGTCTCAACATACCTAGGCTAGCCCAAAAGTCGTGCGCGGCCTTCCTACTCGATTCTGGTGTGGCGTCGTTTCTGGTTTTAACGCTTGATGTATGTCCAAGGAGTCGATGCTCCCTCCGATGGCATAGCTCGAGTGCGGTGCTGAAAACTGCATGCCAGCCTTCTTTTGCTTATTCCTAGTGACTTCGAGACAGTTTCACTTGCGCCTGAAAGTCTGACATTGCTGCCACGAAGGAAAGAAATGCCAACGCTCATTGCAATCCGAGCATCATTACTTCGTTTGTACTTTATTGATCAAGAATTGCATTTGCAGCTTCTGCAGAGACAGTTTCTTTGGATTTGCTTGTCTTCGTTAAAAGGATTTTGTCTCAGGGGCTGTCGATCAGGTGTTCCAGCACTTTAGCCTTTTTTTCCGGCGTATTTGGCACCACGTCTTATAGTTTTTCCAGTGCACGTTTTTTGCTCATTCTATTATTAAATGCAGTCCCCGAGCTCTTAATTTCCTCTTTTTTCTGATCATAGTGTTTTTTTAGCCCGTTGTCTTTGTTGTAGTTTTTTCTTTTCTTTTGCTTTGATAAGCCTTTCCTTTCCAGTTAGTTTTTCCATACTACTACTTAAAGAAACTATCAAATTATCTGGTAGTTGGGCAAAAAAAGGATAAAACCTGACGGAAAGGCAGGTGACGAAAAAAACAGTCATGTGCGTCGCTAATTCGATCATTTACGGTATTTCACAAAAAAAATCTTTCTAGGCAAAAAAAGGCAAAAGTTAATGGGCAAAATTGCGCGAAAATGGGCAAAAATGTCGTGCACACACGGATTGTAGTACTCAGTTTTGTAAATCGACGAGGTGACAGCGATGATGAAACGTTGCGAGCAAAATGCCATCCGTGAAAGTATATGATCGTTTAAATTATGTAGAGCTACATACATACATACATACATACATAACTTTATTTTTCCTCGAATTTTTGATAGCTGGAAAGCTAATATCTCCGAGCATACTAATTACACATTACAGATTACAACTAAAAATAGAAGCTCGAAGAAAACGTAGCAAGAATACTTGGTGAGATGGACCGCATCGAGAGGATGTTGGACAGTGATTAGATGATGACGCCACAGATGTTCCCAAGATCAACACAAACGGCTCTATTCAGAGCCACAACATTAATGAGAGCATAAATGATCATTTGCTTCAGATCCTTTTCTCAGTGGCCTTCGATTCAGTTCTTTCGATAGCCCGACGTCTTTTCGACACGATAAAAGAAAGCTCGTTCAGGGGAAAATATTAGTTCCATTTACTTCTTTTGATAGCCCGTCGTCTATTCGAGACGATAAAAAAGTCGTTCAGGGAAAACAAAATTAGTTCGATTTAGTTCTTTCGATAGCCCGTCGTCTGTTCGACACGATAACAAAAAACCCTTTCAGGGGAAAAAATTAGTTCGATTTAGTTCTTCCGATAGCCCTTCAGCTGTTCGACATGATAAAAAAATCGTTCAGGGAAAGAAAAGCAAAAAGGGCGTACTTAGGCAAAATTAGGCAAAAACTCGTAGAGCAAAAAAAGGCAAAAAGAACAAAAGTGAAAAAAGAACAGGGCAAAAAAGGCAAAAAAATGGCGCGTTTTGGTGGGCAACAAAACGCGCGAATTAGCAACAAAAGGCAAAAATAGGCGCGAAAAGGCGTCACAAAATTGGCTGTTTTAATGTTTCTAACGCTACTCTTGAATTGTTTTCTTTCTCACTGTTTATCCTTTCTCAATTAAATCTGCGCAGGTTGAAAGTAAATTTCAAGTGCATTTCACTTTTGCTATTGGTTCCAGTCGAAGAACAACGCAATTTTCACAAATCGAATATTAAAAAAAGTGCTTGTAGAAAATTAGGTCCAAAAATACAGCCTTTTTCAGAACGCATTTTATGAATTTTATGAATTGATACTTCATCATAATTCTGTGAGCTCATATATATTTTTTGGAATGCACATTAGTTGAATATTATTTCTGGAAACCTATACAAAGAAAACGCTAGTGGTTGCAGAGAAATAGTACCAAACCTAGCGTTAGAATTTTTGTCTAACATCGTGCGCGAGGCCTGTAAGTTCACCATTCTGGACAATATTTTGCCGTTTTGCTTGGCCGAAAATACGCAAACAACTATTTTTGTATTCAAAAGCAATTTAATGAACTGTCTAATGAAACCAACCAGGCCGGTTATTTTACCTTGGAATTGATTGACAAAATTGATTGACAAAACAGAATTCCACCTCCTTCTTGTATAAAATGAATTTGTTGTGTCAAGTTTATTTTTAAATAAAAACAACTTTTAGTTTAGTTAGGTTTTGTAAACTTTGGTCGTTTGTTTGGCACGCGTTCGGTGCAGTTGTGATCGCTGCAAACCTGCTGTCTTTCTCTGAACATTTTTGCATCTATATTATTAATACGTAATCATACGACTATTCTCGTGAAAAACGCACTCGTGCAATTAATCCCAAATTGAACTCGAAGTAGTATGATTACCTGTACAAATCGCACTGCTGAGAGTCAGAGTACAAGGACAACTTGCCCGGCACGTACGGGTCTTTTTTGGCATGAATGATTTTTTTGTAAAAATGCCCTAAGATTAAAATAACTGAATGACTATCATTAGAGCACAACACCAACGATAGTTTCATCGACTTGAAGACTTTTGACAGTGTCAGTAATGTGATAGTTCAGTTCCCAGACACACCGCTGGAGGATTATAAAATATCGAAAAGGGCAACAACGACATGACAAAATTATATGGGTTATTGAAATTATTTGAGTCCTGTTAGTGTGTCTCCTTTTCCATTTTAATGCTTTTCTATTAAAACAATAATAAACCGTGACTCTACCGCAAAACTCGATATGGAACCCAAAAAGTGACCAAAAAACGTTATATTTTCGAATTCAAGTTTGTGTGATTTATAAACATAGCTTAAACAATCTAAGCTTATCAGTGAAACTGAACTTCGGAAAGTCGCTTGAATTAGACCCTAGCTCAAGTAAAACCTTTTCCAACAAAAACATGCACACTGGTGAGATTTCCTTCCGTTCGGGTTTGTGAACTTCGTTTTTTCGGCTCGAACATTTCCGTTTTTAGTATAGATTTCGAAAATTTCATACATTTCCTCCTTGCGGTCGGGTTTGGTAGCTTCGTTTTTTCGGCTCGAACTTCTCTGTTTCTAGTATAGATGTCGAAATAAATAGGCTGTCAAAGGACTGTTGTTTGGGAACTGAGTGTTTATTTATAAATGGCGCGCCGGGGCTTGGTGCAACGCGCCAAAACCTTTGAATGGGATATCTTGTCCACTCTCATATTTTTGGAAAAGCGACTTTTGTTTAGTTTTTTTTTACTGTGTTATTTGTGCGAGAATCGCGTAGGTTTGGACGTTTCGGCTGCGAGAAATTGTTTAGTTTTTGGTTTCTGTGGAAGACTTAATGGCGCCTTTGCGAACTCGATCTTCTCGCTTACGAAAACGCTTGATTTAGATCTTCCGTCCACTTTGTCCTTCTCGAATAAAATGTATCCTATAACACAGTTCCCCAAGTTTGCAAGACAATGGCGTTGTTTTTCAGTTCCGTGGTGCAGCCGTTTTTCCAGGCTGCTGGGCTAACAGTTTGACCTTGACCCCGCCCACATCACGTATTATATATAAGACTAGTAAGTACCCGTGAAAAGTTCACGAACTAAATTTTCCTTGAAACACGAAAATTATCGGATTGTCTGCCGTTAGTTATACCGCTACGTTTAGAGAGATGTGCTGTAACTACGCCTCTTTACTTTAAAGTATTAAAGTATCTGTTATCAGCTTATAGATAGGTGGCATACCGGTGTGAAATATTCGCACCATAGCATACGATGGGAAAGGCGTTTTAAATTAGATCTTTGAAAACAATGTTCCTTGTGAATGGAAATGAGGCAAATGCCACACAATAACCTATTTCCTAACAAAAGGTGTAGGCATTGGTTTCACTGTGGTTTTGGCGCGAAACGGATCGCGCGTGTGTCGGTCGAGATGGTCGTATTTTCGGTCAAGAAAGAAAAAGGCTGAGCTGTACCACTCGAACTTCAACAACTATTGGTTTTAGATGTAAATAATTGCTTATAATCAAGAGAAGTCCCTCGTCTGGTGAATAGGAAGGTTTAGGAAGCGCAAGAAAGGTAAACTAAAACTTTTTAGATTCTTGCTGTTTTCAATGGAAAGTTGCTTTGCACTGCTCATCATGTTGGACTTTCTTAAAAACTTGTACAACTCGGTCAATTCGAATTCAAGTGTGTGTGATTTAAAAACTTAGCTTAATTAATCTAAGCTTATCAGTGAAACTGAACTTGGGAAAATCGCTTGTAAAACCTTTTCCAACAAAAACATGCACACTGGAGAGTGTGGAGAGATTTCCTTCCGTTCCATTTTTAGTATAGATTTCGAAATTTTCATACATTTCCTCCTTCCGGTCGGGCTTGGGAGCTTCGTTTATTCGGCTCGAAATTCTCTGTTTTTAGTATAGATTTCGAAATAAATAGGCTGTCAAAGGACTGTTGTTTGTGAACTGAGTGTTTGTTTATTTATAAATGGCGCGCCGGGGCTTTGTGCAACGCGTCAAAACCTTTGAATGGGATATATTGTTCACTCTAAATATTGTTCACTCTGAACATTACTGTGTTATTTGTGAGAGAATCGCGTAGGTTTGGACGTATTTGTTGCTTTCGGCTGCGAGAAATTGTTTTTTTTTTTGGTTTCTGTTGAAGACTTAAAATGGCGCCTTTGCGAACTCGATCTTCTCGCTTACGAAAACGCTTGAATTGGATCTTCCGTCCACTTTGTATCCTATAACACAGTTCCCCAAGTTTGCAAGAGAATGGCGTGGTTTTGAAGTTCCGTGGTGCAGCCGTTTTTGCATGCTGCTGGGCATGAACCCCCCAACATCACGTATTATATATAAGATGGCTTTGTTCAGTTTTACATGAAAAATTATTTGTTTGAATATATAGAATTTAAATTTGACTGAATAAACTTGTGGCACTCAAGAAAATAGGCAAATCATTCTTTTTGTGCATATACAGTTTATTCACTGCATAAAATGGCTTGTATACGAGCAGGTATTTGCGCCGTATTCAGTCCGTACACATGCTAATATACGGATGTATACGGGAAATACCAGGATGTGTAATGACTGTATAAGGATCAGTATAGTTCAGGGTATGCAGTCCTCATAAGGATCAGTACACATTGGTGTACGGCTTCCGTGTATTTCCGTACACACTTCAGTATACCATATGTATACGGGTACGATGAGGACGTATAAGAATATTCGAGTACACATTGGTGTACGATTCCCGTACACACGTCAGTATACGGGGACAACCAGGATGTATAAGTAATTCCGCGAATACGGACGTTGAATTGGAGCATTATACAACTCGTGTAATGAGTTAGTATTCGTGGTATACACATTGGTGTGTGTATTTCCGTACACACGTACGTGAGTATACCCTATGTATACGGGGATGACAAGATGTATAAGAAATTTCACGAATACAGACGTTTTTATACAACTCGTGTAATGAGTGATTATTCGCGGTACACGGTAAGAATTGCAGCCTTGTTTAATGGCGCTCTGTTGGATGATGCTTCAACGAAAGTTTACTTCATTACCACAGTGAAAACATATGGAATTGAAACCGAGAACTATAAGTGTTTCTATTGAAATGGTTTTATTATAAAAATGATCAGAAATCTATTGTCAGCATAAAGTTAGCCATAAAGCATATAAAAACATCAGTATTACAAGAACAGTAATATATAGTATTACAAGTATCCGTCTTTTATAAAGAATCATCCGTAACTAAAAAAGTCATGCGTTACAAATATAAGCGATATTATATCTTATATCCTTACATGTCTCATATGCACTTGGATTTGGTCACGACAACAGTTTGACTTTAGAGTACAATGTCGCTTGGATTATATATTAAAACTAAATTGTTTTCTCTCCTCCGATTCACTATTTTTTCTCCAAACAAAGAGAAAGGCGTAGGAAACTGATAAAAGGTCTAGCCGTAGAGTGGGTTCATGAGCACACCCCAGAACTTTTATCGTAAACATATAGTTTTAGAATCGTTGAGATTTCTAGAAACTGATTTTACATGCTAAACAGCTCGACAAAGTGTCGGACCACGATGTCTATTTGACCACACTTCCGTGATTTATGAGATTATTTTGTTACTGTTCAGAAAGGCTCTTCAGAGTCATAATCTATACTTTTACGTTTGGAAACAAGAATATCTATTGACTTATAGAAACTCCAACTCGTAGTCTATTGTTAAATAGTGAAACACAAAAGGCTGACTGAGACATAAATGTTTCTCACTGTAGGAAGTAACATATACAAAACAAGCATGTTAGCTCGTAATGTGTCCAGTCTACTTTTATGACACTAAAATAGCATAAGTAGGAAGACTAGTAAGAATGCTTTTCGGGGCAACGCATACAGTTTAGCCTCATTGAATATAAAAGAATCTCATTACATGTAATACACAAACGTGTTAAGAAACACTTTTCCGAGCTGTTAACACACACAATTTATAAAAATACTACAAGGACTTTTATAAAAAATGTATGTTTCGATAACAGTTCTTAGACTGGACTAATCGGTGTTCATTCACAAACGTTTCTAAACCTAAGTTGTACAACAAACTAACTATCATATCATATACTACCATTTGCGTCCATCCATTTCTCACAAAGGTTTCCTTTTCAAACGTGCACGTTTTGTCGAAAAGTAGTCACGTTTCTCGCTCAGCTGATTCGCTGAAAAATAACGGTCAAAACTGCAGCCAATAAGCGGGCGAGAAACGTGACAAACTCTCGACTCAACGTGAACGTTGAAAACATAAACTAGCCACGTATAGAAAACGAAGTTTCAGATTTGATTTACCAAGTTCAATCGAGAACTTTACATCCAAAACACATTTTCAGAGTCGAAAGCCCCATTCTTTTGTCTCTGTTATAAGCTGATTAAGTGCACCGTACCAACCTTTCTTCTTGTTTATCTTCTTGTTCTTTAGCGGCCCTCGCCCTTTCCTCGAAAACTTTCCTCCAATGTTCGTTTAACGCCCATTTTTGTGTCAATTCTGGCGGGTCTCCCGCAACTGGGCTTGCAGAACTAGTTGGGGTTCTTTTCATTCGTTTAGAAGGAGTTTGCTTCTCGCTTCTTTTTTCTAGTCTTTGAAAAACATTTTTCGGTCAGATAAGCAGGGGTATCAAACCAGAGTTTCTGATCAGTAACGGCTTTACCACAGATATAAAAGGCGCCACGTAATACCTCTAGCGTATTATTTATATTTCCCGGTCGGTACATATACTAAAATTGGTGTTCACAGCCTTCCCAAACGTTGTACGCTTAATGTAAGTATTGCATGCTTGTGCTGTCATGCACAAACATTACAGTTTGAAAGATTTTGTTTTCATCTGGCACTAAGATATGATAAAAATGTGAGAACATTTAGAAGTATGGTTACGAAAGAACATTTGACTCAATTGAAATCGGTTTACCTCAACCAGTACACTCCGATGTTGAAAAGTAACTGAAATTGCAACAAGAAGTCGCAAGTGTTCCAATTTCCTTTGGCAGATTTCCAAGCCTACAAAATCAGATGACTGCAATGAGGTACAACTTCTGTTCAGCGAATCGCTTAGGGAATCTAAAAATTCCCTGATATCATCTGAATTGACATCCGCCATTATTTCGATAGTTCGTCAGCCTCGAGGGGATCGCGTGCTCACATTAGTTTCGATCAATATTCTCGGTTGACAATCGATATTCTCGGTTGATAATCGATATTCTCGCCACACGATTTCCATTCTCGCCACACGATTTCCATTCTCGCCACACTATTTCTATTCTCGCCACACGATTTCCATTCTCGCCACACGATTTCTATTCTCGCCACACGATTTCCGTTCTCGCCACACGATTTCCGTTCTCGGATGCTTCGATTCCTATTCTCGCACAGCGATTTCCACTCTCATGGAACGATTTCTATTCTCAGATACTTTTTTCTTGCTTTGGACACTTTTGTCACGTTCTGCTTGCCATAGGTATTTACTGTAAAGCTTGACTTGGTGTTGACTCAGAAAAGTCAAGCTCAAACATTTTCTTTACAACGTTCGGGTTTAAGATTTCCTTAGCCTGGTACTTGAGCGCAAATTTTGAATTTGGTCGGTCTTTGCCAATCTCACGAGTTAAAATTCGATTGCTTATACTCGCTCTTTCCCCTCCCCCCAGCGTAGCGGAATTTGAGGGCCCGACTATTCCTCAACCTAGGGCGGTACGTAAAGCGTAGGGATCCTCGTCGCCACCTAATATAACCTCTTTGGGCTTAAGTGCTTGGGTGCAATTGACTCCGATTAGTAGAGCAACTTCTGCGCCATCATCGATTGGTGGGATCTCTTTACACAGGTGTTTAAGGTGGGGCCATCGATCTGCTGTTGCGGGGGAGGGAATCTGTTCTCTTTCCGAGGGATTGTACTTCTCGTGTAGGTTTTGGGAAGGCCAACGGCTGTTTTGTTGTCGAGCGTCTTGACTACTAGGCCCTCAACTCTCTGGGTGGACACTTCGTTCTCTCCGTGCATGGTATTTAGCTTGAGTGAGGTACTGGTTCCTTGCACTCCCAGACTCTTTAGCGTCGATTCTGCCAGGAACGTTGTATCACTACCGTCATCGAGGAGGGCGTACCTTAACCTGTTGGCTAGGGCGGTCCTTTTGGTGTAGGATGACTGGAACTATCATGGCGGTAGTGTGCGTAACATCACAGACGCTTGCGTTTGCGTTGGCTGACTCAGTGGGAAGACTATCGTTGTCTGGCTGGGATGGCGGACGTGGGGTTTCTTGCCTGTTTTCACGCCAGGGGCGCTTGGTCGGCCTCGCACCATGCAGAAGTTCAGTCTGCTTGGACAACTTGCCGACATGTGACCTGTTTTCAAACAACCGAAACAGGCCCCTTTTGTCTTGACTATCTCCCGTCTTTCGTCTAATGTTTTCCTTTTGAATTGAAAACAGTTTCCGAGCAAGTGGTTTTTCTCACCTAGTGGGCACCTAGGCGCTTGATCGAGTGGTTTAGGGGACTGGGCTGTGCCTTCACTAGCACCAATGGCGAGGCTATTTGCTTTCTTCGTCGCTAAACCTTTATTTCTAATTTGGGGTTGGGTTTCGCTAACGTTTTTTCTCTCGTCTAAAGGCCCGTTTACACTAGCAATTTTTGCTGCAATTTTTGTCGCGCGAGTCGCGGCGATTTTTCTCGCACGTACGCGTCAACTCAAAATCACTAATGTAAACTATGTGCAACTCGGCGCGATCTGCCGCAATTTTTGTCGCGTGATGTCGCGGAGATTTCAAACATGTTTGCGTGCTTCCTTCCGTTTTGTGAATTGACTGAGCTTTTCCGGTTGTGTACTTGACTAGGAAATACAATCGATCCTTTGTCGTTTGTCACGCTCTGTGAGATAATAGCATCAAATGCTGAACGAATGATGGGTACTCAAATGGATCTCCTGAAAATATTGGCGGCTCTTTTACGGGGAGATGATTGACGCGTAGTTGATTAGCCAACAAAACACTCAAATCCGCTTGTTTGCTTTGGACTCCAATCAACTGTTTCAAAGTCTCATTCAATGGATCAAAACATGGGGTGTTTTCTTGTGGGACGTTACAGTGCGTTTGGGGGTTTTGAGCCCTAGAATCAGGCGCGGGTGGCGGCGGCGAGGGGACCCCCTTATTGTAAACGATTGAGCGGAGAAATTAAGTTTTATTGAGTCATAATTTCCCTCTTCCTCCAGTTGATGACACGCCCTTTCTTGGGCCTCAGCTACTGCAATTTCTTTAGCGATTTGAATTCGCTTCATTTCGCTTCCTGTTCTGCGATTCTGTCACGAAAAGCTGCTTTTAATCGTAATTTCGCCACTGCTTCAGCGGCATGTAACCTGCGAAAGCGGGCAGACGATCAAGAACTAGAAAGAGAACTAGTGCCTCCAGCGGCCCGATCTGACCGAGGCTGCACGAGTTTCTCTAACCTCTAACGCGCGCAAAGCCTCTGGCAATCTTATACGACATTCCATAACCTCTTGGTCACGCACGTCAAACCACTAAAATGCCTCGTCTTTCTCCTTATCGTATTCAATCAGGTGAACGACCGCCATACGGATCTCGTTAAATTCTTCCTTTAGAATGTCAAGAGAATCGCGATACTCTTCCAAAAATTCTTTATTTGGATCTCTCTCGATAGCTTCAAATATCCAATCTGCGTGACTTCTAATACGTTTGTATGCGGACTGTCTCTTTTGAATCTGCATGTCTAAATGATAATCCCTTCCCTTATCGGTCAAATTCCTTTCTCGGGAACCCCGCAGACAGACTTTTTTTAGACAGACTATTATATATAAATAAGATAATTTACAGTAATGTGAGACTGATCCGCAGGTATCGAGGCGGATCAGTCACATGAATGTACAAGATGTAGTGTAATAAAAGCTAAAAATACGGGAATACATAATTATACGTAATTGTGTGTACAGGAATAAATAATTATGTTGTTTAGATAACCTGTATAATTCGATTAGGAAAGATAAGCATATATATAAAGCTTCATTTATCTTAAGTTATTAGATTAATTGAAGGGGAAAAAAGGAAAACAATCAGTGACAACATACAGCAAATAATAGTCACTGTGGTTCTTTAAGGCTGTGCTGATTTGAGAGATATCAACATAATCATCATATTTTAAGAGAATATCAACTAGGGCTGAGTGCAGTCTCGTTTTGAATTGTTTTTTTTTGGATGAATCTCTTAGTGACTCTGGTAGCTCGTTCCACACCCTTGCTCCTATTCTTGAAAATGCATTGCGCTGAATTTCTAATCTGGATCTATTTGAGCTTGAAGAGCGAGTATTGTAGGAATGAATGCTTCTGGTATCCGTAAAAAGGCTTAAAATATTGGGTGGAGCAAATCTATTTCGAATATAATGCATTAGACAGCATACCGATTTAAAATATAGAAAGTGCATAGGCAAGATACTAGCCTTAGCAAAAAGGGGCACCGCGTGATCACTTTTTGGGGCAAAAAAAACAAAAAGGTTTTTGTAGGGTCAAAATCTTATTCAAGTATATGTTCATGTTATATAGTTCAATGTGGTGTTTAAAGGTAAGGTTGTTGTCAATTAATATACCAAGATACTTAACATACTCCTTACATTCGAGATTGACGGGCCTGCCTTGTCATAAATAGATATTTTAATCTGATAAGTTTTTTGGTAAGGACGAAATATGACAATATTAGATTTCTTTATATTTAGAGTTAATTTATTTGCAGTGAGCCAGTTATACACCTTATGCAGTTCATTATTTACAGTATTTTCTATGGACTTAGCATTTTTATCAGCGTAAACAATATTTGTATCGTCAGCAAAAAGAAAGAAACTCTATTTATTGGAGGAATATTGCATGTCATTCATGTAAATCAGGAACAGTAGTGGTCCAAGAATCGAGACCTGTGGCACTCCGGAAGTGACGGAGGATTTCTCAGATATGCAGTTCCTGATTTCCGTTGTTTGTTTACGGTTGGTTAAGTATGAAGAAAACCATTCATTGATAACACCCCTAAATCCGTAATAATTTAGTTTTGCTAAAAGGATATCATGGTTTACCGTATCGAAGGCGTTTTTATGTCAAGAAAAATACCGCATGAATAATGGTGATTGTCCATAATTGTCTGTATTGTGTTGATTATATCCAGTGTTGCATGTTGTGTTGAATGGGACCGTATTGTGCCTTATACAGTAAGCCAGTTTCCTCAATAAAGGATACCATACGGGTGTATACCAATTTTTCATAAATTATGTTGAAGTTCGATAGGAGCGATATAGGCCTGTAATTGTTTGGGTCGTATTCATCATCAGCCTTAAAGACTGGGACAATTTTCGACATCTTTAATTTATCTGGGTAGGTACCCTGGGCAACAGATATATTAAGGAGTGAAGCTAAAGGATGGCTAATAAATATAGATTTAGGCACTGCCTAAAAGCGGAGCTCCCAAATATATGTAGGGCCTATTAACATGGCGTGGGACGATGGGTAGCTGGGGTACCTCAGCTTGGTGAGGTTGAAAGACATGAATTAACAGTCGTCGGTAAAATCAACTTGCTATGAACTCAAAATTTATTGCCTTGACAATATTATCTTTTTTATTGATTCAAGTAGTCCCTCAGATGATTAAAAACGTACAATTTAAAAATTGTTGTGTTGAGCTTTTCCAAAACACCTTATTGAGGAACTCAATTTTAACAAATTGCTCTACCCATGTAAATTCCAGGCCCCCTGTGAAAATTCCACATTCTCTTGTGGGCCCCTGTGAAAATTCCAAAGTTTGCAAAAAATGTATTCCATGGTAAAAGAATGGCCTTGTGAAAATTCCAGGGTTCAACACAGTATTACCCCTGCAGAAATTTCAGGGTCAACACAGCAACTCCTATGGAAATTACAGGTTGCCCGATAGGGGGTCATGCCAGTTGTAAATGAATGCATTTTGGAAATTCCGAGGAGACATGAATGGCCCTGTAGAATTTTTAGGATCAAAAACTAACCCTGTGGAAATTCCGGGGGCAAACACAATGATGGGCATCGGATATAAAATAGAAAAGCCCATTCAAATGAAATTAAGAAACAGATGTTAGGACCACCTCATCCCAGGATCCTTAGGTTGATAGGTTACATGGAGAAAACCAACCCCACCTAGGCGGGCAACCCGCCCTTGCAAGGTTGCCCGCCTGCATTGGTTTACCCCACCTCTCATGTGAACACAAGCAAAGCAAATAAGAGAGTTTATATGAAAAGGTGAGTAACCCCGCCGAACCGGGGTCCCCGACCTCTATGTGGAAACCGGAAGGGCCTTAATAAAATATGGTACATGTATAGTTAAAAAAATGTATTCTCATTTTATTTGGTACTGGAAATCTGATGATGTTCTGTTTCTCAGTTTCACACACCTGCCAAAAATGCATTGCATATGCCAAATATGATTTGGCTCTAAGTTATACATAAACAGCCCTTTCATGTCCCTTCATATGAAAAAACATGCAATGCAGTGAACATTTCTCCTATTTTCTTTCATTTATTCTTTATCAGGGGGAGGTGGCTTGATTAAAAACACTTGAAATGTTAAAACAATTTTCCACACAGAGTTTAAAATTTTTGCCCCCCTCCCCTCATGCCGAATAACAAAAATATAGATACCCCCTCCTTATCACACACTAAAAAGTCTTAAATGATTGAAATAAAAACGGATAAGAGAATAACAGTAACAAGAAAGGAGGGATGCTATTAGAAAGGTGCTAAGCCATATTATTTGCTCATGTGATATTAGCAAATTCATATGCATCACAAAGTGTAAATCTACAATAATCAACTTCTACATCAACCCACATCTCATTTGTTAAAATTAAATAAGCATAAGATGCCTTTCATGGAAGTTGCTATACTAATAAGTTACAACCACTAGTGGCTGTACAACAGGCTACGATCCTATCATTATTTCTTTCGTGTTGATCTTTTTAGTAATTCATGATTTTTAAAAATTAGAGAAAGTTTGCTTGTGACAGCCTGTAACTTGGTTCTGCACCAGATTACTGCTTTTTCCAATTTCACCCTCCTGAAACACTAGGTGGGAATCTTAAGTACAGTTCAAAACTCACAATAAAGTTTTAAAAAATTAATCAAGACCTGTTATATTATTATATCTGTTAAAAAATATCAAAGGTAAATGTAAACCTATTCCAACAATCGATATCACTCTTGCCATGCCCTTCACTTTGCTCCCACCCAAAGGCAGTTGCTATGCTCTCTGGCCTGCACTGTTTGCAGTCGGCAGATTTCCATCAGGGGCTCTAACCATGTATAATATGTTAGTTAGATGCTAGTTTGAACAGCATATCCAATCCAAGCAAAAGTGAAGCTGCAGTTACATTAATCTCTATCCAAAGCATTGAACATTATGTCAAAGACAATGGAAAGCAATAATATATCACTGAGAGAGAAAAGAAAGTGTTTTCATTCCTAAAGTCTCATTTACACGACAGGGATTTTTTGCACGGCTCGAAAAAAGGGTACGGGAACCAAATTTAATGGCACGACTCCGGTATATTTGCGCTGTGTAAATGACTTTGCCGTACTACATTTTGTCAGAGCCGGACCGGAATTTCGTCCGTGCCGGGACGACGTGGCAAGGTAGTCCAAGAACCATTTTTATCCGAGCCGTGCCAAACTTTTCTGTCGTGTAAATGGGGCTTAAGGATATGCCTCCGATAACCCCATAATGGGTACATTTTAGACACAAGTATGCCATATGGCATACTTATAATATCGTAATGTCATTGAATGCAAATTTGTGCCATTTTTGGAGTTTTTATCTCTAAACCGTGCAACTGCACAGTAGGGAAATGTTAACTTTGGTGTCATCCTATCAGAGGGCACATACATACTATCACACTCATACATACCAGTGATGTTGTTAGTGAAAGCATGAAGGCTATGAAAATGGCAGCAAACATATTCACTAATTTACATGTATTCATTGTTTTCCTTTTTTACTGGTATTTACCCTAGTAAATAATTACATGCATGACACAGTCCATGCGTGTTGAAATCAGAGTAGAGATACAATACGTTTTTTTTAAGTTGAAAGCCTTTAACGCCTGCCCTGTTGTGTAAAAGAAACACTAAGTAAACTACTTTTCAGTACCATAAGTCAATTTCCTGCCGCTTGGAAATCAAAGAGTAAAAATATCAAGACTCCACACCACCATCGATTGCCGGCCAATGTTTAGTGTAACAACAACAGGGATTTGTACTTGCAGCGAGCAGAGATTTCCTCGTATATCTGTGAATCAGAAAAGGATGTCTTGCTTTATGCAAATTGACCGGCGTTTTGTAGCTTTTGTCTCTGGTTTCGATTTTTGAATGCCACTTGCAGAGAGCTGATGTTTTCCCTCCCCCCCCCCCCCCCCCCCCCCCTTCCCCCGCCCATTCTTTTTGAAGGAAATCTTTGCGGCATAACATTTTTGACATTTTGGAGCTTTAAAAACGGGCTCTCGAATAACATAAAATCGGCCCAATGAATTATCTCCAAACCTGCTGGGATTATTGTCTGCTACTCATGGATTAGTGCGAGGGGTGTCATTTTAAAAGTTTAGATCGAATAACGCGTCTAGCGGCCCCTAATGAAAAACAAGGGTGTGGTAATTACGTTGCTATAGCAACTCCGATCACAACAAAATACACATTACAATAAAGGTCAAACCCTCCAGGGTAACCATGTGAAAGCTCAGACCGGTACAAGTTTTTGTACTTGAACAGCAGGCAAACAAAGTTTGGTGGTGGAGGGCAGAAAAAATTGTAGGCAGCCTCCTTAACTAAAAGATAAAGGCATTACATTGCGATCATTGCGATCATTGTGATCTAAGGAAAATCTAACTAAAAGCATAAATCAACGAAAAACATAGCTAAACTGGAATATCGTTGTACAATGGCGTAGCATGGTTCTAGTCTACGATGAACAAATTAAAATAAGAACAAATTATATCGGTACAAAGCGAGTCACGATACATGCAAAGGGCGAAACGATTTCTAATTGATAACAAAATAACGAACTAGAATCGCGAGAGACACTCATACGAATATTATAAAATACACTGGGAATAATTGTGGCTCTTAATCAAAGATAATCTCACGAATTTTCTAAACTAATATGTATTATACTTAAGGCGCGATATTTATAGATTCCAAAGTAAAAGGCTACATTATGATATACAACGCAAAAACTAGGCGAAAATTATCCTCAAGATAATGCAAAATGGCATTTTTCAAACACAAACTACAATGCATGTGGGAAGTAAGGGAATGTATATTTATCTGATAGCCTGTTGACCATAGCCATCTGGAAAGTGTTACACAACACAGGAAGCAAGGTTAATACCCGATAATGATCCTTATTAGCCAAACTATATACCCCTTCCCTTTGAACAATGAGATAATGATCCCTCTCTTTAGGTGAACTGGCATATCAGCATTGTCAAAAATCAACTGAAACAGTGCAACCATCATCATCCAGAGCTGAACCCTCCATATTTAAAGTGCTCATAGACTAGCCCATCCCTACCACCTGCTTTTCCATTCGGCAAAGATTGGCAGACACTCTCAGATTGGCAGACACACTCAGATTGCATAGTCAAGAGAATCATTCTCTTAACTACACTTACTAGCAATGTTGTCAATTTCATTATTCACAAGCAGCCCACATATTAACGATATCACCTGGATCAGGTATAATTGCTTCATTTACAGTAAAAGCTTGATGTGGCTCCCGGGGGGGGGGGGGGGGGGGGACTCCCATATTTTTTTGTCGGGGATGATTGTCGTATCTTTTAGGGGTGAAACTCAGTTCCTGTAAGGCATGGTTCTCAAAGTGGTGGCCCAAAACCTTAGGGGTGGTCTATCTTCAGTACATATCACAATTTCATTACTAAACTTCACTCATGTGTTATGGGGCACCAAGAAATAGCTAGATTTGAGTGTTGTCTCCATGGCAACATGGAGTCTGACCTTTGAACTCTGTGTTTTAAGATTTTCAAGAACTGTCTCTGAAAACGGGGAAAAGCTAGATTTTCCAAGCATGTCTCAACGAAAACCTATTAAACTAAGAGCAAGTATTACAAATCCAACTGGAAATCATGTACACCAATTTAGATGGCAAAGTTATTGGAAGGTATCAAATTTCAAAATCCCCTTAAATATTGTTCCCGTTGAAAAAGTCACGATTTCCAGTTGGATCGGTAATACCTGCTCCGACTTTAATTACCTTACATTGAAACATATTTAGGAACTCCAGTCTTTCTACGTTTTCAGAGGCAGTTTTTGGAAAATGATTAAAACACAGAGTTCAAAGGTTACATTCCTCGTTGTCATGGAGACAAGACTCAAAACTTATTTCCTGGCCACTTACAAGCTGAACGATGTCTAATCTTGACATTGTTAAAACTGATGAATGGGATGATGTCAAGGGAAAATTTGTTAAGTGTTTGTTATGGTTATCAAATTGTGTCTTAAATGAAGAGAAACAAGCACAATAATCATTTACATCTTTTCACTGTGACGTAACATAGAGGTATGACGCCATCAATGCGGTTATCACGTGGTTTTGTAAGAGTTTCATGAGGTCCAACATCGCATTTCTTACACGCTGATGTATACCCTCTACATCGGAAAAGGTTAATAAAATTTTATAGCAAGCCGGCAATCTCAAAACCATTTTCAAGCGACTTCTGGAGATCTGGCCCCCTGACTAACACCTGTTTAGGATTCCTTGGCTTTGTTGATGCTGACATACTCCATAATCAAGCCACCGTTTGATTTGAACTTTTCTGCATACAGCTTTTTCTACTTCTTTGAGAGGCAATCCTCTTTCATGCTGGCTAATTTCGCGGGTTCTGTGCGCATGTATGGTCTCTTCGAAGTTTGACCTCGTGCATTTCCATGAGGGCCTAGTACTATGTCTTTCTCCTTTCTACCCTTAAGGTTACTGAGAACCTTCGCGCACCTCCTCGGAAAAAAAATCATAAACCTCCTTAGTTTAACCAAAATATGTCAACCTATATATCGTTGGAAAGCTTATAGAATGGACTAGCGGGCTATGGCAAAAAGAAATAACTTTTTAAGAAATATAATTTTTTTGAAGGTTTTATTAAAAATGTGGATGTGACACTTTCAAGAGCTATCGCCGCCGAACTGCTTCACTTTGACTCCCAAGTTAACACATTGCTTTAATCCTTAAGAGCGAATGCACACAAAAATCGAGCAAATTCGGGAAAATGCGGCCAGAGCTCAAAATTGTTTTATCCTCATTTTAAGTTTGTAGCAAGATTTTAGTGAGATTAAGACCGTTATAGGGTTTTTTTCGCAGTCCGGGGGTGTTTTTCGATTTTTTCGAGATTTACGTTTTCGCCCGTCTGAGGCCAGTTATTTAAGCGAAATTCAAGGGGCCCACAAATTGCCTCGCGTAGTTTTTATAACGATATTTGCAGTGGATTTAGCACTTAATTTTCGATCAGCAGATAATAAACAATTGATCAGTGGTGAATTTCCGGATTAAGATCATATTTATGTCCTCGATTAACACCATTCTTTCGAAGCCACTTGACAACACAGTATTTTACTGGCTAAAGTAAATGCCGAATTTAGGTACGGGGCCATTCTTCAAATCAGCCCAAATTCAAGAATTAGAACAAGGAGAGGTAGTATTTTAAGAATATATAAACATTTCTTTGGCTTTTTCCTTGAGCGCCCTAAAACTGAAGGACGAATTCGGTAGATTTCACGCTAATAGCGGGTTATTTGACCCGCCGACCTGTGCGTATCAAGTTGCCGGGAGTGAAATCAAACTAGAAAACAGCCTCTATTTCCCAGTTATAGAATTAAGATTTTGAAACTTACGTTTTGGTGGAGTTATTTCAAGGGATCCAGTGGTCTTTTCAGCAAAATAATCGGTTTCGGCGTGGTAAATAGAGAACTCCCTTTGTGAACGGTAGACATGAGCCCGGCCCGCATACATTAAAACATTCCCGAAATATGTTGTTTGCATCCAAATTCGAATGAAAAGGCGCATGTATGAACCACTTTCTCTTGATGTTTTGCAAATATGCGTAGCAACGGGATCGTTTCGGCTGGCAAGCCTTGCTGTCCTGTATAGTGGGAAAGATTGAAATACAGCTACCGGTACTGGTATTGTTATTTCATGTGGTTGCGTGACTAGTCACGTGTCAATGTGATTTGTTCCTCGTGTGTCGCTGTATCCCTAAAACACAACCGGCCAGAAAATGAACAGTTTCTACTCTAAAAAAACCTCGGTGTAATAAAATGTATTGACAATTGATTTTAATTCTAGCCTTTTATTTTGATATTCATCAAATACATCCTCCGGTTCAGCGTAGCTAGGGGACGGACCATTTGATATTTGATGGGGGGAGTGGCTAATTTTTTTTGCTCGATGTTTTTTTCGCGTCCAGTTTTGCTGTTCGGTTTTTTTTACCTAGTACGTGGCTGTGCTCGATATTTTTTTCCTGATTTTTTTTTTTTTTATGGTTAGAGAAATTAGCATGCTTAGCAACAGGATCAGTTCAAGTTTTGGTCATAGATTTCCTACATGTTCACTACTAACGTTCGGTTAGCGGATTTAGCTCTTTCTTATCTAAATGCCCTTCTTGGTGAATCAGTACTGGACTGCGACTGAGTACTGGACTAGCTTCCCTAAAAAAAATGGTAGAGCTTTCTCGATTTTTTTTCACCAACACCTTTGCTTGCGCGATACTTTTTTTCTAGGTCAGAGGCTTGCTCGAAATTTTTTTGGGGAATTAGCCACCCTCCCCATCAAGTATCAAATGGTCCGTCCCTAATTCATGAACCCCCCCAAGAAAATACCACGATTTTCTTCTTCATACCGTTTTCGATTCCCTCCGGGGTGACTCCGCTATTTTTGGGGCGGGGGCGCTCGCTGTACCTTTTAGGGTGTAAAATTCGAAAAACTTCCTTTTTTCCAGGGTACCTCTGTTAGTGGCCATGGGCTGGGGCATAGTCCTCGCGCGCCAAGGTCCTCCCTTGCCTCCCCCAGGGGAAAGAGGAAAAGGTGGGAGGTGAGGGGAGGACCCTGGCGCGCGCGAGGATGGGGCTGGGGAGGGGGGTTACTCCCTATTTCATGTTTCCCCTGGGGGGAGGTGGGGGCGCGCGAGGATAGGGCTGGGGGTACTTCCTATTTCCTCTTTCCCCTGGGGGGAGGTGAGAGGACCCTGGGCGCGCAAAGATGGGGGGGGGGGTATTCCCTATATTGGACTAAACGGCCCGAAAGGGGTAGGATTTTCAGGCTGGACTGGGTCATAAAGAAGGGTAGGGAAAATTGCAATTTTGGAATAAAGAAGGGCCTGTATTTCACCGGTTTTTCAACCGCGCAACGCGGGAGCAATCCTGTTTCTTTAAAAAAACACACACACACACACACACACACACATACCAACCGTCACCGACTAGCACGGACCTGGTCCCAACACCGCGCTAGGCGGACCACCGGAATACGCTTCACACTGGAGTCTACATTTCATATAAATGTTCCTTGAGGGAAACCCCACAACACACAATAGAGGAATAGAGAAAATCGAATTTTTTTCTTTCGAGTTTTTTTTTGTAACGCGTTACGAAGACCAGGTCCTAGTTTGTATCACACTAACGTTACAGGGACCATCGACGTTAGTTTTATCATACAACAGGACTTTTGATGCAGGGAGGAAGAAAGAACCATTTGAAGTAAAACAATATCAATCAATCTCGCTGGCTTTGCCAATACATGAATTGAAAAATCGTGTGTGTAGTAGTTGGAACTTTACCGACGTTACCGGGACATTTAAAAAATAAATACTTTACCGTTGTAATGTGCTTGTTTTGGCACTTGCTTATGCCACAGTTTTCACTTTCAAGCTCTTATTGAATAAAAGGGGGCCCTTCAAATAGAGTGAGAAAAGCGCTTTTTTCTGAGCGTTAAAGTGCGCGCTCTTTTGTAGTTTTCTACGCCATCGTGTACATTTTAGATTTCATTAGTTTTTGTGACCTTGATAAAGGCAGGGCTTGCCGAAATCGGCTATTTTAACGAATTCAGCGCTTTGTACGCTTTGCCATTTTATATTTCAAACAATTACCTATCACCTTCCGAAAGACAGCCGCGCTTCCAGTCCAGGTTTTGCTCATTTTTCTCATTTTACGCATTCTTGTCATGTGTTGTAGGAGCCCATTTTCTAACGGGTTTCCTGTAAGTTCGTTGTTTCCCTAACCTACACAAAGTTGATATCCTGTATGAATTTCTGGACCGTTCTTATTTTTAGAGCAACTTCAGCCTGATTACCTTCTCGTGTGAGGTTGGGGCTTGTTCTTAGCATGCTCTTAAAAGTTTAGCAAATTTCAAGCTGAACTTTCTTATAAAAGAGCGTTCTATTTGTCTGTTGTCGATGGACTGAGACGGCTTGTCTGCTTCGCTATAAATTCCCTATTTACAATTCAGAAGTCGTGTTCTCCCTGAAACAGCCTGAATTCCGAACACAGCGCCTGTAAGGAGACAAGTCTAACGAACCAACCAGCTTTATTCGGGGGAGAGGAACAGACTAGACTGCTAGGAGCCCCTACTTTGGCGCATTCCCAGAGAAGTGCACGCGAACCCCCGACGAACGGCAGAGGAGTTGCGCCTTTGGCGCTCCTCTGGAGTTCGGCGTTCGTCGGGGGTTCGCGCGCACTTCTCTGACTAAAGTAGGGGCTCCTAGCAGTCTAGGAACAGCCTGATGAGAACGACAAAGACCCGGACAAAGATGCTGACCTGGACAAAGATGGCTGTGTTACAGGTGATTACTAGTAGGGTTGTCAAAGGAGTAGGCGCCTGAGCGCATACTTTCGCTTCTTCACTAATAATTCAAGTAAGGAAGACATGAATTGAGAGATCATAGGTTAGCGTGGGGTTTACCAACCTCAACCCCAACCGGTGAGGACAATAAAGTTCACAGAAGTGCTATTCTTCGGGAGTAGTAGGGTCGTTTGTAAAGCCTTCGCTTTTTTTATTTTTTATGTTACACCATCGACTAGAAATGGTGCAAAGTTCGAGTCAAGGGATAATGTATATACCGTTTCCGAGAAACGTTGTCACCCAAAAAGCCTATAAGCTTGAAGCGCAAAGGCTGATGGGGGCATTTAAACTGCTACTGTTTGATCTGAATTCAGACAGTTATTGCAACCACAGGTGAAATGATTAAATTTCAGCACATTTCCAAGCATGTTTGTTTCTAATATTTTACAGAAATTTAAATAAATCTTTACCCATAGTACCCAGCGCACCAAGCTTATAGGCTTTTTGGGTGACAACGTATCCCGGAAAGGGTATGTACGAGTTTTTGCCTCTACCACGCCAGTAAGGAGATAAGCTAGCGAACCAACCACGCTTAGGGTAAGTAAATACAACTTTATTTGAAGAAGAAGGCCCAGGGTCGGTTCTTCGAATGAGACCGCTGGCCAACAACAGCTAATACATTATACTGGTGCAGAAATGAAAAGGTCGTGGCTAGATGGGGTACTCACAGTGGAGGTGATTGATAATCCATAGGCATAAACAATAAAACGAAGTGACTGGCATAACATGGCATATGTAGGTTAGGTTCATTCTACCGTGAAGCCTATGAATTATTAATCACCTCCTTCTGAGTTATCCCTTCTAGCCATGACCGAATGAAAACTCCAGTAAGGAATATTCCAGAAAAAATGGAATAAATTCATATTTTGATTAATATAATACTGGTGCAGAAATGAAAACTCCAGTAAGGCATATTCCAGAAAAAAATGGAATAAATTCATAATATTTTGATTAGAGAAAAGGCAACGACACGTTCTGAAAATCACTCTTAAACAAAATATTTCATTTCCAGATCGGAAATTATTATAAACGTTTGTTTTCGACCCGGGTAACACACAAATAAGAGGCTCCAGCTTCACTATGCTGCGCGGCGCTTTCGCTTGGCGTGTCTGTAAAACAAGTAAAACGCTGGAGCCTCTTGTGTGGTACGGAAGTTTGTTTTCGAATTTCTTGTCGGGCTTTGTGTTTGAACCAGAAAGCCGTGATTCAAACAATAAAATGATATAAATGCTGTTGAAGTGTCGTGAACTCATTAGAATAACAAAAGCAAAGCTACCCGACAGCAAAGACAAACGGGGCAAATTTTTTGACATCCCAAAATCGCATTCATCTGTACATTTTCCGCGTGTCTTCATATCCATTATTGTTTTAACTTTAATCTGTCTTTGGGCAAAATTTGGTACTTTTAGTTGATAATGCGCAATTTTGGCGAGAATCTGCTCCACTACCGTCGCTTTCATGACTTCCGTTGAAGAGTTTTGCCCTTCTTATCCAGGAATTAATGTCCGTAAAACATGCTTCAGTTGTTTTCAATAAAGTGAAAGTTGAGAATGCCCATGGACGGTATTAAAAAACGGCATACCTGGGTGCTTTTTTGGCGAAAATTCCATTTTCCATTTGCGTTATGGGCACCAGAGCTTCGCTCCGTATTTGTCGGCAAATTTCGAATTTATTAATACCAGCCAACTTGGATTTAGCAAGCGCAAGGGAAAGGAAGGGGAGGAATAGGGCGTGTGCTGAAAGGGGTCCGCGCGTTCCTTTCCTTTTCCCTTTGCGCTTGCTTCGCAGGCTAAATTGGATTTTATAATTGTTTGGTAAGGACTTGAAAACAGCGATTGTTTTTCCTGAGCACTCGACGCTGACAAGGTTTTAAACTATAAGCTCAACTAGCTACGACGAACATAGAGAACTAGCACAGCATTACATTTTAAACATGAATCCGAATTCTGATTTTAGCTACATGTCTCTGTCCCAAACTCACAATTTGATGTGTATTGATCCAGCTATTACAGCGCACGCTCTTGATCATTCACAAATGCCCAAGCCGTGTCCCACAACTACCAGAATGCAGCGTACGCTTTTTTTTAGCAGTTTGTTCGACAAAGCAACGCGCGCGGCGTTATAGCTGGAATCGTCCATTCAACTTATATACAAATCTCGACATCAACTTCGACAGAGAGGGAAGTGGCGCTGATGGCGCTTGTTTTTAAAAATGTATTTGAACTTCTCAACTCCTCACGGCAATGAGACCGACTGACAGATCTTTTGCGGACATCCTGTATCAGAAGGTACAAATTTACAACAGAGAGCCGTCCTTTTGGTGATTGGACTACTGAACTCGATTTGATTGACGGCTGAAAATCGCCAATAGTCAAACGCCAATAGTACACACTGGTTCTAAAGCGGACACGTTCACCTAATAGTTATAAAAAACTAACAAAAGGAATATTTTGTGAAGAATGAAATAGGCAAGCGAAAAAAAAAACTTACAAAAGTTTTTTTCGCTTGTCTATTTCGTTTTTCACGAAATATTTTATGTCCTTCCACTTTCTGAACTCCAGGGCTCCATTTGCCCTAGAAATGCATGCTTCACATTGCGCCTTTCCGGGCACTTTCATGCTCTGTATATTGGTCTTGGAGAAGAAGTTAAAGACGGCGCGCTTCTCCTCCTTTGTCCAAGGAATGTGCACTTGACCTGAGAAAAGAAATCATAAGTTCATCGTTACTGAATTCGGGACTCTGGAGGGAACCGATTTCACGAGACCCAGATTATGATTTTCCGGTTTTGAAAATCACCCACAAAATTTAGTTTCCCAAATATTCTTTGGTTTTGGGGGATTTTCTTTCATTATATTTGCAATTTAGTGCCGCTAACGGCAAATAATTTGAGCTCCAGGCCCCAGAGCCCCGAGTTCTTGCCGCTGGCCAAAAAACTCGTGGGCTCTGTCTACAAGTATGGCCTTGCTCCGTGCATGCTTTTGCACCTTTGACACTGAGAGAAATGTCTCGCACTCCATAGCGACCTTCCGCCTCGCTTCGATGCGAGTCTTTCCTAACTTTAACGCTGGAACGGACAATGAACAAGTCGAGGCCCCCTGAGAAACAAAGGTAATTACATTGTTTCTCCCGGACCTCGTTTTCCAGTGCATCTGCTGGAGGGCAACCGACCGGTAACTCGTTGTTGACCAAGAACTGTGCGCGTTAAGCCTGGTTTCCACATAGTTGTATCTGTCGTATCACACTAGCCCCCTGTAGCGCAAACACAACACGGTGCGACTCATACGACAGTTAGTGAGGTTTGGGTTTCCATATAGTTGCATCTGTTGCTTCGGTATAGTTGGAACTGTTGCTTCGCCGCCATGTTGGAGAATAAGAAGTCCATTCTGGGACGGTTTGGGACAGATTTTTTGTTGCATTTGTTACGAGTCGTATGCGATGGTTTCCATTGAAAAAAAGCTGTCGTATCACTGTAAGTATCTTTTTTTTATTTTTTATTTTATTTAAACATATTTTTCTAGAGTTTGCCCCAAGAGCTCGTCTGGCTCATCTAGGGGGCTTACTCATAATTATTTACAGCATTGTATATCACGGTACAGCGGAAGTTTTTAATATATAGTTTGCCGGTAGGTGGAGAGCATATTATTGCGAAAAACGATTTGAGTTCTTAATGAAAGTTTGCACGTGAGAAAATAACTGCATATTATACTCTAATGATAGTAGGTGTGATCCAAATAAAAACACAGATACTTTTTGGTTATCAGACATACGCGCCCACCTACTGGCAAAAATCTGATTGGCTGAGATGAGCAAATTTTGTCTTAGGGTAGCAAAAATCGGGCAGTATAGAAGGTAGTGCTTAATTGATTCTATATCAAAGCCGCAAGCACAGGCAGGAGAAGGCTTGCTTCCAATTTTAAATAAGTAGAAATTTAGAGCGCACGCATTTAGGCGGAGTCGTGCGTGTAAAACTGAAGAGTAACGATCTATTTCATGATTGAAAAGCACGTTTGGTTCAGGCAAGTAAGAGCAAGATTGCAAGGCTTTTTTAAATTCTGCTAAGCAATCAGAGCTTCGAACTTGTAAGGGAATTTCATTCCACAAATCAGTCGTTGACGGAAAAAAAGACTTTTTAAATCTTTCAGTACGACATGCAAAGGTAGAAAAATTACTTGTATTTCTTAATGAGTATTGGGTTCGTAAGTATCTGTCGTATGAGGCTGTTGCGCGGCTGTTATTGCTGTTGTATGGAAGGTTCCATAGTTGATTGCATTTTTCTATACGACAGACACGACAGATACAGCAAGATGCAACTATATGGAAACCAGGCTTAAGCTAGGAAATTTAAATTTGTCCGTTGTTTTTCACCGAAGATGGCGCGAGCGTACAGTGGTAGAAGTTCACATGTTTAACTTAAATGCTTACGTTTCTTTTCCGTCTTCGATTCCTCTTCTGCTGAATCTGAATACAAAGCGTGGAATTAGATATGGCAATCTCGAATATACTTCTTATTAACCGAGAGCGAGGGCCGTACGGGAAGTTATGGACTGTATGGCTCGAGCAAACGAGGTTAATAACATATTTATAATAGAGCATTTTTGCGAATTCTTTTTCTCGATTTTCTTGCGGCCCGTACGGGAATGTACGGATCGCAAATGAACCAATCAGAGCATGCGTACTCTCGTTGCTATATATAATTAAGGATACTTACAGCGTCGAGAACCAAAAGCGTTGACACTCTTAATGTTTCGCATACTTCTTAGGTCTCCATGTAGCCAATCACTGCAAATCACGAGTCACTCGTGCGTGATCTGGCTGCATGAAGTATGGAGTGTGCCAATACATTAATGCTGCATTCACACTAGCTAAAACCAGTTTAAAACTAAACATTGTTTAACTAGATTCTTTTGCCTTGCTCTCTTTTTCCGCCATCTTGGTTACACAACTTTTAAACAAGCACGCACTACCCATATTTTTACATGTAAAAAAATATGTTTAAATCTTTGGTGTGAATGGGGTATAAGGTGTCCACCTTTTGGCTCTCGAGCTGTAAAATTGGACAAAAGAAATAGTTGATGAAATTATCACTTTTACGAGTGGACAAACAAGCGAATAGCCCAGGTTCGAATTACGCTCCAATGCTCACAATACAAAAGCTTCAAATCGAGGCTTTCTCCAAGTTCTAATACATTTACAGTAGTTTCAGAAGAAAGCCTCGACTTGAGGTTATTGTTTGTAGGCATTGGAGCGTAATTCGAACATGGCCTATTAGAAACGGTCTCGCGTCATGGGACCTCATTAATCCAATAATTGCTCATGCTGATGTCATCGAGACATGTATCCCTCGGGATTCTCGCTTGCTGATCTGCGGGATTTGCGGAACTATTTGGTTGACCAAAAGTCTTTCGTCTTTCGAGTTAAATGTAGACTTTAGCGAGCGTATGTCTACCCGATTCAATTAACGTAACCCGAAGACCGCAAAGCATCATTACATGTTGATTCCATAAAGAGAATGCTTTCAGCAACATTGAGCTGTAGACAGAGCGGAAATGACCAAAACGAAATGTCTAACTTCGCCATCTTTCAATATATAAGCTCAAGATTCAGTATACAAAGAGTTTTAATGTTTCAAAGCTTAATCCAAATTTTTAAGGAATTTGAAGAATATGAATTTAGATATGATTGAACAAAGTTTGCATAATTCCTGATCAAAGTACTAATTCTCCCATAAAATGGCACAGAAACCAACGTTTAAAGCCTAATATCTCAAAGACGAAACCGCATTAGAACAAAGTCATTTTTTATATTTTGTTTGTCATCAGATAAAGAGACTTTGTGCAAAAAATCAAGCTTATCTGAGTTAACGAGACCTTACTATTTGAAATTTAGTGATTTTTGCAGGTCATTTCCGCTCTGCCTGAGCTGTATAGTTTAGTGCTTCGCTATTTTAGTCGGAACTACAGCTTCTACGCTATGTTTTTTTGTCTGAGAAACTCCTAATATTAGCGAAGAGAATTCATTTGCTTTATCAAAGATTAATGTGGACATGCAGACACAACGGAAAAAACCCTCGGAGATTTATTTTTGTTTTATCTCGACTGTTGTGTTCAAAATGCCCAAAACTTTTATTTGACTATTCAATGCTACCTTTTGGCTATAATTCCAGGGCTACGCGGGGAGACTAGTGGTATTCAAAATATATTCTCTAATGTCAAGGCCTCTGGAGATTTTTTTCTCATGGTAAGTTCCTGACTCTTTCAAGGTTCAAGCATAAAATCTGGTTCTGTAAGGGGCAAGATACGAGACAAGTCTGCCCTAGACTTGCTAATTCTGGTTTTATGCAGGTTTTGCAGTTTTCTTAGTGAGAAAAAGCGAGTTCGTAATTGACTTGTACACCGAATCCGAATATGGCGTTCAATTTGTTCTTCATTGATTAGCCTCGCGCTCATGTAGAAATACAAAGTAGTTCCTGCCTGGATGAATGGCTAGTCGGTCAAAAACAATGGTTATTCAAACAAACTGCCCAAAATTTCGACAAGCTGCAAGTCAACACTTGTTCTGCACTTGATAGAAAAACTAGCTGGTGGTTAATATTAAACCAATTAACTAATCAGAATCCTGATACAATACGGTTGTAGGGATTGTGTACCAGGATCTCTGGATTATCATTTGGACTACAGGACGCTTCTTTTGTCAATCCCAGTTCATTATATATCCTTAGATGTTGAATAACAGGCATGCTTAGGCCAGCAGCGAAAGTTCAGGTTACCAATACGCTTACCGTTTGTGTGTCGACGCTTTGGAGCTTGCACTGAATCTGAATATAAAGAGGCCCATCGTTACCAAAAAAAGTACGAGTTATATTGAATTTGATTTCATAAAAAATAAACTTTAAACTTTGAACATTGTTGATAACACCACGGTAAAACTAAATCATTGATCCTGCCATCCTGATCCTGGGATCTAATGAACATCGACCAAGAAAATTCATGGTTACGGTTAGACTACGGGCAGCCTGAAATTTGTTTTTTACCATCAGTACAACATCTTTGATACTACGGATCTCAACGAACTGTCGCACCGCCTTGAAAATTCACGCCGCTGCCACACCAACAAACGTCTGCGACTCCGCCTACATTCGTTCGTTTTATCTAGATTATGTAACGTTTCGCTGTCTGCTGTCGTTTTTTGACGAGAAGTTACAATGAATGAAAAATCATAAACAAGACATTATTATTAGCCAACAATCTTAGTAATTTGTGGGACATGGTCACCTAGAAAACACTAAAAACATTATTGTCACAAAATACAAAAATGGTTGGTTGTAAAGCTTACCGTTTGTCTGACGACGCTTTGGGGCTAAATCTGACTCAGACTCTGAATCTGAATAAAAATAGCCGATCATTACCGAACGAACAACATGGTAATTTTGTTTGTGTAGCTTTGACAGGTCTTGTTATATCGCAAAGAAAGCGCCCCGCGCCAGTTAGGCTGATAACTGACGGACTCTAGTCCAGTACCTGAACTCTTCTTGACGGCTCCGGGTAGCCTGGCCAAAGAGAGTTCAGGTACTGGACATGATACGCTCTGCCTGGCAAAACTAACAAAGCTTTTAGTTTTATACCCTAAGGGATAGGACGAGCTAAGAATACGAGGAGTCAGCTTACCCCGGATTTGTAGTCTCTTTGCACCGATTCAGAGCTCATTTGGTCATATCGGTCAATTTGAATAACCATTGTTTTTGACTGAATAGACTCGTGTTCATGTAGAAACTGACAGAATAGTTCCTCGTGACTGGATGAGAGGATAGTCAGCCAAAAACAGTGGTCATTCAAACAGTCCTTATGTTCGGAATCTGTTCTCCCTTACGGATCAGAGTGTTTGCGCGTTAGGCAGACATGGACAAGATCAGTGCCTTCCAAAATGGCTGCTGGCTGAGCAGAGAAAAGGCTCTGGCTGAGCAGAGAAAAGAGGCCTCAGCTAGCAGGGAAGCCGCCGAGTGAAATGGCTTGGACATGGGTGGACAAGAGCGGATCCCAAAACGGCTTTTCAGTTGACTTCAGTTGGGAAACCAAAGCCTGGACTACCAAAAACAACCTGGCGAAGGACAGTCAACATACCAAACTAGCAAAGGATCGCCTGGAGTGGCGTCACCGTGTCGAGGTCTTATTGTATCACTTTTCTCAATTAGTCACTGGTCACGCACGGAGGTGAACCTGGCGTACAGCTTGCTTCCTCGAGACCTACGTGCGTGACCAGTATGTCCGTTTCAATTCAATGGCGTGTACCCACAATTTCAACGAGGCGAGTCAACACTATTTCTGTGCTTGATAAAAAATGGTGGTTATCAAAATACTATGCTTACCGTTTGTGTGAAGACGTTTCGGAGCCCTTTCTTCGAGTACTGAATCTGAATATAAAAAGGCTCATCGTTATAAAAAAATGACGAGTTATATTGAATTAATTTCATAAAAATTAAACTATAAACTTGATAACACCCCCGAGGGAGGGGGGGGGGGGGTCACCTTCGGACTAGCATACAGTTCTGCAGGGGTAGCTCTTCTAATAAAACCTTTAAAAATTATATTTGTTAAAAAATGATTTCTTTTTTCCATAGCCCGCTAGTCCATTCTATAAGCTTTCCAACGATATATAGGTTGACATGTTTGTTAAACTAAGGAGTTGTATGATTCAAATTTTCACATTCGCGAAGCTTCTCAGACCCCGCACGATTTAAGATATCGGCCTCAAATTTTCTGTGTCGTTAGAAAATGATCAAAACTAAAAAACCGTGTGAGGGAATTTTTATTTTTTACTTGAAAAAGATTTTATGATAAATTTTGCGGCCACAAACTGTAAAAAATGCGACTTTCAACCCCACTCTGGAGAGCGTTTTCGGATTGATCCGTTTTCGGTGATCGTTTTCGGCGATGTAGTGTGGACGATAGCCGTACCCGGAGCAAAAAGTATGCGTTTTCGTTTGGAAATGGTGTAGCGTGGACGAGGTCTAAGTCGTTTGACAAACGTTTAGGTTTACGGTATGCAACCATCGGCATCTCGGTACTGGGAGTTTTTTGACAAGGTGTGTTCAACGACAAAGTTAAACAGCAAACTAATGTGACTGCCTCTCTCTTTTTTAATATAATAATAGATAAAAAATACAGACCAAGATACAATGGAATGTGCTACTAATTAAACGCTCGTCTGACGGAATTAATGCAAGATTTTCACTCAGTAATTTACCGGCCTGGTTTTGCTCCAAAACCACCTGAACCAGGCCCCTGCCTGAACGCAGTTGTACCTTTGTGCCCCATTCGAAAAATAAAAGTCTGTCTCATTACCATCCTCGGGTACCCAGGCGTCGCGGCGGCAAAACCGGAAACGAGCGCGTGCCGCGACGCCCTGGGTACCCGAGGATGTTTCATTACCTTCAGCGTCATCCTCGTTGCATGCATCATTGTCATCCATATCAGGTATATCTGCACGAATAAAGTCACCGTTTAAATTTCAGATACTACTTGGGCGCACCGCTGCTTTGAAACTCAAGCCATATTATAAACTATATTATGCAGACATTATGTCTATCAATATATCAAGCAACAGCAGTTATTCAGATTAAACTAGGATTCGTTCTCACGCTGCCCCCGCCTTGTGTATAGTCTGAGTTAAATATCTCATTATTGTTAATAGGTCATGTTCGAATTACGCTCCAATTCCTACAAACAATAACCTCAAGTCGAGGCTTTTTTCTGAAATTACTGTAAATGTATTAGAACTTGGAGAAAGCCTCGACTTGAAGCTTTTTTCTTGTGAGCATTGGAGCGTAATTCGAACCTGGTCTATTGTTTGTTACCACTTCCGGACGGTCCGGAAGTCTTTCAGAACTTACACTTCAGTCTCAGCTGAAACGAAAATCAAATAGCGAATTTATGAGTTTTTTTATCAGCTAGTGACAACTTGTTTGTAGTTATTTTACTAATTATTATACACGAAGAAAATGAGCCGAGCGAGTCCGATAGTTGTTGGGGGGCTGATGCAATCCTTTGTAAAGTTATGGTAACCTTTACGAACTTTAAACCCTTTGTGAGGTTCATCCATCAAAAGCGTTACCCAGAGATCCTTTGTGAACTTTTACCCAATCATGTACGTTACCCAAAGCTCCTTTGCGGCTCGTGATCCGACGTGTTTTTTTCTGGTATATACTGTATATATTCTTTATTCCCTATTATTATCACTACGAGCGGCCAAATTGTAAACTGCCCTCTCTAAAACGCTCTATTTTTGCGGGCCACTAATGGCAAAACAGCGGGCCGCAAATACATTTACCGCCCTCATTCTGATTGGCTGTGGTGGCGCTCTGCTGCCACGCTAGACCAATCAGATCACGCGGATACCATTTAGTGCGAGTTTATGCCCATTCTCGTACCCAGAGCTCCCCGGCTCACTCGTCACTTCGCAGGGGAGGCTCTGGGGACATCCAATTGAGGGCCGTCGCTGATTGGCTAATTTTGAACGTTGGAGCATGCGCTGAAAGGTCTTTCTCTCAGCGGCTCTGTATCAACCTCGTCCCCAGGGTCTTCTCGGTCGTTTTTCAAAATGGCGGTTGACCCAGAGAAGACCCTGGGGGAGGCTGAGTCACATGACCATTGTTTGAAGACATGAGAACGAGGTGTGTCCTTTGTTTCGAAGCGGTCATGTGACTCAGCCTCCCCCAGGGTCTTCTCTGAGACAACTGCCATTTTGAAAAATGACCGAGAAGACCGTGGGGACGAGGTTGGCTCTGTATTAAATCTCGCGCATGCGTCAGTGGCTGTCACCAGAGCCTCCCCCGCGAGGTTACGAGCCGGAGAGCTCTGGGAATGGTTTGTGCCGGGAATTGATTTGGTGAAAGTTTTTCGAGTTTTTCTCTAACTTTCTCTCGTTTCTTTATTGCCATGGAACACGCAACAAGATTGCGTGTTATCAATTTTCTCAGACCTTGTTATCATTCCTCAAGTCTATTGATAATTCTCTCATATATACTGTGTTTAGAGGTCAAAATATCCTAATCTATTTTTTCTTTCGGTAACAAATCACGCGCTCTGATTAGTCGAGAGAGCATGCACGCCATTTGATATTCTACAATGGGTTGTATTCCCATTGTATTCCCATGATATTATCAGAGCATAATGAGGGCTATTTCTTTCTAGAGCCTTGAGATATCTAGAGATTATATAATGAAGGACTAAGATAGTGTAAATCATGATGTTAACATTATGTAATGACTTCTCCATCTAGTCTTAGCATGCAACAGAACAAGGTTATATCTGAATGCACTTACTAGCGCACAATTGAACGAAGTTATCTGAATGGATCTACTAGTCAACTTCTCAAGCACGCTGTAGAACGAGCCTTTGCACCTTTGTGATATAACGAGGGATTTACTAGTCCGCTCAGTCATTCAATAGATTTCTACAGTTAGAGTAGTAAAGAGTTATAGTTTATTTTGAAATTATCATGATATATAGAGGATATTACACGGTGGCGCGAAGATTTGGATTTTTTTATTTTCGAGTGGCAAGAACAATATTTTACGAACGAGCGCAGCGAGTGAGTAAAATATTGTTTTTGACACGAGAAAATGGAATCCATATCTTCCTTAGTGTAGTCACATGAAATCCGCTATAATCCGTAATAATAGCAACATTTCTTACCTTCGACATTGATCTCGCCAAGGGACTTGCCCTTAAGATGGCCAATGTTTCCATTCTCGACTGCAAGCAGAAGCTTGCTTACTTTCGCGAGCTCTGTGGTCGACTCGTGGAGTCTGTAAAACTCCCTGTGGATGCGAATATCATGTCCCAGATGCCTGGCGAGCCAGTCAACGTCAGTTTCAGACAATGCAGCGATCTGTGATATTGTAGCGATATATTTTCTCAGTTTCGTACTTGTGATGTACTCCGGGAACTTCAGTTCCGTTTTCACTGCTGCGACGACATCCGTCAGGCAATCCCAACCTCTAAGATGCTGCAAGGATCCCCCGGATCTACAGAATACGTATTTATTCCCATTAGGGACATCTGCAGGCCGTTTTGCGATTAGTACCTCGATCGCTTCTTTCGTCTCCTTCGTAAGAATGACGGGCACCTTGCGGCCCCGTTTCCCCGGGATCTCAATCAGGTCGAGACTGAAAAATAACATTTCGCGTTAATAACCACTTGTCACACTTCCAATATCGTTGTTGCTATCTTTTTCCTGTCGATATATATTACCTTTTGCATAGCTGTTGCTCGACGGGGGACAGTGCAGCCTTCATTGTGCTGTTCAGCGCTTGCCAATTTGGTCTCTGTCTATAACTGTCCACCTCAATGTGGGATGCCTCACCAGACCTTCTTTTGTTGAATGTTATTACTTTAGCTAATGTCACTTTCGCCAGCTGACGAAAAGTAATCACTGTCGGGATAGCTTCTTTCTTGAGTTGTTCTTTAAGTTTAAGAATTCGGTCGTCCAGGTACCTTGTGAGGACAGTCAAATCTTCGGTTAGTGGCAGTACATCCACCTTGTTCGTTTTCTTTTGGTACATCGAGGCGAGAGACCTTGAGGAGATCTTCTGAGACCATTCGGCCTCGAATAGCCTTAAGAAGTTCTTAGCTCTCTTTTGTAGTATGTCATCTTTCTTTCGAAGGGCTTGGCCAATCAACATATTTGCACATTTCTTTAAGGAGTGACCAAGTTTGAGGCCAAGGGATGGAGTATCTATGTCAAGGCGATCTTCCCTGAAGGAGCAAAGTACCTTGACACCATCTACTATCTTGTCAAAATACCCAGTATCAATGATATCTGTCAGGGTTACGCCAGTGTTCTTTTTTTGTAGCTCAATTACAAGTCTGGCCAGTTGTCTCATCCTTTGGCAGACGTACTGGAGTTTGTCTTTGCCCTTCTCCTCAAGCAAGTCATTCCCAAAACAGATAATCAATGGGTCTTGCCGGGCAAAATTCCCTATGTCGTCTCTTCGCATTGAGTTGAATGGCGCAACTTCAGACCTATTATTTGCAGGTAGGAGAAGCCTGGACTCTGATTGCAGTGGCTTCTCGCCCTCCTTCCGGAACTTGCACGAAGACCCGTGGCGCCATATTTGGCTTCTCCTCACAAACGCAAGGCAGAACTTGCAAGGCAGGTAGTCTGCCGGGTCGGCATACTCAGACTCAGGGCTTCTAAGTACAATAAGCACTCCTTCCCCTAAGGAAAGTACACCACAGTTATGATGGTAATCCCCTTCAAGCCGTAGCCTTTCAAAGGCTTTTTGAGCTTCTTCATGGGGCAGGAGCATCGTCGCCTTCACTTTTTCCTCTGTTTTATGGATTCGCTGCAGATGTCTTGGTACTTTTTCTTTAAGTAATCTATCACAATATAAACAAGCGTGAATTGCAGCTCTAGAGACCGTTATTTCACCTGTTGATAAGATAGAAATGACAATGAGTTCCTCGAAAATTCTCGGCGTTATCATTGTTTCCCATTCATGGGAATTTCAACAAGTCCCGAGGCTGGGTAAATCCCATGGTTGGGAAAAAAGAGGCCTCCAGATTTCCCTAGCTTAAAGTTCATCCCATTGAAGGGAAAATAAATCACTCTGGTGGGAAGTTATGACTATCATATGGTTGGGAATTCGCAATCCATTGAACATTATTCCCATGGATGGGATTTAAATTAGTTACTGACCCAACTTTGGGAATTCAAATCCCATCCCTTGTAATTATCGTCTTTCCATCGATGGGATAAATAAACCCATGCATGGGAATGGTGCAGGTGGTGGGACCGAGAGGTTCGTGAATGGCGAAATCATTTTCCATTGCTGAGAATCAGAATTTGAAGGATAAGGGAAAACTACTGATATTTGCACAGTGGAACCCCGATTTTACGACCTTCGAACTAACGATATCCCCGATTTTTTCTCGCGCGAACATTGCCCTCCTAATATGCTTAAAGGCCCATCACCAACCGAGAGCCTTTGCAGACTCTTAGCCAATCAGAGCACCCGAAAGACAATGGATCAATTTGAAAACAAAAGAAAACGGTGCGCAAAGGCTCCCGGTTGGTGATGAGTTTAAGTTCTGTGAGTAGGAAGAAAATCGCCACCAGAATTGCATTGTGAAGCCTTTTTCGTGTTCAGAAGTGTGGTTTGCGAAATCACCTCAAAACTTGAAGTTTGCGTTTATGTTTGTCAGGGAAAATCAAAACCACTTTTAGACGTCAAAATTGGTAGAGTTGTGGTTGAATATCTTGGGAATATGTTGGCAGTCAGAAACTTGTTAATTTGGTAGAAAAAAGCAAGTATATAGCATGAATACTTGACGATGCGCAAAAAAAGTAGAATTTTACAGTCAAAAAAGTCGCCTTGAATTATCTGAAATCGGCTTGGTGAATGCCGTCTAAACTTCGTGTAGGGCTACACAAATGTGTAAGGAGTAAGGCTCAGTGTGTCATTTCAGAAGTTTAGATCGAATAGCACTTCAGATGCCTGTCAATCAAAAGTGTGCTCGCCCCCGTAACGTTGCTATGGTAACTTCTATAACAATAAAAAATACATCACTACTAATTTCAATCTTTCTCCAGTAAGTGGTCGAAGTTTGGTTTTGATAGCTATTTGCATTTCGGAGCTACAATCGCATTAAAGTCAAGTGGTCAAGCCCGAGAAAAATTGTAGGCAGCCTCCTTAACTCAAGCTATGAATTTCTATGGCAAACAATTATGTGGCCAAATATGTGAGATTAAAAAAATCGAATACATTTATCCATGAACCATAGACTGATAGTAGCACTGTGAAAGATTGGAAGAAAAAGTAGATAAAATAATTTTGTCCGTGGTTTGATCACTAACCTTTGCTTTTTGGCGTCGAACTGGATGACATGGGTACCGATGGTGCATAGAAACAGGCTATAGAAACAACAAAAGATGTGTTTATGGGACATTGTGCATGCGCAAGCATAGAAAAATATTGTTATGGCCGCCTCATGAAGATCAGAAGACCTGGAAACACCCGGGGTGGGGGGGGGGGGGGGGGGGGGACTCCCATATTTTTTTGGTCGGGGATAATCGTCGGAAATTTTCAGTTTCACCCCGAAAAGATACCAACCATGGCTCAAATAATTTCTTACCCTAAATGATACCATGAAAGATGGAGGCCATGTGTGCCAAGTAGGCGCGAAGGAGACAGGTAACAGGTAAAACATGTCCAGCCCCAGGACAAAATTACTTGTTCTACTTTTTCTCCCAATCTTTCACAGTGCTACTATCACGTAACAGGTAAAAGATACCCGTCAATAAATTTCCGTGTTTGACTAAAATCTGCCTTCAATGTGTCTATTTTAACGTCTTCTCATCGAGTAATCTCTCTTCTTACACGGCTTTAAGGACCTCCATCATGAGACAAAACAATTTGGACACATATTTCGGCCCTAAAAGATACCGATCTCCCTAATTTTATTGAAGATCAAGATCACCCCTAAAAGAGACCAAGGCCCCGAGATTTTAACCCCTATAATATACAACGATCATCCCCGACCAAACAATATGGGAGTCCGGATCCCCCACCAGGGGAAACACTCACATTTATTTCTACTACACCGTCACCGTCTCTTTCTTCATCGCTGTTGTCAACTGATGTTCGTAGTCGCTTGCCAAAAACTAGGTATAAGATAAACTACATCAGTGTTTCAACTACATTATACAGTGGTACTTCTATTCCTGCTCCTCGAGCATGACTTCTATTAAGCGGCCACCCTCGGCACCGAGCCAGGTGGCCGCTAAATAGAGGTTGGCCCATATAGCGACTTGTATGCGCGTGTCACAACAAAAATTTCAAAGGAATTCCTGTTGTTATCACTATTGGTCGCAACGTTTTCTGACGCCGAAATGGTATAAGTAATCATGAATAGGATTTTTTGGTAATTAAAGCATTTGGGACCGGAAGTTAGTGGCCGCGGCCGCTTAATACAGTTGACCGCTGAATAGAGGTATTAAATACAGTACTTGAGTGACAAATACATTGGGACTTTTAAAAGTGTCTGCTTAAAGAAGTTACCACTGTTAGTATACACTTTACTGCGCTTTTTCGCCTTCCTATGGAACTCTCTAAGGCGCAAACTTGGTATTGGATAAGCTTGATATTGGCGATCGTCTGGTGGTTGACTGAAGCCCGCGTTTTGAAGCGCAGAAAAGGGTGCCATGTTATAGTGGGCCATAATTAATTTAGCCATAACTGAGTTACTATTATTTTTGATGGGGAGGTAGCAGTTTTTTTGGGTACAGGGATTTTTCTCGGCCTAGATCAATGTAGGACTTAATTTTCACGATAGTCTCAGTTTTTTTTTCTGCGTCAGAAGCGTGCAATATTTGTTTTTTCTTCGTCAAGAGCGTGCATAATTTTTTCTTTTTTTTGGGGGGGGGGGGATTCCTGCTACCGCCATCAAATATCAAATGGTCCATCCCTAACACAGTGATTCTGATCTGAGTTCTTATACCTCCTACGTTTCAAAGGTAGTATAACAGATATTTGTTTTTAGGAGGTATGAAGGGATTTATTATTGTTATTACCATTTTTTCAAGCATTAGTTTTTGGAATGAAATGAAACAACGTTGATTTGTAATTGGAAGATTAATTAAATGGCACATCATCATAAATAAACTAACAGTCAAGTTAGGATTCGAGTTTGGATTTGAGTGAGGATTCAAGTTAGGATTCCAGCCGTTGGATTCCAGTTACAGTCGCGTTTATCAAAGACGGAATAACCTAATTTCATTTCATTACCTCAGTTTGCTTAGTCCCAAGGGTGACATCTTAATAAATGGGAAAATTATCAGAAACTGTTGGCTGAAATGACCTTTATAGCGGAACTCCCCGTGCCGAAGGCACGGAGTGGAGCCCCATACGTATCATTCAACGTCACATGAGAAAGCAACCCATCCAAGCCAAAACGATACGTTCAGCGGCTTACGAAAACATCGCGGGCTCTTATTTACGCATGCGCACTTGCGTTTTTTGGCGACCCGTGTACACAGCCAATCACAGTCCGTCTTGGATCACTGAGCGCGCGCGTCATTTTGTCCTCCAGCACAGCGCCGCGGGCATGCAGAGGACACGGACCGGAAGTCGCTCCTTCATTTTCCCGCCGAAAAAACTCACAAAACGCGCGCCGGCGTCGGCTCACTCGAGTTCATAATTTTTGTTGAGTCAAACTGAGACAAACTCGTGGGTGCGAACCACGCCAAATTTGCTCAAAAGAATTCTCTAATGATTGTCAAAATACTTCGGATTCGATTCCTTCGCCGAAATTTCATAATGTTGTTAAGTCATTTTGGAGAAACTATGAGGGAGTTGCAAAAGATTCAAAGGCTAGATTGCAGAATACCCGGCCCTCGGCGAAGCAAGACTTCGGCGTTCTAGTGAAGTAAAACAACAGTTTCTTTCGTAAAAGCTGCAAACGACGTGTTCTTCGAATATTCATATGAGATCTACGAACAGGGAGCCAGAACTGGATTGAACAGGATTGACAATAACAGAAAATTGCAATGGTTTTAGCCGAATAATATATTTAGGAAATTTGGCTTTGTGCAAAAGCTTGCCAAGTAAGAATGAATTCAACTCAACATGACGGAGACTTTCGGAGGAAAGAAACGACTTCACTATCAGTTATCGGTAAGCACAAAGCTTGAAATTGCTTCTTATGCTAACTATATTTTTAGCTTCCAAGTTATTGCATTCCTGATGAGAAAATTCTGACTTTACATTTACGTTTTGCTGCTTTAGTTGGCTCCCTCGAGGTTTCTTTTTCTCCGGCTAAACTCGAATTATAGTTTTGAGTAATCTTTACTGACATTCTAGTCTTGATTTTCCTTTGTCACATGTTAGATTTAGTTAGTACAATGAGACAAATACTATGTCAAGTATTCTTTGTTGTGAATTTCGCTGAAAATCTTATTTTTCATTTTTATTTCAAGGAGATTATCTTTTGTCGGTCGTGAACTGCGACTTGTTAGCATATCAGAACGCGCTAATACTATCATTGCCATATAATGGTAACATGAATTTTCTTGATTTAAACTGTAAAGGTGAGCTCCCTGTGAGTAAGACGTGGGGTATGTGTGATTGGAGTTCCGCTTTTAGGCATTGCCTAAATCTATATATTCTAATGATCTTTGAACCATATAAAAGGCTCGCCGGAAAAAGCACAATCGAACCAAGTTTAACCACACCAATTTACCTCATAACAGTTTCCCAACCGCCCAAAGAGAGGGGAAACGGAAAACGAGGCCATAATAATCGAATTGCCGAAAACCGCGCGAGAGTAACCTTTTTTTTAAATAGTTGTATTCGCAAAAAATATATATATATACAGTGGCGGATCCAGGATTTTTCAAAGGGGGGATCCGTTTTTTCACTTTTCCCAAGATGCAACAGTATGATTACGTAGTTACCCGCGCACGGTCTGGTTACTGGCATGTTTATTTTGGATATTAAGGTAATTATGACTGGAAGAGTTACGTGACTTACTGCGTGTCAACATGTGTCAAGAGGGTTTTGGCTATGGTAGGCATATCTTGAGCCTTCCTTAAAAAAAACGGAAAACAAAAGAACAGGCGAGCGGCTACTCAAACTCGAATGGGCACTTCCAGAAAATAAAGGGCGGCATTTGGAAATTCCGATGGGATGGGGGGAGTTTAAGAGCTCGGAATTATGATTGCAAGGGGGTTTTCGAAGCTGGATTTCTTTAACCTGCCCGGAATTCTATATGCATGGGGGGGGGGGGGGGGGGGTAAACCATTTTGGAAATTCTGGATGCATGGGGGGGTCAAAAACTAGTGCCGCCCGTGGGGAGGGTACCTTTATTTTCTGGAATTGCCCAATCCCAGTGGATTCCTAACTCGAATCCTAACTTGAATCCCAACTCGAATCCTAACTCGAGTCCTAACTCGAATCCTAACTCGAATCCCCAACTCGAAAGATAGGTACCCTCTAATAGACACTGCGTCCCTCAAACAAACCTTTTTTCACAATGTTTTTTTTGGCGTAGATCTGTTCTTCCTCCTGTTTGAAGGTTCAAAAGTACAACTATGAGTTTGACCATTAATGAGACAACGCATCGGGCTGCTCGATCTGGAAGTACCATAGCTTTAGATCCAATTAAGCTGTGGTTTCAACAAGGGATAGAGCGGTTTTCACATGACTGTCGTGAAAACAATTGCAATTGAGCAATCACTAGCCAATCAGAATCGAGAGAAATCACCACTTGCTCCTAAATGGCTTTTTTCTCAGCCAATCACAAGCTGAAGCAGTTACTAAGTAATTACACAATTGTATTTACTACAGAATTTGATTGGCTGAGAAAAGCGAGTAGCCAATGAGAACGCAAAGCAATCACAATTACATAACAAGTGTTGACAGTCATGTGAAATCCGCTCTAAGAGCGAGCACACGATTTGCCGTGGTAATTGGAAACCGCAACTAAAATAACTGAAATAGACTAAGGGGCCGACCATTATACTTTTTTTTGGGGGGGGTGGGGGGCTTTTTGTCAGTGCAATAATTTTTATACTGTTATGCGGTGAGAATTTTTTTTTCCAATAAGAAAGAAGAGATTTAGTCACCATTTTGCTGTGCAGAAAAAAGCCCCCCCTCCCCCTCAAGAGTTAAATGGACGGCCGCTAACTTGTTCTTTGTCAAAATTTCTTTGGTTGTACCCCGGATGAATAAGATTATTAACCAATAGGTTTCTGTAATGGGCCCTCCACTACATGATTTCGTGCTTGATAGTTCAACGAGAACACGGGTGATAAAAACCACGGATCTAAACACTAAATTTAATTTCGGTTGCGAGACTAGCAGTCTCATCGGTGCATGCCATGGACTACCTACAGCGCGTTCAAAATTATTCATTACGAGTTCAATCAGAGATTTCGGGTTAGCTCCATATTGGCCCTGCACTGTCAACACAAAAGTTAAAAGAAGCATTTTTTTTCCGTTAACCCATGATCCTTTCAAATGACGCACCACCAAGCTTGCAGTCAGACGGAGCTTTCAAATACTATTGTGTACCTGCTGTAACACATAATCCGAGAGGTCATCATCACCATCATCATCATCATCGCTTAAATCTGTTAAACTTTCTGGCTCGTACACTGTCGATAATGATTCAGCTGTAGAATGGGATTCCTCGTCGTCTGAAGGAAAGTTGTATAAACGCGATTTCTTGCATTGTCTCGTGTGCTGGAAAGGGAATATTATTATAATGAAGTGTACGCTTTTAACCAGGGCAGGCTGGAGTAATAATGCATTTGGGAGAAGGCCATTCGTTTTCACAACCATACGGGAGGGTATCCTCTATATTTCGTCATGAAGTTGGTTCTCTGGTTATTCTTTCGGAATACTTGGGAGCATGTCCAGACCCCGTAGAAAGATATGCTTTCTCTCTTTCCTGTGCGTCGTTGGGCTTGAAAATCCCATTTTTTTCCGGGCAGCACTGATTATAACGTCTTATATATAACTTAATTGATACAGACAGATCTTTGCCTGGTATTCAGGTCAGAGCTCTGCCCTATATAGTCAGTCTTTTAAGAAATCCAAAGAAAAAGTGCAAGGTACCGCATATCTATTTATAAAAGGTCTACTTCGGGATGCTGACAATGGATATCAGTACTCTGGTACTGGCTATATGCTACGACGCGATGAATTTCCATGTGGGAGAGAGGTTGTCAGCATCTACATTTCTGTGCATGCCCAGTTACGTCATTATACACATGCGCAGTACATCATTTGATCAAATTGATATCTTTTCAACTCAATATTTACCCAGAGCCCGTCATCTTTTGGCCAGCGGCAAGATTCAGGGCTCTGGGGGAATCCGATTTGTGAGCATGCGTGGTAGGTCAAAAACGTAACGAACTTTCATACAACGTTCAAACCGGAAACCCAGAATCTAGGTTTTAAAAAAATCGATTCCCCCAGAGCCCTGAATCTTGCCACTGGCCAAAAGACGACGGGCTCTGGGTACGAGATTGTTTTCAACTCTGTTCAAGAATATTTTCGTGGGACAGAATTCGCGTCTGTGATGTATCGGGTCTACAAACCCCTGATGCAGCACAACCGGTCAATCTGTAAACTATACTTAAAGCACCATGGCATTTCACGCTAAAGCCTGGTGCACACTAGCGACATAATGACATAAGGACGTTATGTTGCAACGAAAAAAGTACGGGAAAATAATTGAAACAATATTTTCCATGGATCTTCATTTATAGATTACTTCACCAAAGCAATCTTATGTTATTTTTGACGACTTCAACTTCTTGAAACCACTAAATTTTGTTCGCGTGACATTTTTCTTATGTCGTTATGTCGCAAGTGTGCACCAGGCTTAAAACAAAAACCGCCCTTAATAACGCAGCTTTGTATTCACTTAATTTTCCAATTACATTCAGCTTAAAGATACAGGTATTCCTAAAGTATGTTGTATGCGGTTCAGGCAAGCAAGTACAAAATGTAGGCTGAAGTGAAAATGTGCAATCCCAGTGTGGTACTAAGCAATATGCCCTAGTATTTTAGCATCTCTGACCCGCATGTGACTCGAACCCAGGATGATCAATTCCGGTGTTGTAGGACCGAGTCACATGGGCTTACACATTTAGCACTTCAGTTTACTACAGTTCCTTCCAAACATATTCCTAACGCACCTTTTCCCTCTGTTGCAGTGCAGAGAAAGTGCCAACTTCTTCTTCATTCTCCTCATCAGATCCATATATAACATCATCTATAATAAAGCAATTTAAAGAAAGATGTGTGAGCTTCATTATTAAAAAATTCTGTAAAAAAGGTTTTACCTAAAACGGGCAGGGGAGATTGAATAACAAAAGGTGCTGGTTTCACACTCTACCATAGGCCCAGTAATAAATTATTATAGCCAATGGCCATAAAAAAGATATCCAAGAGGTGGACTGAAAAACTTCCATTCATTCTGGCAAGGATGTTGTTGGCGACTTCCGTCACACTTTTTCTGTATAAGGACTGACAAGCTAGTAAAGAACTTAAAAGTTATTTACAAAATATACAACAATCTGTTGGCATAGACATTTTTTAGCCATGTTAACATCTAATTTGACTGGACTAGTATAGTATGTTATGTAAACATCATACTTACCTGCTCCTGGTGCTTGTGATACTCCATTCGTGTTCCCTCCAGCAGACAAGCTACTTCCCCATGCTGCTCCACCGGATGAGTTATTCCTTTTTGCCTCTTCACCGGACAAGCTTCTTCCCTTCGCCGCTCCACCTGATGAGCTACTTCCCTTTGCCACGCCACCGGACCAGCTTCTTTCCTTTACGGCCTTGCCGGACGAGCTACTTCCCTTCGCTGCTCCATTGGAAGAGGTACTCCCCTTCGCTGCTCCACCGGATGATCTAATTCTCTTCGCTGTTCCACCGGATGACCTACTTCTCTTCGCTGCTCCGCTGGAAGAGGTACTTCCCTTCGTTGTACCACCGGATGAGCTACTTCCCTTCACTGCTCCACTGGATGTGCTACTTCCCTTCGCTGTTCCACCGGATGAGCTACTTCCCTTCGCTGCTCCACGGAAAGAGCTACTTTCCTTCGCTGCTCCACCCGATGAGCTACTCCCCTTCGCTGTTCCACCGGATGAGCTACTTCCCTTCGCTGCTCCACTGGAAGAGGTACTTTCCTTCGCTGTACCACCGGATGAGCTACTTCCCTTCGCTGCTCCACTGGAAGAGTTACTTCCCTTCGCTGTACCACCGGATGAGCTACTCCCCTTCACTGCTCCACTGGATGAGCTACTTCCCTTCGCTGCTCCACCGAATGAGCTACTTTCCTTCGCTGCTCCGCTGGAAGAGGTACTTCCCTTCGCTGTTCCACCGGATGAGCTACTTCCCTTCGCTGCTCCACTGGAAGAGGTACTTCCCTTCGCTGTACCACCGGATGAGCTACTCCCCTTCACTGCTCCACTGGATGAGCTACTTCCCTTCGCTGCTCCACCGAATGAGCTACTTTCCTTCGCTGCTCCGCTGGAAGAGGTACTTCCCTTAGCTGTTCCACCGGATGAGCTACTTCCCTTCGCTGCTCCGCTGGAAGAGGTACTTCCCTTCGCTGTTCCACCGGATGAGCTACTTCCCTTCGCTGCTCCACTGGAAGAGGTACTTCCCTTCGCTGTACCACCGGATGAGCTACTCCCCTTCACTGCTCCACTGGATGAGCTACTTCCCTTCGCTGCTCCACCGAATGAGCTACTTTCCTTCGCTGCTCCGCTGGAAGAGGTACTTTCCTTCGCTGTTCCACCGGATGAGCTACTTCCCTTCGCTGCTCCGCTGGAAGAGGTACTTCCCTTCGCTGTTCCACCGGATGAGCTACTTCCCTTCGCTGCTCCACCGAATGAGCTACCTCTCTCTGCTGCTCCACTAGACGAGCTATCTCCCCTGCTGCTCTCCCTGATGAGCCAACCGACGATCCAGTTTCTGCTGCTCCACTACATGTACGTGCCGCGCCACCAGCTCCAGTAAGCACAGACTTTCCTAGTTACAAATGAAAAATCTTAATGGTATTGATTTTTTTCTCAAATGGCATGATCCTAAATATATACATATCTGAAAGTTTGCTGCAATAACAATGTTGCAAATTTTTCATGTGAACATCTCATTTGACCGGACTACAGTCGAAACTCTACTTAAGCGGTCACCCTTGGGACTTTGCTAGGTCTGACCACTTAATAGAGGTTGACCGCTTAATAGTGGTTTGCCATTTTTGCCAACAAAACATTTTCTCAAAACAAATGTAATATCGCTTTCGTGAAAATACATGTACATTTGTCTGTACATTTCCTTTCAGTTTAATTATCAGCACGTATTTTTACTATAAATTAGTTGCAATGGTGAACTGTTTTAAGAAATACGACATGCTATGCTTGTCGTCATGTGGCCAAACAGGCAAAGGTGACTGTTTAATAGAGGTAAAATACAATGGAATTGGTCTATTAGGACCTTCATATTGGTGATCGCATCCGATGAGGTGACTGCTTGATAGAGTTTACATTTACAGTAAATATTGAGAAGAAAAATTCGGGACTTTGATAGATGACCGCTAAATAGAGGGTGCCCGTTAATAGAGGGCCGCTTAGAGCGGTTTTCGTATGACTGTCAAAGTATGGTGCCTTGCCGCGACGTAATTGTGCCGCGCTGTAAGAATGCAATTTCATTGGCTTCTGGCATAAGACTGTTCACTTTGTGCCATGATAACGCAATCTTATTGGTCCTCTGTGCCTTGCCGTGGTCATTCCGCACCGTGTCACGGCAACGCAAAATCATTGGTTCTCCATCGTTGTACCGTGCCACGGCAAATCGATATGATTGGTTCTAACTGGTTACTTGCCTTGACCATGCATTGCCCGTGCTGTGACCATGCCGTGACCTTGCCGCAAAATTTTCACACTCGTACGAAAACCGCTCTAATAGAGGTTCGACTGTAGTGTTGTTACGTAAACATCATACTTACGAACTCCCGGTGCTGCTGATCCTCCGTTCATGTTTCCTTTACTGGATGGGCTAGTTCCCTTCGCCACTCCGCCAGACGAGCTACTTTTCTTTGCCGCTCCACCAGGCAAGCTACCTCCCTCACTGCTCCCCCTGATGAGCCACCTGAGGATCCAGTTGCCACTACTTCACTAGATGCCGCTGAACCAGCTCCAGAAAGGATAGACTTTCCTAATTAGAAATGAAAAAAAATGTTATTGAAATTTTTCTGGAATAGTATGATCCTGTCATTGTAGATCCTACTTATCTACATCTCTGACAGTTTTCTTTAATAACTTCCAATGTTCCATTTTTTCCATGTTAACATTTAATTTGACCGGATTAGTATGTTGCATAAACATCATCCTTACCAACTCCTGGTGCTGGTGATCCTCTATTTGTGTTTCCTTCACCGGACAAGCTACTTCCTTTCGCTGCTCCACTGGATGAGCTACTTCCCTTCGCTGCCTCCGCTGATGAGCTATCTGACAATTCAGTTGCCACCACTCCACTAGATGCTTGGCCACCAGCTCCAGAAAGAATAGACTTTCCTGTTAGAAATGAAAAATCTTTATTGTATTGGATTTTTTCTCGCATGGTATGATCCTGCATATCTACATCTCTGAAAGTTTGCTGCAATAACTTCCAATGTAGCAAACTTTCCATGTGAACATCTTATTTGAATGTCACAGTTTTCTTCAATAACTTTCAATGTTGCATTTTTTCCATGTTAACATTTTCTTGACTGGATTAGTATCATGTTACATAAACATCATCCTTACCAACTCCTGGTGCTGGAGATCCTCTATTTGTGTTTCCTTCACAAGATGAGCTAATTCCCTTCGCCATGCTACCTCCCTTCCCTGCTTCGCCAGACGAGCTACTTTTCTTTGCTGCTCCACCAGGCAAGCTACCTCCCCTCACTGCTCCCCCTGATGAGCCACCTGAGGATCCAGTTGCCACTACTTCACTAGATGCCGCTGAACCAGCTCCAGAAAGAATAGACTTTCCTGTTAGAAATGAAAAATCTTTATGGTATTGAATTTTTTCTCGCATGGTATGATCCTACATATCTACATCTCTGAAAGTTTGCTGCAAACATTTCCAAATGTAGCAAACTTTCCATGTGAACATCTAATTTGACTGGACTAGTGTTGTTATGTAAATATCATACTTACGAACTCCTGGTGCTGCTGATCCTCCGTTCATGTTTCCTTCACTGGATGGGCTACTCCCGTTCGCCACTCCGCCAGACGAGCTACTTCTCTTTGCCGCTCTACCAGACAAGCTACCTTTCCCCGCTGTTAGAAGTGAAAAATCTTAATGTTATTGAAATGTTTCTGGAATAGCATGATCCTGTCATTGTAGATCCTACTTATCTACATCTCTGACAGTTTTCTTTAATAACTTCCAATGTTCCATTTTTTCCATGTTAACATTTAATTTGACCGGATTAGTATGTTGCATAAACATCATCCTTACCAACTCCTGGTGCTGGTGATCCTCTATTTGTGTTTCCTTCACCGGACAAGCTACTTCCTTTCGCTGCTCCACTGGATGAGCTACTTCCCTTCGCTGCCTCCGCTGATGAGCTATCTGACAATTCAGTTGCCACCACTCCACTAGATGCTTGGCCACCAGCTCCAGAAAGAATAGACTTTCCTGTTAGAAATGAAAAATCTTTATTGTATTGGATTTTTTCTCGCATGGTATGATCCTGCATATCTACATCTCTGAAAGTTTGCTGCAATAACTTCCAATGTAGCAAACTTTCCATGTGAACATCTTATTTGAATGTCACAGTTTTCTTCAATAACTTTCAATGTTGCATTTTTTCCATGTTAACATTTTCTTGACTGGATTAGTATCATGTTACATAAACATCATCCTTACCAACTCCTGGTGCTGGAGATCCTCTATTTGTGTTTCCTTCACAGATGAGCTAATTCCCTTCGCCATGCTACCTCCCTTCCCTGCTTCGCCAGACGAGCTACTTTTCTTTGCTGCTCCACCAGGCAAGCTACCTCCCCTCACTGCTCCCCCTGATGAGCCACCTGAGGATCCAGTTGCCACTACTTCACTAGATGCCGCTGAACCAGCTCCAGAAAGAATAGACTTTCCTGTTAGAAATGAAAAATCTTTATGGTATTGAATTTTTTCTCGCATGGTATGATCCTACATATCTACATCTCTGAAAGTTTGCTGCAAACATTTCCAAATGTAGCAAACTTTCCATGTGAACATCTAATTTGACTGGACTAGTGTTGTTATGTAAATATCATACTTACGAACTCCTGGTGCTGCTGATCCTCCGTTCATGTTTCCTTCACTGGATGGGCTACTCCCGTTCGCCACTCCGCCAGACGAGCTACTTCTCTTTGCCGCTCTACCAGACAAGCTACCTTTCCCCGCTGTTAGAAGTGAAAATCTTAATGTTATTGAAATGTTTCTGGAATAGCATGATCCTGTCATTGTAGATCCTTACTTATCTACATCTCTGACAGTTTTCTTCAATAACTTCCAATGTTTCATTTTTTCCATGTTACATTTAGTTTGACCGGATTAGTATGTTACATAAACATCATACTAATTACCAACTCCTGGTGCTGGTGATTCTCTATTTGTGTTCCCTTCACAAGATGAGCTTATTCCCTTCGCCATGCTACCTCCCTTTCCCGCTTCGCCAGACGAGCTACTTTCCTTTGCTGCTCCACCAGGCAAGCTACCTCCCCTCACTGCTCCCCCTGATGAGCCACCTGAGGATCCAGTTGCTGCTACTTCACTAGATGCCGCTACAGCAGCTCCAGAAAGAATAGACTTTCCTAATTAGAAATGAAAAATGTTATTGAAATTTTTCTGGAATAGTATGATCCTGTCATTGTAGATCCTACTTATCTACATCTCTCACAGTTTTCTTTAATAACTTCCAATGTTGCATTTTTTCCATGTTAACATTTAATTTGACCGGATTAGTATGTTGCATAAACATCATCCTTACCAACTCCTGGTGCTGGTGATCCTCTATTTGTGTTTCCTTCACAAGATGAGCTAATTCCCTTCCCCGCTTCGCCAGACGAGCTACTTTCCTTTGCTGCTCCACCAGGCAAACTACCTCCCCTCACTGCTCCCCCTGATGAGCCACCTGAGGATCCATTTGCCACTACTTCACTAGATGCCGCTGCAGCAGCTCCAGAAAGAATAGACTTTCCTAATTAGAAATGAAAAAATGTTATTGAAATTTTTCTGGAATAGTATGATCCTGTCATTGTAGATCCTACTTATCTACCTCACAGTTTTCTTTAATAATTTCCAATGTTGCATTTTTTCCATGTTAACATTTAATTTGACCGGATTAGTATGTTGCATAAACATCATCCTTACCAACTCCTGGTGCTGGTGATCCTCTATTTGTGTTTCCTTCACAAGATGAGCTAATTCCCTTCGCCATGCTACCTCCCTTCCCCGCTTCGCCAGACGAGCTACTTTCCTTTGCTGCTCCACCAGGCAAGCTACCTCCCCTCACTGCTCCCCCTGATGAGCCACCTGAGGATCCAGTTGCCACTACTTCACTAGATGCCACTGCAGCAGCTCCAGAAAGAATAGACTTTCCTAATTAGAAATGAAAAAATGTTATTGAAATTGTTCTGGAATAGTATGATCCTGTCATTGTAGATCCTACTTATCTACCTCACAGTTTTCTTTAATAATTTCCAATGTTGCATTTTTTCCATGTTAACATTTAATTTGACCCGATTAGTATATTGCATAAACATCATCCTTACCAACTCCTGGTGCTGGTGATCCTCTATTTGCATTTCCTTCACCGGACAAGCTACTTCCTTTCACTGCTCCACCGGATGAGCTACTTCCCTTCAGTGCTTCCCCTGATGACTATCCGACAATTTAGTTGCCATCACTCCACTAGATGCTTGGCCACCATCTCCAGAAAGAATAGACTCTCCTGTTAGAAATAAAAAATCTTATTGTTATTGCAATTTTTCACGGACAGTATGATCCTACATAATAGATCCTACAATTCTACATCTGCAAGTTTGCTGCAATAACTTCCAATGTTAGAATTTTTCCATGTGAACATCTAATTTGAGCGGACTAGTATGTTTCGCAAATATCATCCTTACCAACTCCTGGTGCTGGTGATCCTCTAATCGTGTTTCCTTCAGACAAGCTACTTCCCTTCGCTGCTCCACCAGACAAGCTACTTCCCTTCCCCGTTCCATTAGACGTGGTGGTCCATAAAAAAGTGGTGCAATTGCTCGGCCCTGGGGCACATTTACGAATGAAAAAAAAGGAAATATGTATTGTTTGTCAATAATAGGCAAAGTACGGAAGCCGAGGAGGGTCACGGGTTGTCGCTGCAGAGTTTGCGCTGTCCAATTGTCGCTGCAGACTTGTCGCTGCGGATTTGTCGCTATAGTTACAGGGGAGGAGAGGAGTGCAAAGGTGTATTTGCAACGTTTGATTTATTTCACCGTATCGAACATCTCTCACGAACATCTCTCACTGAGGGACGTGCCATTATTTAGCGGGGTTGAGGGTTGCGAAATTGTATTTATAGCTGTATGACTATAGGGAAACGCCATTGCTACTTGGGGAAAGGGGGCAAGGAGTCGTTAGCTGCGGATCTAGTTGTCGCTGTCGAGTTGTCGCTGTCAAGTTGTCGCTGCCGAGTTGTCACAGCCGAGTTGTCGCTGCGGAGTTGTCGAATGCGGAGTTGTCGGCTGCGGAGTTGTCACTCAGGGTTGGCGCTGCCGAGTTGTAGGTGCGGTGTTGTCGCTGCCGAGTTTTCGTTGTCGAATTGTCCGCGAAGGTTTGCGTTTTTTAAGCTTCTAATTTCGAAAAATGCGCTGTGAAAATCGTCGCCTTTCCGCCTGCATAGTTTCCTCAAACTTCAATGGCAAAAGCGATTAGGGCGCGGCACGGCACGGCACGGCTATAGGCACGGTACAATTAACCATTAGACACCGACACGCAACTAACTTACGCTGCAGTCGTACGAGCTGTGCTCCATTACAAGTCCCGATGCTGAGGAAATCTAAAATAGACTGTCGGCTTTGCAAAAAAAAATATTCTAATAAAACACTCGAGAGGATACTCCAAAAGAGTACCACGATCAATTGCAGTTAAGGTTCCGACCGTAATTACGGCGGGTTTCTGTGCATTTCCGGAAGCGACATCTCTGCAGCGACAAAGCGACAACACGACAGCGACAACTCTGCAGCGATAACTCGACAGCAACAATTCTGCAGCGACAAATCGACAACGACAACTCTGGTATGCAACTCTGGTATGGTTGTCTGGTATGCAGCGACAACTCGTGACCGCTATCGGCTTCCGTTCCACAGAGACAGTTGATTTCCTCCAACTCCATTTCTTTATTGGCTCAGAATTGGATACATAAAAGCAACACAATACATATATTGAAAACAATCAAAGAAATACGTGATTTCACAGTTTTACATACCATTATTTTGAGCTTATTGTTGTTGCGAAATGTTTGTTCCAAGTGAAAGTTCAGTACAATCTCATGGCATTTGACTGCTCCAAATATCCAGATATTCAACCAAAACCCAAGCGAAACTTTAGGAAAGTAAAAATAAAGATTTCGAGGCGAAATGCCTTCCGCATGGGTGTTACTAAACCGAGGAACGACGGAACACGGAACGCGGAATCCCCAGAATCCGCGCAATTTGCGGAACACCCAAAAGTAGCTGTTTAAATGTATTTTTCACTTCCATAAACTAAAATCTTTGGTCTAATACATTTCGAAAACTAAATCTTTGGTCCAATGCAATTCTAAAACTAAAATCTTTGGTCTAATAGTTATTCGACATACATACATATTTTAAATGGAATATATGATGTTCTAGAAGGTCCAACCTTTTACGATAACGTCAGGAAAAGTTCTTTCGTGTGATACTCGGTAGTCAATTTATCGGCACCAACATAGACAGCTTGCAGCCCCTTTTTCGGCGAACCGTAAATCGTGGGAAATGTTTTATTTTTCGAGTACTCAGGAGAGGGAGAGACGCGCCACGGGGGGAAAACGCGTTTCTCCCTCTCCTGAGAAACTCGACACTTGTAAACAAATCGAAGCGCGGCGCGGGTAAAAAAAAAACATTTCCCTGGATTTACGGACGTTCGCCGAAGAAGGGGCTGCAAGCAGTCTAGCATCAACAAGTTTCAAAGTCTCTATTTTTGTCCACAACCCGTATAAACTACAAAAAGAAGGTCGGTACTGGCTGACCGAAATATCGTAAAATGAAACTTATAAGCTGTTAATCAACCATTCAATTTTATTATTCGTTCTTCCTCATGACGGGCATAGTTAATAGAGGAGACACATCACCCGGGGAATGGCCATATGGGGTCACCAGCGTTTTAACAATGCTCTTGTTGAGGCAGACGGGTATTTCAGGTGTATCACGTGAATCAAGTGTATCCATGGTTCTGTGCCGCAAAACGCATAATACCCATATGTCATTTTAAAAAGGGGACTTCATTCCACAATTTGTTCTTGGTAAACTTGGAAATAAGGGGTATATTTTCCTGATTTTCATTTAATTTTTCGAGTTAAAATTCAGAAATCCATTTTCGAAAAACGTATATTGTTTAAAAACAAAGAGTGGGAGATTTTTTCCAGTTATTTTGCAGTAAGAAAATCGAATTTCCTAGGGGAATTTTCTGATTTTTGGTGTGTTTTTGTGAATCTAAATATGTCGGGTAGTTTTTTCAAAAGAGTAGGGGTTTTCTCAGCATTTCGGATTTTAGAAAATTTCCGAAAAATGTTGGGGATATTTCGGGCTTTGGCTAAAGAAAAACTTTTAAAATCGAGAAATGGGGCAATTTGATGAGATCAAAGAAGAAGAATCAGAAAAACGGAATTGGCGATTTTTGCCACGGATTATTTACCTTTATAATTCGTTTAGTGATCGATTTCCTAAAGTCTAAAGTCCGGTGACGTGTTTTTTGCCGCCGCAGCACATATATCTTCCATCAAGCAGTTGATCCAATAGTAGTTTAGGATATTTGCTTTTACCATCATGAGCTTTTGCTTTTACCAATCCCATAATGTTCGACGAGTTAAAATCGCGAGTTTCACATGTTGGGGAAGATAAGTCCTAGGCGTCATGGGGCAGCTTAAAACACAGCAAATTTGCGTGACACGCATAGCTGACACACAGGAGAGACGCCTGGGGACGAGGCTAGTCCACATGTTTCTCTGTCACTGCGATTTGCTTGTGCACTCTCGATACCACGTGACAACCCATATTCGAACAAAGAGTTGTTTCTTTGAAGTTCGCCATGCTTCATAACCAGTCTCCTCTACTAACCATTTGACGGGTAAACCGCATTTCGAGCCTGCCATGCGCACTAGTTTTACACAACTTCCATTTTCTATTTATTACTCAGCCGAAACAAATTTAAGGCTCTTTACCACCAGTAATATTTATCCACAGTTGATTTTACGAAACAAAATAACCGAAACCACATTATAATTTTTGGTGTTCCGCGTTCCGTGTTCCACCGTTCCTCTGTTTACTAACACCCCCTTCCGCATTGATCAATGTCAGCGATAAACACGTGTCATTTCTCCCTGGAATGTTACCACAGTATGCCCGTGTTGCTAGGCGACAGAAGCGGGGCGAATCGATATCTAGAGCAAATCTAGCCTCCTCTGCACGCGTCTCTCTCCTCTCTGATTGCGATAGCCTGCTTTTGCGATATCCTGCTTTGCAGGCTCTCCTGTGAGTTATTCGGAAATACTGTTTTCGTAGCGCCGACGAGAGAGCCGGGATTAGTGAGTCACGCGAGCGAGAAAAATCCCAGCGGGAGAAAAAGCGAAGAAGAAAGAAGCGAAAAACCGGAAGAGGAATCATTTTTTCGTCCTCCTACTACCCAACTCCGTTCAATTTTTGACGCTAGTATCTCTCCACAAGTGCAGGAAGCCCGATTTCTTGTTCGTTTCTTCCTCCGTTAGTAGTAATGTGGAGTTGCCGCGTTACTGGCTGTTGCCGATATTGCGTTACTTGACCTTGAAAAAAGCCAACCTCGTCCCCTCTCGGTCGTTTTTCAAAATGGCGGTTAGCCTCAGAGAAGACCCTCGGTTGGGATTCCAATGGTACAGTCGATGTTTCGGTCATTCCGGTTGGTACGAGAGGTTCAGCTTCAGAGGTTGTCTCGCCGTTCCAGTTGGAACGAACCGATCGGAATGGTTTGTACCATTGGCACTCCATCTGGTTTTATGACCAAATAAGGTAGCCGATCCGAACTGACATGCGAATAAGCGAATGGTAAGCGCCATTCCACTCGGTATTTCATCCCAACCGGAATATTTTGTACCATTGGACGCTCATCAAACTAACCGGTTTTCCTTGACCAATGGTAAGCACCCCTGAGCTAACCGCCATTTTGAAAAACGACCGAGAAGACCCTGGGGACGAGGTTGGAAAAAGGCCTGACCTGACCGTGATGCATCGCGCGCCGCCTCGACAACAACATGGCGACTGGGTACGAGTGTACCTGCGGGCAAATCGACCGAAAACCTGACAGAACTCAACGTGGAACTCATGAAAAGCCTCGTAAACTTTCGTTTCACACTCACAATTACCACGCTAGGCCTGCAGGTACACAGAGCACTTGTAATCCTTGCTCTTTGCTTGGGTTTTGGTTGAATATCTGGATATTGGAGCAGTCAGATGCCACGAGGGAATTGAAATTGTAATGGAAATGGAACTTTCACGTGGAAGTAACAAACATTTCGCAACAACAATAGGCTCAAATAATGGTATGTAAAACTGTGAAATCACGAATTTCTTTGCATGTTTTCAAGAATATATGTATTGTATTGCCTTTATGTATCCAATTCTGAGCCAATAAAGGGCTCGGAGTTGGAGGAAATGAACTGTCTCTGTGGTGATAATATGTTGCAATCATTCCTTTGGGAATAAAATAACAAAAGCACGGCGGCCATGTTGGTGACTTGAATAAAAGGAGCAAGTGAACTTTGTTTTGTTCTGCACCACCAACATGGCCACCAGTGACGTCACATGCAAACCAAGAATACCCAGGTAAAAGTATCAGACTACCAGGGAAGGTCTGTTTGAAAAATGCGAAATACTGGGGGTACATTTTTATCAGCATTAAATTTGGGAAATAAACACCAGCCCACTTCACCGTACCTGGACTCTGATTTGCTTGAGCAATAAGCTCCTCAAAAACTCCTGTAGAAAAAAAGAGTTTTACGTCCAGTATATGATTTCAGACAATAATCCATTAATAACTCCCACCATTGAGGGAATTCGAAAAGTCTGTTGTACTTTAACTCCCTGAAGGTACTTCCTCATGATGTGTACAGGTATGTGCCGCCCTTAAGGGTATGTTTTTTGGGCTCCTGAGGTCTCCGGTGTGGTATTGTTTATCGCTTGTTTGGTCTCTAATAGGGTATGTATTTAGTATGGCTACCCAAATTTCGATCAAAGTTGTGCTGCAATTAGTGGAAGACAGTTTATTTTACAGTCAAAAGACATGAAGCGTGCCCCCCTAGAGTCTAATATTCAATTTATTATTTCATTATTGATTTCATTATTCAATCCAAAAATGCATTTTTCAATTCAATATTAAAAATGCTAAATGTTTAAATTTTTATTTCTGAATAAGCAATTGTTCACCCAGAGTAATTATTTAGATTACAAAATTTTCAATATTGAATTGAAAATTGCATTTTGGATTGAATAATGAAATCAATAATGGAATAATGAATTTGACTGTAAAACCTTTTTATGTTTAACAAAATAACGCTACGGTTGTCTCTGAAAGGGTGAGGTTTTCAAGACCTCGGCGGCACACCCCTACCAAAAAATCAGTGGAGTACCCCCCACCCCCAGGCCGCAACTAGCGAGGCCATTGCGAAGCAATTTTCTGTTTTTTTTTTGACAGGCAATATATATCCAGAGTGCGAAGGATATTCATTGTTTTGCTGGCTACAATGTGTTACCTAATAACAATTCTCTTTTGTATAGTCTTATTAAAATAGCCCAGGCCTGGGGTTAGGGGGGGGGGGGGGGGGGGGGGGGGGGGGGGGGGGGGGAGAGGGGGGTTAGGGATAGGGTCACATTAACTGGTGCATTAGCAAAACTACTAAGCAAAGGTTATAATGCAAGGGTGCCCACCTTTACAACCTCCTGGCAAAGTTTGCACCTGGGTGAGCTCTCCTATTAGAATAAAAAATAGAGTTATAATTGACATAATATTTACATAGTCAATTATAAAACAACTAAGATAGTATGTGTGCTCTCATTGGTCGACAGGTGTGTTTAGATGAGAAATTATAACATGTTTGTGACGTCACGCCAGCGACGATGTTTGCACTGCCTTACGTTTTGACACTAAATTTATGCAAACACTTGAAGCAATTAAATTGTGAAAGCAGTGCTGTTCTCTCTTAGCTAGCATTTGTCGTCCCATCCTTAAACCACAAGTTCAAAGAATTGGCTTGTCTTGGACTTTTTTAATCAAACCCATGCGTGTAAATTTACACAACATTTCCACAATTTAAACAAGATTTTTTTGTCCTCCAACATTCTATTCCCTCCCTTCCCTCAAACAAATTCTTTGATTTCTGGGAACTTTTTAAAAGTATACAGCTCATACTAAGATGGGAAAACAACACAAATCAATTAAGTTAGGCGACCCAACTAAAATTCTGGATTGGAGACTTTCGGCAAATAGGTTTGCCAAAATGGAAAAGAACAACGAAGACCAAATTAAGCTTATTGAACAAATCACAATTTATTTCATTACTTTCCTATTCAATTTTTTGAAAATGAAGATCGTTCGAGTATGTAAAAAATCATTTGCTAGCAAGTTAACAAGTCTTGAAGCATAAACAACACATACATGAAATTCTTACCGGCGATCGGCAAAGACTGAACGACACTTTCGGCAACAATTGAGGCCCCCATAGTATCATTTCAGTGTGGTATTCAACATTTTGCTTGATTTGAAAATTGAAACAAGACAAACACTTGTTTGCTAGCCAGCTTTTCTGATGCAGAATTCGCCTTTCCAAAACTCAGCAAAAAGCCCAAAGTCAATGTAAAGGGCGTTATTGTATGGCTTTGCCCGTACATCCCTTCATTGACATTCGCTTATGCTTCAATTAACTAGTCGAGAATTCTCCCAACCTCCCCTCGTGTTTGCATCAGAGTATGTAGACACAGAAAAAGTTCTCTATTGCTTAAATGTAGTAGGATTTTTGCAATATCGTTATGATGTACTTACTCAGAATATCCTGTTTAACCTTTGGCTTTAGACAGTCTTCTGTTTTTTTTAAACAAATAATACATTAATCAGGATAATTTTCTAGAATTTACTGAGCATTCCTTAAAAAAAATTATAATCACGAATAAACATTTGCACACCATCAATTACATGTACTATACTGTAGGTTCAAATGTATGAGGAGGTCTTGCATAGAGTTTCTATACAAGACCGACCCTGTAGCGAACTCTGTAGCTTTGAACATATTTACAGTATTTAACCTACTGATGCCCACAAAATTCTATTGTTTTTATGTAAGACTTGTTAACTTGATTCTTTTTTCTTTCTCAGGAATGAGAATTAGTGCCTAATTTGAACTTGAACAAATAAAGGCAAAAATTTTCATCACCAAGTAGAATACATAACAGCGATAACTCTCATGAATGTTACAACAAAGAGTGAAAACTACCCATTAGGAGCACATTGTTTGGTATCCTCACAAAGCACATACAATGTACCTATATCTACAGGATGCCTGTGTCTTTACCAACATTTGCAGAACCCTACATTCAAATGTAAGTCCTCGTTCAAAAGACCTGGTAAGACCTGCTTCAGGTCTTACTGTCTTTTTAATTGTAAGACCTGAACATAGGCCTGTAGTATGGTTATTCCTCAAAGTTAAACGTTTGCATACAACAATGGAATATGGGCATGGTAGGTTTATAATTATAGCAAATACTGCTTGTGAAAATATTTCTTATTCAAACCTTTTGATCTTATGAAAAGTGTAAAGAAAACTTAGGTATTCAAATAATGATTGATTTAAATTGGGCCACATCACACAAAAAGGGCCCGGACGACATAATGCCACTGTTTCACTTTGTGGTGGAAATTTTCTAATTTGTTGATCATATTTTCTAACCACGTACAATTAAAAACAGTACTTTGAAATACACAATATCTAGCCATGTTCAAACAAATTTAGATATAAATTAATAGAATTTCAAGCTCAAATTTACGGTGAGTTTTGTGTTGTTGGCCGGGCCCTTTTTGTGTGACGCGGCCCATATGATGAAAATTTTCAGTGCTTATTTCATCCAATTGTGCAGCCACTGAGTTTCATTTAGATAAGTTACAACGGTTGCTCGCAGTGGTTTCTCTCTCGCGCGTGCTGCCCCGGGGGCCAAGAGTTGAGAAAACCACTGCTCACAGGGTATCAGTACAGGTATCATGTGTGTGAAATCTGGTTGTGCTTATCAATTTCTGGGATCAAGGTGTGCCGCTTATTTGAAGGCGGTACTTATTCCAATGGTATTATGTGCTTTATAATGCCTGACTCCAGTAGATCATAAGGTGAAATTGTCGAATTGTATTACTTAAGCAACAAGAAAATATAGGGATATTAATTAGAAAAGTTGAAAAGTACCATATGTAAAGGTGACTTCTGATCCTAACTTAAGGCATTCAAATGGTTTATAAACTACCTGCTACAATTTCTGGTAGATATTTGAATGATGAAATAATATATTTGAATATATTTGTCAATATAATGTGAATCACTAAATTTTTTCATGTCACTTTTATTTTGTGACACTTTTTGTGTCACTTTATTTTTGCAACTACCATCTTAAATTAAAGTGCCACAAAAAATTATGTATGATACTAACTTACCTTTGCTTCTCCAGAACAGATTGCCTGCTCCATAATCGAAGCGAAGCTCTGTTCCTGGTAGTATCACTTTTTTGGCAAAAATACACAGGTGAGTCTTGCCAGAATTGGGATTTTTTATTTTTTTTACAAATGCATTGGCCTGTCTTCCAGGGCTGTCATTCACAAGCTTCCCCAGACCATCTGTTTTGGTGGCATCAATGCTGTAAAACATAATTATGAGAATTAAAATCACCAAGAATTTATTAGAAAAATACTTTTTTCTAGTTGAAACAAAATGAGCTGACCTCCTAGGAAACTAGCTTCTGTTCCCTCAAATCTATCTTTGTGTGTGGTTCTCACTAGAAAAAGACTGGACTTTTGCTTAAAAATCTATGACTTCAAACTCATCTAGGATGGTGGCCATATATTCTTTAGAACAACTGGAAGTGGCATACCTCCAGCAAAGTGTTTTTTTTTTGCATATCCTTACCATTTCTCTATTCCATTTTCTGAGTAGTAAAAAAGAAAATTCCCCTCCCCCTGGTGTTTATACTGGAGCTCCCTCTCCTCTGCTTCATGTTTTTGTATTGTTTCCCCTCTGTACTCAAGGAGAAACTCTCCAGGCTGTATTTTGTTGTCACCAAATACCCCCCTCCCTACAAAAATACAAAGACAATACTTGCATAAGATAAAGCATAAAATCAAGCAATAAAGCTGCAATTAAAATAAGAGATTACCAAACTGATGTACACAAACCTATGTATTTGTCAATGAAAACCTCTTTGAGGTCTGGTCTGTCATTTTTGTTTTGTACCCAGATAAGGGCCTCCTCATTTGGGGACCACTTCTGTAACTAAAAAAAAAAGATTTTCAATTTCATGTTACAGTACTTTGACCATTTGTTGTCAAAAGTACGTTCTCATCTTGCAAACTTGCACCTGTTCATTGACAACCATCCCAAGCCTTTGAGCATCATATGGAAACCACTTATTTGATACCCCACTCCTAAGCAATATAAAACATATGACGAAGAAGAATATGTTTACATTAGGGCCGATAGAACAAGCTTGGTTCTGAACCAGTTTTAAGTACATTCTAAAGTTCCAAAGTTCATGCCATAATTACCAAGTTGATTGAAATGGTTCACAATGAAGTTGCAAAGTTTGTGCATGAGTTCCCAAGTTGCGAACATGTTTTTGTTAAGATTACATGTAGGTGCTATTGGTGTACCTCATCCTCCCAGTTTCTCCTCCTCCTTTTCATCTCTGGAAAAACTATAAAGAATAAATGCATTGTGCACTTTTCATCATCACCATCAACTTCAACCATATATCATCTTTAGTTAGTGTGTTTACAACTTTTACCTACTCATGCAAATGCATTTATATTAATGATAATTAAAAATGGAGATGCCCAGAAAGATAATAAGAGACCCAAGAATTACAATGTTTGAATTTTAAAACACACATGCTAATACAACAAAATGGCTATTTTTCGTAATCTAGCTATAATTATTATGCCCAAGGGTCCCAGAATGAGATTGTTGCTGAGGACCATGTATAACTGCTAGTGCAAAATTCAGTAAAGATTTTGGGCTCTGGCTGCCGGGGAATGCTTAGCGTGGTTTTGGTCATATGGGGCCAACCAAACGCACTGACTTGGCATTTAGAGTCAGGGCAATTTTGCTTTGCAGAGGTTTTGCTTGGACATGACTAAAATCTGCAATTTTCTCTTCTCACAGTCTGACGAAAGGCCTGAGGCCCTTGCATGCACTGACTATAGGGCGATTCCACAGAAGGTTATCAACTGTTCTAAAAGATGTTCAAACAAAACAGTGATTCTGTCGCCAACCACGCCCTAATGCTCGATTTGTATGTAAAAGTAAATGAGTTGAGCTATAGTATAAAGTTGATCGAGTTATACAAAAACAGCAATAAAACGAAGCAAATTTATGTCAGTGATATACAATAATAGAAAAAACAACCGAGACAAATAAGAATAAATGAATTATATTCGTATTTAGAACGAAAACTGTCTCTAGTAAGTGTAGTTATTTGTTTAGTTTTCCCGCGTGTTTGACTCAATGGACAAAAAGACAAAATGGCTGAATGAAGGATAAACTATCACGTTTAGCTCACATCATATTGAAGCTTTTCGAAACTTTCGGAAACAGAATTAAGAGAAACTAAATAGCTTTTACTCTAAGAAAAGGGATTTAAGCTTCTTTTGGTACAGGTTATTGTAATAATTACTCTTTCTCAGTTTTAGTCACGCCAAAAAAGACAGAGATAACAAAAATTGTAGGAACCTTTTTAAGCATGGTTTGATTGAACGGAGTTTTAAGCTTAATGCTGCGAATGCCGCACAATCTCCAACTTTGATATACATTCCTAGGCCTTCTGTTATAAAGTCTTTTTAGTAAACCACTGCACTTACCTACTGTCCTCTCAGTCGGTTCGTAGGAGAGACATGAACTATGACATCTTCATTCCCGTTTTCGTCTCCGGCAAATCCTCGTGTTTGCTCTAGAACACGGAGCATGGTTTGAACGGAGTTTTAAGCTTAATGCCGCGAATGCCGCAAAATCTTCAACTTTGATATACATTCCTAGGCCTTCTGTTATAAAGTCTTTTTAGTAAACCACTGCACTTACCTACTGTCCTCTCAGTCGGTTCGTAGGAGAGACATGAACTATGACATCTTCATTCCCGTTTTCGTCTCCGGCAAGTCCTCGTGTTTGCTCTAGAACACGGAGCATGGTTTGAACAGAGTTTTAAGCTTAATGCCGCGAATGCCGCACAATCTTCAACTTTGATATACATTCCTAGGCCTTCTGTTATAAAGTATTTTTAGTAAACCACTGCACTTACCTACTGTCCTCTCAGTCGGTTCGTAGGAGAGACATGAACTATGACATCTTCATTCCCGTTTTCGTCTCCGGCAACTCCTCGTGTTTGCTCTAGAACACGGAGCATGCGCCAGCAGTGGCGGATCCAGGGGGAGAGGGGGAGGTACTAGGGTTCCATGGAACCCTCCCAATCTCGTACCCAGAGCCCGTGCATCTTTGAGCCAGCGGCCTTAAAGATACGCGGGCTCTGGAAACGAGATTGGGAACCCCCCTTGAGCAACAAAACAATAAGGACTGTGAGCCGAGCTCTGCGTATATATTGGCCCTTGGTAAAATCCTGGATCCGCCACTGGCCAGTGATCTTGCAATTTTTATTGGACAATCTAATAAACAAACAAGTAACTATAAGAGGGGGTAACGAAAACCTGGCGACGCGTGCGCAGAATAATTTTGGGCTCTCGGCTCTAGCTACAGCGGCGGACAAAAGTATCGTAAACACCGCGTTCTCCCTTCCTGAACAGGGGAGCGGGGAACAGCCTGGATAGCCAAGTGTTTACTTATTTTTGTCCCCCATTGTAGGGTTAAGCCCTGGCCAAACGAAACGCAAAGTCATCGCCCCTCCTTCTCAAGTCAACGCAAGTTGGTTGCGTCGACTTGCGATGATTTGAATTTCGTTTGGCCAGGACTTTATACGAGATTGAACGACGAGCGATAAGGGGCGAGCGCTCCTTACCCCTCCTCCTCCCTCCTAGCTCTCGCTCAATTATTTTGCTCTCCCACATTTCTCGCGCGGTCAAAACTCGTTCGTTCGCTTTCCTTTTCGTTGCTCCCGAAAACCCGCGGAAACGCTTACTACTCAGGCTAAAAAAATACCATCTTGACCTCTTTTCTGGCCTTTTACCTCTTTCAGGAACCTCCGGTTCCTGACAGGTTGGATAAAGTTATCCATGGATAAAAGTTATCTGTTGTATAGGATTTGTTCTGGATTTATCCGTTGGATAAGCATTTAACTACAGGTAACTCTTAACTGACCTTTAGGAACCGGCCCTGGCGCCCGTTTCTCGAAACGCCCGAGAATTCTCGGGCTCGAGAACTTTGTTTTGAAATTTTTATGGATTTATCAAAAAGTTTTTCGTTTTCTTTTTTACCCTGCTTATTTGAATAGTCTATAACTCCCTTTTCGTAGTTATTTATATTCTATAGCATTACTAGAATTACGTTAGTTTAAACCGAACTTTTCGGGCACCCGAAAATCTCGGGTGAAAAACAATGGAAGTTTTTCGGGAGCAACTGACCTTCGGAGACTTTTCGGGTGGTTTTACTTCGATTTAGGGTTTTGAATGAAATCGAACATTTCTTTTTTGAGACGTAAACAGTATACATATTCACGGATAGGAAGTTGTAGACTATTTAAATCATCAGGATAGAAAAGAAAACGAAAAACTTGGGGATCAAACTATTAACATTTGAAAACAAACTTTTCGGGCCCGAGAATTCTCGGGCGTTTCGAGAAACGGCCCCCTGGGCGCTAACCCTATCCTAAAATCCTCGCGCGAGGGCGCGCAGGGTATCCTGGACGTTTGACCGCGAGGCCCTGGGAACAAGAGTTGTTTGAGGAAGACGCGGAGGGCGCAGAAAGACGTTACATTTTTTAAAGAGTTCAATTTGAAAACAATCCGATGAAATCTTATTCATCCGAAAAGAATGAAGACTTATTTGGAGTTCAAAGGCATATCAAGTGATTAGGAAAGTTTGCTTGCCTCTTTTTATGGCAAGCGTTGTTTAACAGTGTACGATAAACAAGGTTCATATTTTCTGTAAAGGTAAGCTTACAGATCGAGATGCCATCCAACTCCCGCAGAGGTTACGTTTTTCTGATACATTAGCTTTTGTCTTGTCCTTTTATTCGTTTGTTCTGCAAAGGAGGCATCTGGATAATGTCATTTTTCTATGCGAACGTGGCATGATTCAACCAGAAACTGTTGAGCTCCCTCGACTCCTGTTTGACGGAGCTGCACGTGCCCGGAAAAATCGCATCATAATAAAACACAGGCCTCACGGGCTAGGGGAAAATTGGTGGAAAAAGATTCAGCCGAGTTGACCAACTAATACTAAAAACGTTTGAATAAACAATTGAAGAATACTTACTAAATCATCTAATGTGTATGCTGTGTTTATTTTTCAAGTTTGGAGGTGGATTTCTGGATCTGAACATCACTCGCTACAATGTACACTCGCTCCCCATTCAACTGAAAATAACAATCGCGAACCCATGGCCTATGAAGGGTAACAAACCACATAATGCCTATCCATTTGAGGTGAGAATTAATTTGCTAAATTATTGGAAACATAAACCTCAAATTAAATGTTGATTATGTTCAAGTGCTCAGCTCTGCTGCATAGAGTGGTCCACTAATAAACATACAAAATGCCTATTGCTTGCTGAACAAACCTATTTCTAGTAGTATCTATTTATATAGTGAAGTGCTCGAGCTAGGGCAGAGCTACTTTTTCTAGAAAGCGTTTTGTTTGTTAGTGAAATAGGCGTCTGAATGTTGTAAAATTATTACAGTAAAGACACTCGAACCATGAACACTTGGTTACAATATATATTACTGCTTATGTATCAGTCAATTCCAGCGGTGACCATGCCCCCCCCCCCCCCCCCCCCCCCCCCCCCCCCCCCCCGGGCATTTGGTCATTTCTAAAAATAAAACTGAAAATTCCCCGCCTCCGGGCTAGCAAAAATGCAGAATACCCCACGGCGGGGAACACAAAAAGCGGAAAAATGCCCCACCCCCGGGACGAGAAAAAGACGGTAAGGCTAGTTTTAGACGTCGAACTTATGTATCTCTGTCGCACTAAATTGACTGGGTTTATTAGCCAGTGAAAACAAGTTATTTCTATATGAGTGATTTTATGAGGTTAATATAATCTGTCTGGCCAATGGAGAAGATTTCAGCCCTGATTTTATGAGCGCTGGAAGGATTCAAAATTCTAATTTAGCACGGCGTTGGCACGGCAGATAGTGCCGTTCCTAATGCAAATGAGCTCAAGACAATAGCTCTAACTAACTAAACAATGGGAAATTGACATTTAGTGCGACAAGAATTACGTTCGACGTCTAAAACTAGCCTAACTCTGCGTGACAAAGCTTCACAACAAAAACTTCAACTCCATTTATACTGTCCGAGCATTTGCAATTCGTTTTTTTTTAATGTACTTTAGCTTTCTCGTCTTTGAACGAGTTCTCATTTCACTGAAAATGAGACAAAATATAAATAAAGAAGTGACATTCCTAGGCCATTCGCGGTTGTAGCCATTTAGCTGCATCTCTCAATGCGAAATTTACCTTTATTCTATTTGCAGAGCAACTATTTCGCAGTTATGTTAATTGACTTTTTGCGGAATTGGAACTCTGTTTATAGTGTCAATTCATTTTTACGTTTTTCTACTGAGACGAAATTGCGAAATCTGTTTCTTCTCTATAGAAGACGGCGTTAACTGTGAAATGTGCAAATGTGTCAGTCTACAAACGTGGTGTATACGGGGCATGCTCTGCATTATAGTTTATGTGGCGTTATTTTCTGTAACTGGGTTGTAGTTCGCAAAACCCGACGCGCTTGAGATGAGAAAACCAAAATTCCCCACCCCCCTCCCCCGGGGAAAAACAATTCCCGACCCCGGGGCCAGCAAAATTTTCAAATTCCCCACCCCAGGGAAGGCACTGGTGTGCAAATGCCCCACGGTGTCTGGGGGTGGGGGGGGATGGTCACCGCTGGAATTGACTGATACATTATGCTTGCTATTCTCACTGAAACTGTTTGAAAAGGGCAATAATGTTTTAGAACCACCGCAAAAGTTATAATATATTTTCATTTCTGAATCTAGGTCTCCCAAACCACAGAAAAAAGGTGAAATAAATGTATAGGTATTCATTGTAAATTGTATGCATAATTATTTTCAATGTTATTGATCAGTGTTATGATATTGTTGTATCTGAAGGCTGCAATAACACCAACATTTCAACGGTTTTTGTAACTGCTTCAGGAATGTAAATATCAATGTACATATAATATGTTCAGGAATCAGATTTCGTCGTCTGAAGCAGGATTTTCCAATTGCAGTACCGTAAGCTTGGTTTCTTGTATTGATTGAATATTCTAGCTGTGCAGCCATTTTCTTAATTCAATTTGGACATGTTCCAGTTAAATATTAATAACAGCTTTAGACTTTTCATGCATGAGATACAGCATTGAGCCAGTTTTTACTTATTATTTGACCAAGTCAATCATTTGTGTTCTTGAAATAATTATTCCCATAACAAGAGGCACTGTATGCTTGGTGTCTTTCTCATTCTGTCATTCTTTTTATTTGTTGCTCGCTGTAAAAGACAGGGCTCCTGTGTAGATACATTTTCAAGTCTTGTTTACATGTATATCATTTCCATATGAAGTCAGTGGATGGCAACTTGTGACCACTGAAGAGTATATTGTGCTGGTTGCTTAGATGGGTTCATTATGTCACTAGTCTGGATCTACAAAAAGGAACAAAAAAGAATAATTTAAAATGAATTAAATGGAACACTTTAATATCGCTGACTGAAAGTTTTGCTCAACTGAAAATTCACATTTCTATTGCTAAAATATTTAAATCACCCAAATATAGTGTTTGTAACTACTGGCGATAGTGAATTTTGGGTGAATTGGGGACCCCTTTTTTTGAGCAGAAGTTTAGCTAAGTTTCAGCTTTTATCTTAGTTTACTCCTGCCTAACAGTTGCATTATTTTTCCCTGGAAATATTACCATCTAGATGCATTGCTCACTGCCACTCTTTTGTCTCATGAAATCTGTAGTACGTTTTCTAACAAGCTTCTGAAATAACTCTGCATACTATCATTGATAAGTAACCCTTTCGTGTTTCATCACATAAAAGTACAGAACTACCTGAGGATGAAGTCATCACAGCTTTCAAAATTAAGGTGTACTGTTTTCACCGGTAGTGTCAGTTGACAATGTACCCTGCAAGCAGTGATTTCCTCCTCTTAGGCATTGACAATGCTGTGAATAAAAGCTCATTGGTAATATAAAAAAAAACATCGGTCATTTCGCAACAGGGATCGATTTGATATTTTCGTTAGACAAAACCAAACGGTGTTGTGTTCGATGGCCACTATACTAAGTCTTATTATTAAGTTATGCATATTGTTTTAGTTGTCGATAAAAATCTGCTGTGAAAATGATCTCCAGTGAATAACATGCTTTGAAATCTGTGATAACTTTCAAGATTCATAAAGTTTACACTTACCGACACCTCTAAAATTCCATGAACACAGCGCTTCACATATGTTTAGTGTTGTAAAAGAATCTGAAAAAGAACAAGCAAAACCTGCTTTGTTCCAGAATATGGCTGGTCGGTCGACTTTTGCAAGTAATCAATCGGGTATCCTGCGGCATGTTGCCAATGGCCAGTCGAAAAATTCCATCGCCTCACGTTTTATTATTGTACTGCGCATGGGCAAGAATCAAAGGGGGATATTGGAGAGCTGGTGAGTACAGTACATTTGCAAACTGCGGTACACAAAACTGTGGTACAAAATTAGAGTTGCTCTCGCTCGCTCGAGCAACAATCCTGTTATCACTTGATCAGTGCGACTAGAAACCATATATGCTTGTAATTGTTACTAGTTTAATCTAAATATGCGCCAAAATGTTCATAGAGTTTTAATTGAGGCACAATTTGTCTCTGTTACAAATTAAACACACTTCTGGAAGTGAGAACTCGCTTATTACTTTAGGAGGGATGAATATAAAATAGGCCTGACCCAACGTCATCAACTACCTAATTAGCATAATGTTTTAAAGTGCCATGGAATTTATAAGTAGGCTTTCTCTTCAGAAAGCCTGAATAAAAAAAATTTAACCATTTGGTATAATTATTTTTTTGGGGATAACCAAAACCCTCAAATCTACAGTAGCAGTCATCAATGGTAACCTATTGGTCACAAGTGAAGCCCCATGAAATACTGTGTTACTAAAAGTTTTAGTTTTATCATTTATAACAAAAAAAATAGTTCTTTTGGGCAGCTCTATTAATTATTAGAGCTGCCCCCATCACTTTTTACTTAATTAAATTAAATTATGTAAGGTTTATTGTCCAGCACCAAGGGTTATGAAATATTTTAGCATTAGAGCATAACTTTCTATGACTTTATCGGTGCAATAGAGCATGTGTGTGGCTCGTGATTTTACAACGTTCTCGTTGTTCTAACATCACAAGAGCTCTATTTGCAGATAAAGCCATAGAAAGTTGTGCTATAATGCTTTTATGATATAGTGTGGGAGAACCATTACTTTATTGGTGTAAAAGAGCATAGATTTGGACCAATCAGAGTGCACATTATATCATAGCTATATTATAAAATCTTCTACGGTTATCATAACCCCGAGGTTGATTGACAATAACATGCTTATTCTTCACTTGGCGAGGTTTCCTCTAAATAATATTTCACTAAAACTTCAGACTACAATTTTAAAATCAATTTTAGATCATTGTTTAGATTTTACTTTAGTTCACTGGTAGATTGTGATGCTTTGTGTGTGCCTTTTTTTGTTTGGCCTAAACAATTGAGGTGTGCATTCTCAGGATAACAGTGTTCTAATGAAAATTTGTATTAATGTCGCTAACTGCATTATAAACAACATGCGCAGTCAACTTGCTCAGGCACATTAACACATTCCTTAGTGGTTCCTACTGGAACTTGGCTGAAAAAAATTACATGTAACAAGAGCCTTATTGCACAATGATCCAGATGACCTGTCATAGAACACCTTTGAGAACAACCCCACAGTTTTTCAAGACTGTTAGCAGTCTTGAATTGACTTGGGGAGGTCCTTGGCAGTTCTCCTTGCCAATTAAAGTATGCAAGGGGATTATTAAACTCCCCTATAATAATCTCCTGGTCATAATGTGGGGTCTTTTCAGGGGATTAGTCGATTTATTCCACTGAAAGAGACAAAGGAAACTGGGCCAAAGGAAAAAAAAAAAGTTGAATTATTTTTTGTTACCCATCACCCCAAATAAATCAGCCATAACCTAAAACTAAAACAGGTAATTGGATTGCTTCCTCAGTGGCACTGATGGTAGAAGGCTGATTATGGATACCATGAAAATGATGGAGCTCCATTTTGTTGCAGAAAAATATTGAAAGGTAAATTTTCTAACAACATTGTAATAACCTGCTGGAACATCCCAAACTTGCTAATATGCATAAGACTTAGAGACCAGAACCATTATGATCGCTGTGGAATGGCTGATGACATTGTTTTGGCATGTTTTTTTCTCAAATACTGTAAAAATACTGAACCTATAGCTGAATGTGATTGTAGAATGGGTACCAATAGTGTTTTTCCACTGTGATGTGACAAGGACAAGTGTGTGCAGTAGGACCTTATAGTCTGCTGTGTTTAGTCTGGTATTACAGAATTGAACCCATAGTTAAATTATAATATGGCTGTAGAATGGGTAAATGTATCTTTACAGTTACATTACAAGGGAGTCTGTTGTTTCATATTCCAGTGTTGAACTCGTACATGTAGATGAACATGGCTGTAGAATGGGTACTAGCCATGTGCACAGAGTTGGTGCCCAATTCAGAGGCAACATTTTTTTTTTTTTTAATGGAAGAACATGAAATAAATTGTTGGTGGTACAAAGAAAAGCGCCTGTCAAATTAAATGCACATGAACTGAAATTCTCAACTATATAAACATTATGTACTACAGTCGAAGCTCTCGTAAGCGACCACCTCGGGAACTGAAAATTGCGGCCGTTAACGGAGCTGGTCGCCTATGAGAACGGCTCTCGTATGCGACCACCAAGTGGCTTCCTACTAGAAAAATAGGTGTTGGTCGCTTACGAGAGCTTAGTAGTACAATAAATCTAGAAAATATAATGTGATACTAATGCTTAAAATAGTTTAATTTATTTTTCCGACTTTAATCAAGAATACTAGATAACCACAAATGTAGATAGAAAATAGCATTTCACCGGTGCATCTTGTATCAGTTTAGATATTTATGAGGTGATGACTGATGTTTTAAAGACAAAAAGTATTGTGGTCGTTACGAGAGCTTAAAAACAATAGAAAATCTCTGCTGGTGATTTGAAATTGTGGTCGCTAACGGAGCTGGTCGCATTGATAAGGTGGTCGCTTATGAGAGCTTGAAATAACAGAGTTTATGTAACATTTCAAACAGGTTTTCGGGAAAATGGTCGTTATGGGAGCTGGTCGCTTACTAGAGTGGTCGCACGGAGAGCTTCGGCTGTATTTGTTAATCCTAGTTCATTATATTTTGTAAAATATAGCGTGAGACCAATGTCCACTTTAAGCTTACGGTGAAACATACACAAAAAATATATATCCCCCATAATATTGGCTTGATTAAAGTGAGTGTACCTTTGCGCGAGGGATGTCAAATTTTCGCGAAAAAAGTCACTACAAGGACCATTTATATATTGTTTTAAAGCTTGTGGAACAGCCTTTCTTACTAAGTGGTATATTTATATGCTTTGATGGATCGTTTTCGTCGTTTTGTGCTTCAAAGGAAAAGTACCAATTTTTGCTTTTTTAAAGCTCCTGCCACTTCCAGTTAATGTTAAAAGCTCCAGATTTCCGCAAAATGTATTCCTTAGAGGGCGATCTAAAAAAGGTGTGCAGGATTATTGATATTTTACATATTTGCGGAAATATCACGTAACACAGGTTGAAAATCAATATTTTTGGCAATGCTAACACAAAAATTAACATAAAATATGTTTTGAAAGGAAAATCAAAAATCCCACACACCCTTTTTTAGATCACCTTCTAAAGAATAGATTTTGCTTAAATTTGGAGCTGTGCAATTTAATTGGAAGAAGCTGGTACTTTTTCAAGAAAGTCGGTACTTTTTTCTTTAGAGCTAAACAAATATATGATAATGTACAAGATAATGAAAACAAGATTATTCATCAGATAACACAACCTTTTAGCCTTATAATGATATCTGAACGATATTTGTGGTGTAAATTGTGATGTGATACACATTTTTTCCCCGCGACACCCTTCAAGGGTATACTCATACCTTAAGTACCAATAGTACCTTACAGTCCGCTCTCTGTAGTCTGGTATTTCAGTGTTGAACTCGTAGCTGAATATGGCCGCTGTAGAATGCATAAGTCTTTCCCTACAGTGACATTACAAGGACCGGTGTGTGCAATAATACCCTATAGTCTGCTGTATGTAGTCTGGTATTTCAGTGTTGAAATCCTAGCTGAATATGACTGTACAATGCATAAGTTTTTCCCTACAGTGACGTTACAAGGACCAGTGTGTGCAATAGGATCCTATAATCCGCTTTCTTGTAGTATGGTATTTCATTGTTGAACTTATAGCTGATTATGACTGTAGAATGCATAAGTGTTTCCCTCCAATGATGTTACAAGGACCAGTGTGTGAGATAGGACCCTATAGCCTGCTGTCTTGTAGTCTGGTATTTCATTGTTGAACTCATAGCTGAATATGACCATAGAATGCATAGTGTTTCCCTACAGTGAGGTTACAAGGACCAGTGTGTGCAATAATACCCTATAGTCCGCTCTCTGTAGTCTGGTATTTCAGTGTTTAACTCATAGCTGAATATGACTGTAGAATTGTAAGTGTTTCTCTACACTGACGTTACAAGGACCGGTGTGTGCAATAGTACCCTATAGTCTGCTCTCTGTAGTCTGCTATTTCAGTGTTGAACTCATAGCTGAATATGACTGTAGAATACATAACTGTTTCACTACACTGACGTTGCAAGGACCGGTGTGTGCAATAGCACCATAGTCCGCTGTTTGTAGTCTGGTATTTCATTGTTGATTTCATAGATGAATATAACTGTAGAACTGTAAGTGTTTCTGTACAGTTTCTGCTCTCTGTAGTCTGGTATTTCAGTGTTGAAATCCTAGCCTAATTTGACTGTAGAATGCATAAGTTTTTCCCTACAGTGACGTTACAAGGACCAGTGTGTGCAATAGGATCCTATAGTCCGCTCTCTGTAGTCTGGTATTTCAGTGTTGAACTCATAGCTGAATATGACTGTAGAATACATAACTGTTTCACTACTGTGACGTTACAATGACCAGTGTGTGTGCAATAGGACCCTACAGTCCGCTCTCAGTAGTCTGGTATTTCAGTGTTAAACTCATAGCTGAATATGGCTGTAGTATGCATAAGTGTTTCCCTATAGTGACGTTACAAGGACCAGTGTGTGCAATAGTACCCCATAATTCGCTCTCTGTAGTCTGGTATTTCAGTGTTGAACTCATAGGTAGCTGAATATGACTGTAGAACTGTAAGTGTTTCTGTACAGTGACGTTACAAGGACCAGTGTGTGGAATAGGACCCTATAGTCCGCTCTCTGTAGTCTGGTATTTCAGTGTTAAACTCATAGCTGAATATGACTGTAGAATTGTAAGTGTTTCCCTACAGTGACGTTACAAGGACCAGTGTGTGGAATAGGACCCTATAGTCTGCTCTCTGTAGTCTGGTATTTCAGTGTTGAACTCATAGCTGAATATGACTGTAGAACTGTAAGTGTTTCCCTACAGTGACATTACAAGGACCAGTGTGTGCAATAGGACCCTATAGTCTGGTATTTCATTGTTGAACTCATAGCTGAATATGACTGTAGAACTGTAAGTGTTTCTGTGCACTGACGTTACAAGGACCAGTGTGTGCAATAATACCCTATAGTCTGCTCTCTGTAGTCTGGTATTTCAGTGTTTAACTCATAGCTGAATATGACTGTAGAATGTATAAGTGTTTCCCTACAGTGACGTTACAAGGACCGGTGTGTGCAATAGTACCCTATAGTCTGCTTTCTGTAGTCTGGTATTTCAGTGTTGAACTCATAGCTGAATATGGCTGTAGAATGCATAAGTGTTTCTGTACAGTGACGTTACAAGGACCAGTGTGTACAATAGGACGCTATAGTCTGCTCTCTGTAGTCTGGTATTTCAGTGTTAAACTCATAGCTGAATATGACTGTAGAATGCATAAGTGTTTCTGTACAGTGACGTTATAAGGACCAGCGTGTGGAATAGGACCCTATAGTCTGCTCTCTGTAGTCTGGTATTTCAGTGTTGAACTCATAGCTCAATATGACTGTAGAACTGTAAGTGTTTCTGTACAGTGACGTTACAAGGACCAGTGTGTGCAATAGGACCCTATAGTCCGCTCTCTGTAGTCTGGTATTTCAGTGTTGAACTCATAGCTGAATATGACTGTAGAATTGTAAGTGTTTCCCTACAGTGACGTTACAAGGACCAGTGTGTGGAATAGGACCCTATAGTCTGCTCTCTGTAGTCTGGTATTTCAGTGTTAAACTCATAGCTGAATATGACTGTAGAACTGTAAGTGTTTCCCTACAGTGACGTTACAAGGACCAGTGTGTGCAATAGGACCCTATAGTCTGCTCTCTGTAGTCTGGTATTTCATTGTTGAACTCATAGCTGAATATGACTGTAGAATTGTAAGTGTTTCCCTACAGTGACGTTAAAAGGACCAGTGTGTGGAATAGGACCCTATAGTCTGCTCTCTGTAGTCTGGTATTTCAGTGTTAAACTCATAGCTGAATATGACTGTAGAACTGTAAGCTGACGTTACAAGGACCAGTGTGTGCAATAATACCCTATAGTCCGCTCTCTGTAGTCTGGTATTTCAGTGTTTAACTCATAGCTGAATATGACTGTAGAATGCATAAGTGTTTCCCTACAGTGACGTTACAAGGACCGGTGTGTGCAATAGTACCCTATAGTCTGCTTTCTGTAGTCTGCTATTTCAGTGTTGAACTCATAGGTGAATATGACTGTAGAATGCATAAGTGTTTCTGTACAGTGACGTTACAAGGACCAGTGTGTGCAATAGGACCCCATAGTCTGCTCTCTGTAGTCTGGTATTTCAGTGTTGAACTCATAGCTGAATATGACTGTAGAACTGTAAGTGTTTCCCTACAGTGACGTTACAAGGACCAGTGTGTGCAATAGGACCCTATAGTCCGCTCTCTGTAGTCTGGTATTTCATTGTTGAACTCATAGCTGAATATGACTGTAGAATTGTAAGTGTTTCCCTACAGTGACGTTACAAGGACCAGTGTGTGGAATAGGACCCTATAGTCTGCTCTCTGTAGTCTGGTATTTCAGTGTTAAACTCATAGCTGAATATGACTGTAGAACTGTAAGTGTTTCCCTACAGTGACGTTACAAGGACCAGTGTGTGCAATAGGACCCTATAGTCTGCTCTCTGTAGTCTGGCATTTCAGTGTTAATCTCATAGCTGAATATGACTGTAGAATTGTAAGTGTTTCCCTACAGTGACGTTACAAGGACCAGTGTGTGGAATAGGACCCTATAGTCTGCTCTCTGTAGTCTGGTATTTCAGTGTTGAACTCATAGCTGAATATGACTGTAGAACTGTAAGTGTTTCCCTACAGTGACATTACAAGGACCAGTGTGTGCAATAGGACCCTATAGTCTGGTATTTCATTGTTGAACTCATAGCTGAATATGACTGTAGAACTGTAAGTGTTTCTGTGCACTGACGTTACAACCCAGGTGGAAATCTTATTAAGATTCTTATAAGATCTTATTAAGAATCTTAATAAGAATCTTAATAAGAATCTTAATAAGAATCTTAACAAAAAATCTTATAAGATTCTTATAAGATTCTTGTAAGAATCTTGTAAGAATCTTATAAGAATCTTATAAGAATCTTATAAGAATCTTATAAGAATCTAAATAATCTTATAAGATCTTATAAGATCTGGCAAAATTCTTACAGGATTTTCCAGATTCTTATAAGAATATTGTAAGCATCTTATAAGATCGTTACAATCTTATAAGATCTTAAAATGTTTCTTATAAGATCTTATAAGAATCTTAAAAGATCTGGCCAAATTCTTATAGGATTTTCCATATTCTTATAAGAATCTTATTAAGAATCATACATTTTCTTATAAGATCTTATAAGATTCTTAAATGAATTCTGGCAAAATTGTTGTAGGCCGTTATCACACAAAATTGATTAATAATATTCAATAATGATCAGAAAATGAAATCCAGTTTTCAATTCTTCACATCCGTATAAGTAAAATTGCAAAGTTTCAAAAGAATTACTTGAAAACTGGCTGAGGTATGAATTTTCAAAACTTCGTATTCTGGCTTACTTTTTAGAAAGAATTGCATAGGCAAATACGTCAAGTCGAGGATGCCCGTTCCCGTCTAGCTCCTTTCGATGTATTTTCCCATACATTTCTTGCAAAAAAATAAGCCAGAATACAAAGTTTTGAAAATTCATATCTCAGTCAGAATTCAAGTCTTCACCAAACTTTGCAATTTTACTAATAATGGATGTGTAGACTCGAATACTGGATTTCATTTTCTGATAACTATTGAATATTATTAATCAATTTTGCATGATAACGGCCTTAGTAAGAATCAACAATGACTTGATTTTTTTTAAAATATATATGGGGATAATATTACAGTTGTGGAAACAATTGAAACATTTTCACCATCCATACAATCAGATATGAGAAATTCAATCACAAACCAAAAAAGTATTTCAGCCGTATTCCAGCCAGCCTTCAAATCTTGCACTGAATTTACCTAAAACATTGTCTTTTATTTTCTGGTAGCACATGGTACTACTATTATACAATTGTTGTTCTTTTTCACGTGAATGATCTAACAGAATTGATGAGTTGTTTTCTAGATTTATACTACAGTACAGCTCCATCTTCAAACATCACTGCTTGTAGTTTAAGCCGGGGGAGGGGGGATTGAAATCGGCGATCTGGTATTTTTTAGGGGTTCGAAAATAAAAAAAATGGTATGGTAAGAAAAAATAGGTATTTTTAGGGGGTTCTCACGCAAATAAGATAGTGCATTTAAAAGTCAAGAGGATACAATCGATGTATATCAAATAAACGGCCAGAATAAAACTCAGTCTGTCAAAATGTTGGTATTTTTTAGGGTTATTTCTTAGGGTGGAAATTTTTTCCGAAGACCATACTTGGGTCAAAATTCGAGTTTCCTGACAGTCACCCCTGGCAGTTTAAGCCAGATTCTCAAATGCTTCGACAGAGTCCATGTCACTTTCTTGTGACAGTTGAGGGAGTGACTACCTAGTCTGTTGTTGTATGGTCTGGAAATCAGGCTAGCCTGTAGTTGGTGAATAAGGATCATTAAAGGATCGACAAAGTTCACTACCAGCAAATTGTCAATCAGCATCTTGCAAGTCATCATACAAATTTCACATGATATCCAGACCAGTAGTTTTATTTATACCTTTTTTACATTTTGTAAAGCTTTAAATCATTTGAATAAAATACAGAAAGAGTGGTGGAAGTGCATTAAAAAGTGACAAAAAATAGTAATGTATAATGCAGTTATTTGATAAGCTGGTCAATATTTTTGATGGTGCAGCCATAACCCAACCACAGGTCTTTTTTGGACGTGGTTGGTATATTGTTGTTAAAACATAAAACATTAATGGTATTCGCATAATGGATGATTCCAGCTATAAGCACATACAGCAGCATGCCCATTCATTTTAGCTGGAATCATGCCCATTTCTGTCTGCTATTTTTGAACAAGATAACCCCCCACACCCCTGGCTGCAAAAAAAGGGCAGTTATAATGGTCGGATTTGGTAGCTGGTGCCATTCAAAAATTTTAATCAGCTCATTGCAAACTACAGTTGTGCTAATTTTGTGCATTATTTTGCACAATTTTCCCTTGCTTCAAGGAATGGCAAGGTGACACAATCTTAATGCAAAAAGAAGTCGGCTCACAGGCATTTGGGCGACAAAAATTTTGGCTCTCTAACTTTAACTGATCAAAAATAAAGTAGGATCAAACGTGAAGTTGTGCGCCGAATAGCAAATATGAATAAAGATTACTTAATGATCAATGTTTCTTTTTTATAATAACGAAATATATTTATGCTCACAATTGTTTTGCATGTGTGTGTACTGTAATAAATACAGAGATGACTTCACAGAATGTCATGAGAAAAAAAAGTATGCAACGAGACGCAGTTGAGTTGCTTGACTGTTGTTCATGACATTCTGTGACGTCTTCTGTGTATCTAATTACAGTACATATACAAAAAAAACGAGCTATTTGCTTTATACAACAACAAAAGCGATTCTAAAGATGAAATGAGCTCAAACTGTGCGCGCATTTCAAACTCGGTTTTGCTTGAATGCGCGCGCTATGACGTCAATTGTGTGTGTGTACTCTAATAACACACAGCCTGTCAGCAAATCAGAGGGCGTGTTTTACTAGTGTTGTTGTATAATTCCAAATGCTGTGCCAAATTTCAGCCATCATCACGAATTCAGATATTTGTCGCTATATCGTTGTGAAGTTAAAAAATGACACTCTTGTCAAAATATGCGCATACATCCTCTAAATGCGTAGCAAACAAAAGTTATATTAGTACCAAGCTAAGTCTGAGCATGTTTGTTACAGGGTTTCATTAATTTAGAAGGAGAAGGCTTGAATTTGAATTGCAAAAAGCAATGACTTAATGATTGTCATCCGCAAGGATAATATGGTCAGCATGAACATGCAGTGGAATTAGCAAAGGGAGTTTGAAAGAAATCGATTTTTGAATGTGAGCATGAAAAACACAATCTAGCCCAGCTACATTGGCAATTTTCACTAACATTCAGTCAATATTCAAAGTTTTCAATTAAGGCTAACTTCTACTTCTAATTCTTGAAACAGTCATGGTACAAAAGGCATGCTCCAGAATTAGTGAAAGTTCCTGCTTTCATTTACTTTAAATTTTCGTAAATAAACTTATTCAAGTGGGGCAGTCAGAATGGCCTGGATGTTTTTTATTTTATCTTACAGGCAAAAGACATGAAGCGTGCCCCCCTAGAGTTGAATAATCAATTCACTATTCCATAATTGATTTCATTTTCGATCCAAAAATGCATTTTTCAATTCAATTCAATAATATTAAAAATGTTATAGTCCGTTGCAAATCAATCTTGTTTTTTTGTTTGTGATTCCATGACAACATACGTTCTCTTTCACATTCAGCTGGCGCCTGTGTTTCTGTTCTCAAAACATTCTGCATGCTTTTTGCTCGAAAAGGGCGTGCGTTGCCATGGAATTATAGACAGAGAATGGGGTTTTGATTTGCAAGGGCTATAAACATTCTTAATAATTGAATTGAAAAAATGCAGTTTTGGATTGAATATAATGAAATCAATAATGGAATTGTGAATTGAATATTCAACTCTGGGGGGGGGGGGGGGCACGCTTCATGTCTTTTGACTGTAGTATCTTCACAATAATTAGAGGAACAAAATGTGTATTCGTAATGCTGAAGTCAGATGATGCTTCCTGATGTTTCACAGCAGTAGATACCAACAGCTGCTTAATAGCGAGTGCAAAATTTAGCAACAGGTGCTTTTTTCTTTGCATATTATGCTAATATTTTATAGAGCATATTATTGCTGTTTGTTTTTTAGCCTATGTTATTTTTTTTATGTGCATCACAGCATTGATGAAGTCAGGGCTGCTATATGGAACTACAATAGCAGATTCATTTTTGAAAAATGATTAAGAAAAACAAAACAAAAGTTTTTTTAACCAGACTGTTTCAAAAGTTAAGTTTATGTAAGCATAAATCAGTTTTGCTTTTATATAAAATAGAAACATTAAATATCCTACACCATCAATTGGCCTAGCAAAGTTCCATCAATGCTCTGGACAGGGAGGGGGTCAAAAGGGCATCGGTCTTAGCAATTTTCATAATTGTGCGAACTCTCGCTAACGATTTCCAACCGTAAAACTTCCTTCTGGCTTCCATCAATCAAACTACCAAGTCTTTTCCTTGCTACACTTAGTGATTTTTGATTGGCCAGACCTAAGCAGTGCTAAAATGGCTTCCTGTCATGCCAGAAATGGTTATACATGCTATCAATCAAAAAGTACAAAGAGCAACAACTAAAAAAATTGGGAGTTTGATTGGCGGAAGGCAGTTTGATGATTGGAAATGTTAGTGAGACTTCACAGAATATGAAAGTCACAGTAATGGGATTTGGCAAGAGTTTGTCCAATGAATCTTATATTTGGCATATGGATAGAACTTATAAGAGGAAAAAATGTTATTTTTGAAAATTTCAAATTAACGGATTTTGGCGGGAAAATGACGTCATCAAAATTGCACCAAATCTAAAGCAATGTTATGTACTATTTATAAAATGAGTGGGCGTGTGCTATTGGCATATAAAGATTCGAGTCGATGACAATAGAACACCGACACAAATTTTATAAATGACTTATCAAATCAGTCATGATAAAGCATTGATGAATAAAAGATTGCATTTATATATCGTTTTGATAAAGCATTGATGAATAAAAGATTATGTTTATATCGCTGTTGATATAAATGTAATGTTTTATTCATCAGTTGATATAAACATAATATTTTACTCATAAGTTGTCAAACAAGTCCAAATGCTGAAGGGGACCACACTCTAGTGGAGTCCAAGTATGGTCTTCTCTCTAGTGCAGTCCCTGAAAAAGGCTTCATCTGGGAGACTATATGTTGTTTTAGTCCGCCTAGCTCCATGTGGGACATGACATTTTGTAGCAAGCATGCACAGAAGGTATGAGCCCTGTCCCACATGGATCTAGCCGGACTAAAACAACATATTATAGCTGTCTCTCAGGTGAAGCCTTTTTCAGGTACTGCCCTAGAGAGAAGACCATATTTGGACTTCACTAGAGTGGTCCCCTTCAGCCTTAGGACTGGGGGGTTGCACTGGAAGGTGTCTGATAGAGAATAGTAATTGATCCAATTAGTATTCTATATCAGACAACTAGTCATTCTTTATCGGGGGATACAAGTAGTGTCACCTGATACGAATCCAGTGCAGAGATTGGATAAGCATCTATGAATAAGGGATGAATTTGATAAGAATATTTTGAACATATGTACCATGTGAAAGGCCATCTGGTTTTATGAGCAAAACCCAAAATAATAATTTAAAAATTAATCAGTTTATATTCAACAGTAAATGTTATGAACTTCTGAAGTTTGAATTTCGTGTCATTTTTCTCCACTAAAAAGTGGGAAATTCAAAATCAATAAATAAATGTAAATTGAATGGAAATGGCTGTTTCATTCATGGAAACTTTGACAAAAAAAAACGAGTTTTCGCTTGCAAGCTTTTTTCCCGGCGACCGCGTGTAACTGAGAATGGCTGTAAAGAGGCTCTTAAGTCGGGCGATAAATGACTCGAAAACAAACGCAGACGAGAAGGACAGAGGGCCATGCTGTAGAACTTGTGATGGCAAATGCAGTAGGGCGTGACAGTTGTAAGTGCACTCCCGCTTGCTGTATAGACTAGGAAGAAGTCGCACGAAGTTGTAAACTTTCAAGGGGTAATCAATACAATACATAATGAGTTAATTTTGACGAGGTCATTTTCCCACAAAAAACGTTAATTTGAAAATTTCAAAAATAACATTTTTTTTCCTCTTATAAAGTTCCATCCATTGCCAAATGTAAGATCCATTGGACAAACTTGTTGAAAGTTATTCAAAATCCCATTATGGACCGGTGCTTCTGACTCCCTCGCAGCCCAGGGTGATACTATTACCTGATGGCCACACCCTTTAAAAAAATTATATTTTTTCTTTTGCGTGTTTTACCACATCAAGGCAAATTTGGTTAAGTGAAAGCCTTATCGACTTCCACCGTTTCTCTACCGACATTTCTCCAAACTTGGAGGAGAGGGCTTCTGAAAAATATAAACAGATGAAATATTATAAATGACTTTTGATCCTGAATATTATGAAATTGGTTTTGTAAAGGAGAGTTAGAAAACAATATAAAAAGGCAAATGAAATAAATTGTACGCATAATGTAAAGTTTCTGTAAAAGAAAAAGACAATGTAAATGCAAAAAAAATACTGTAAGAAAAATATATACTATAAAAATGCGAAAGAAAAAATTCTATGTGCAATTACCACTGTATGCATTGCTATGCGACCTCAAAATTCAATGTTGCGATTGGCGATTTTTAGCCGTCAATCAAACCAAAACGCCGGATTCGGCTGCTTTACTGGATCAATATTGATTGCAAAATCAACCAAAATGGTTTTAAGCTATCCTTTGGCTTCCCTTGCCTAGAATGTTTAACTCTCTGTTCAAAAAAATTGATATTAAAATTTTCTTGCATAAAATCGCCCATCGCAACAGTGAATTTTGAAGGTCGCGTAGCAATGCATAGTGGTAAAGGCAAATTCCCATTAGGGAGCAGGTCAAAACACATGCCCCAGATAGGGACCCAATTTGGGCCAGAGAGGGTAACGGTCACCGCCTGGTACCACCCCACCCCGTCTGATTTTGAACACCTAACTTCTTTCCTAGGGGGGCTGGGCAAAATCTGAATGCATTAAACGAAATGATAGGACATTGCGGATTGTTTGATGTGGTTCTAATCGAAATTAGTTTTATGACTAAGAAGCTATTTAAAGAACACAATTTTTAAATATTGAGTTTTTGGAAAATTTTAGGTGGTAGGCAGCTGGTCCTACCCCACCTCCCCCAAATTGGGTCCAGCCAGATTTCATTTGTTTTGACCTCTTCCCTTACATGAGGTGGATACGTTTGTATATGTGGTCTTCATAATCATATGCCGCTTGTTAAATTCTGATTAATTATACACAAGAATTGCATTAACACAGAAAATGTCAGGTATCACAGTAGTTCTGACATGCCATTCTCGTACCAAGAGCTCATCTGCTCGCAGGGGAGGCTCTGCCGGGACGTCCATTTCAGTGGCTTCGCTGATTGGCTGATTTACGTTAGGCATGTGCAGAAAGGTCTCTCTCAGCGCAGAAAGGTATTTCTCTATCAAATATCGTGCAGCCACTGATTCAGCAGTAACAGTAGATGCACTGATTCTCAAAGTCAATTACAAATTACAGATAAAGAAGCTTTACCTGTAGCCTATTGTGATTCACTTTATACTCACTTTTCAACAGGTCGATCCTGGCCTCATCTAGCTCTTTTTTTTCTTTGTTTTTACACGGTCAAGAGGACCAATAGTACCTAAGTGAACATACAACCACTTTAATAAAGCAATGTTAACGATAGCAATATCAACAACCAACAATTCAAAATAATACATATTTCTTATTTGAGTAAAATCCCATCACGAATCCTGCATTCTGATTGGCTCAAAACTCATTGTCTATTGAGTCACAGATAGTGAGTTTCAAGAAGGCCAGCGTTTTGAAGAAAAACAAAACAATGGCGGTCTCTAAAAAGTTTCATTATTCGAAGGTAGTGTGTGAGTGTGATTTTACTAAAAAATCATATTTTCTTATTAGATGATTTTCATGTAGTTGGGCATATTTCACATGACTGTTATGTAATTGCGATTGTTTTGTGTTCTTATATTGGCTACTCATTTTTCTCAGCCAATCAAATTCTGTAATTAACAATTGTGTGATTACTTAGTAATTGGTTCGGCTTGCAATTGGCTAAGAAAATAGCCATTTAGGAGCAAGTCGTGATTTCTCTCGATTCTGATTGGCTAGTGATTGCTTAATTGTAATTGTTTTCAGGACAGTCATGTGAAAACGGCTCTATTTTATGTGTTGTGGGCTCTCCGAGCCCCGCAGCGATGAGGAAAAAATGCGTGAGACTAGGCAGGAATAAAAGTAGGTCTCTTGTCCTAGCAATTCTGTTTACACGTTAAGTTTTATGTGCCAGTGTGAATCCCGCTATTTGATCGAGAGCATATAATAAATTTTACATTGTCAGCTCGCACTTGATATTGCTATTTTTACTCAAAACATGTTTTGTTTTCATGTTTACATTATATTAAGAACGCGCGTGTTTCTGTTTCCCCAAAGTTGTGATAAACAGTGAATATGGTCAAAATTTGTTTTTCGTTACTACTGGATTTTTGGCGATTAAAGTGGAGGCTTCCAACAACTTGTTCTGCACTAAATCACCAAACTTTATCAGCTGAAAACTCGTTCTGAAATACCAACAATAGTGCCAAAAAGAATTTCTGTCCCCTACTTATAAAGGAAGAGGGGATTTCCTTTGCAAGAAGCTGCTTGGGTGTGAGGGGTGCATTAAGGCCGATTTAGACTATAGGATTTTCGCCTACAACCATCGCATGCGACACGCTTGCAACATGACTTAGCTCGTAAGCTCATGTTGTAGAGGAGTTGTAGGGCTGATTTAGACTTTGCGATTCGAGTCGTATGCTGATGCGAGCATGTCGCATACCTAAGCCTGCAAGCAGCCAAGGCGGGGGAGGGACTACCCATAAAAAAGGGTATAAAATTCACCCAACTGCTTATATGTCGTAGTTGAAATGAGCGGCAGACCTTTGTACTCAATATCTCGATTCTGATTGGCTAAGAGCACAACGCTTTACTTTGAGAATTACGCGCTTTGGGGGTCAAGAATCAGCTAGCTGAGTCTAGATTCTATGTGCACAATGCATCATGGAACTAGAACTAGAGCCCTTGCTGTGTAAATGAAACTGCTTGACAAAAAAACTTGTTCATCGCAAAAGTATTTTAACTGAATCAATGTATAATTAAACAATTACTGGATGAGGTTTTTGTGATATCTGGAATGAACAATGTCCCAAAGAAGTGGAATCAGCTGAAGGGGGAGGGCTGTCTAAAATAATAAAACCATGAGGAGGGTCCCTGCAGCACAAAGGTTGCTTGGGTATCTGCCCGCACACCCACCCATTTTATATTGTGTATGGCAGTTGTGATTGTAAGACTCCTCCATGGAAATGTAATAGTGATAAATATGTATACGATAATTGATGGTTGTAATAAACTGCCAATTTGCCCAAACACAAATAGGCTTACTTGATGTCTAGTAATTTAGACAACACAGGGGTGATGGAATTATTAACTCAGTTAATTTATCCTACTAAACTTAAAAATATGTTTCATCTGCAAGGCCAGTTGACTAGAACTCAAGTTATAAATTCCAACATATAGCAGCTGAAAAGTTGTCGAGTGGTTTTTCAAAAAGTAATTTGTTTCAAAAATCATACATGAGGGAGGGTGGGGCATCTAAAATTTCGAGATAATGAGAGGGGGGTCCCTGAAGATTTTTAAACTTTCACGTAGGGTCTTCGGAATTTTATAGGTGGACAATTTCTCATCAGTCCCCCACAAACAAGTATTTGTGAATGCTCCCTGATGCATAATTCATACAGCAATATGTAAGAACATCTTTCAAACAGGAAGGGGTGATAATAGTCAGTTTTATCAGGTTTTAATTAAAATGTCTTGTATTAACAATGAATTTACCTTGTTCCATTTCGTTTTTTGTGAACAGTGTCTTAAAGACACTTCTTGCAAATTTTTTGATGTCACCTCCTGAAGGAAGTGACAGCAAATTTACCTCTCCGAACATCTAAGAAGCAAAAATAAATATGAAATAATTTAATAATAAATTTGAAACTAGACTGCTTGCAGCCCCTTCTTCGGCGAACGTCCGTAAATTGAGGGAACTTTCTTTTTCTTGCGGCGCGCTTCGATTTGTTTACAGCATCAAGTTACCCAGGAGAGGGAGAGATGCGCCACTGGGGAAAACGCCCGAAACCAGAAACCTGGCTTTTTTTCTGTCAAATACATCATTATCACCATGGAATGCAAATAATCCCTGAATAAAATCGACGACAGCTAATGTATTGGGTGGCAGAGAGGTTTATTGTCGGTAGATTCGAGTTTGTATTTGATCTTCATAATAAACTTCTCTTTGTGCCAAAAACGAAAAAGTGTGTGTTCTTGCATCTCACGCGATCAGCTGGGAAGGGCAGGTACAAAACACTGACCCCCGGTCCATGGACTCCCCAGTCCATGGACCCTCATGGACCAGGTCCATGGGCCCCTAGTCCATGGACCCCTTGTTAAAAATGTGGAAGTTGGGAAATGTCTTACCTGAGTCCTTTTTAGATTGCTCTGAGAGTACCATACAGCAGCTCTTGATGTTCCACGTGTTGTTGTCATAAAATTAGCAGATTTTTAAGCAGGTCAACAGAACTTGCAAATGTTTAGCCCTCCTTTCCAATCCTATGGCATCTTTTCTAGCTTTAAGAAGGATTGTCGGTAAAATTATGTCACATAATTTTTGCATCAGACAAACTCCCAGGGCTTTCTTTATACAATCACACAGTCAAGAAAGTAAGGAACGCCTGGGAGTTTGTGCTTGATGCAAAACGAAAACAAAACTCAAATCGAGCAACAAAATGTCCCTAAATCGGCTTTTAATTATGTTATTCTACCAACAATCCTTGAAGAAGGCAAGGATTGGAAAGGAGGGGTCATTGCTATACATTTGCAAAGTTCTTTTGACCGGCTGAAAAATCTGTGAGTTCTAATTGTATATTGACAACAACATGGACCATCAAGAGCCGCTGGATAGTACTAAATCAGAGCTAGCAATCTAAGGAAAAACGTTTCCTAATTTCCATATTTTTAACAAGGGGTCCATGGACTAGGGGATCAATGTGGACCGGGGTCAGTGTTTTGTACCTGCCCAGCTGGGAACTACTAGAAAACAAGGGTTCCGAAATAATGTGAAGAAGACAGCTGGCAAAGAGCTCACAGATTATTTACTTGAGAAAAGTTGAATGAGCCAAAAGATTTGCTTGAAATTGGAGAAAAATAAACTTTGTAACTGAGGGTTGTCCATTACACCAGAAAAATTTTATGCAAGCTAGGCATTATCTAAAACATTATGAAGTGTATTAATAGAATGATCGACAAAACAATGGAGGAGAACAGCAATACCATGCATAAACTTGCCCGAGTATTGGACTAGTATGTTTGTTGAATGTAGAGGCATAGTGTTATTCGTTTAGGTAAAAACTCATGGAAATTTTCTGCACAGCATAAAACATTATTTATAGTACGTACTAAGACAGGCCCAGAGGGGGAACTGCTGGTGGCGGCAGCTTGCTCATCCTTTATCTGCAAAAAAACACACAATAATGTCAAACACCAGATAATAATAATGACTATGATAATAAATTGTTGTTAATTTTAGCACAAATTTTGTTTATTCTACCACTCATTTTGACTGCAAGGCACTTTATGATTTCAACATTGGAACTGATGACAAATAAAAATGAAACAGCAACAAACCTTTATTGGTGTGCATGAGATGTCCCGTTGGATATGATTCAACTAATTAAAAAAGTAAACAGTACATATGAATCTTATGGATGTATTCCCTTTCTCTAGAATATTTCCAATTAAAAAACTTTGATGCAATCTAAAAAATTTCCCCATTTAAGTCTCAAGAAACAGAATTTGGTTGTGCTGGATCAGAGATGGTGCTGATCAGAAAGTACTGTATAACTGATTCAATCTGCAAGTTGAAAAATAACGTCTGCAGCTTGAACTGATCATCCAGGTAGAAATTAACTTTTGTTGTTCTCAGGTCAGTCAACATGTAGAAAGCAGGCTTTATTTTAAACAATTTAAAAAGATATGAAAAGGACACCTGTTATTTCAAGAGGGTGCAAGAATTGTCTCCTGTAATATGCAAACAAGCAAACATTTTTTAGCTGGAGGAGCACCACTTTTTTGGAAGGACATGCAGCACTTATTCACGCTAAATTTGAGAAATTGCCATATATCTATTTTACACAATGTAGGTTAAGGTGGATCAATTGATTCAGGTGTTCCTATAAAGCAGGTTTGATTTCAAGCATGATTGTAGGAAGGGACACCTGTAAAACAGTAGCATGGATTCCAAGAGCAGTTATTTCAAGGTGCAAGAATAGGCAATAGTCGCATTCAAATGGCCAGACTCGAGTGAGGCTCATGCGGGTAATTCTTTTGTTTCGCCTTTTTCAAACACCAAAAATACATTTAAGTTTACCGGGAATAACCAAAATAACAGTCTAGGTTTGTCAAATGACCTTTAACTGTTAAGTCAATACAAATCAACGTGTTTTTATCTATTATCAAGAGGATGGAATTGGATTGCGATTTGAATTATTTGCTTGTCAGGCAAGTGTGTGAGTGCCCCTTTAAGGTGGATCATTGAATCAGGTGATTTTATAGCATGATTTTGAAAAGATATGTAGGAGGGACACCTGTAAAACAGTCGCATGGTTCCAAGAGCAGTTTGTGAATACATGTGAAACATATGGTGTGAAAACTCCTTACTTTCACACATTTTCACGCCATTATGGTGTGAAACATGATGTGAAATGGTGACATCCATTTTCCTTTTCACACCATGTTGTGAAACATAGTGTGAAATGAGGACTCGCTGGTAGGTGCTCATGGGGTGTGAAAAAGGTGGGAAAATTTAATTATCATGTGTGTGAAAATTGTGTGAAATATTTTCACATGCTTAAAATCACAGGCGTGAAATAGTGTGAAATATTTTCAAATCATGGAAATTTGGATCGGAGCCAGCATCCTCCCACCTCCCCCTCCACCCTTTCATGCTAGAAGAACAAGCCCACTTATAAACAATTGCAAATTTTCTTCATAGCACCCTTAAAATTTCGATTGCGCAGAAACCTTGGAGGGCAATAGGGTTGTGCTCCCATTTGCAGACGAGGTGAGATTTGTACAGCAAATTTCTAGTATAGCACATAGAGCTATGGGGTCATACATCATACAGATAACGTTATATTTAAAATATTGTAAACAATGTAGGTTGCAATATGTGGGTCCTACAAAGATGCAAGTTCAATGCCCGGTTTTAGGAACCATTAGTACGCATGTACGGTAACAAAAAGGACCCACAAGGGGTCAAGTTTTCTTACAGTTGTTTTAAGAATATGGGTATTGGCTGTGTTTTCATAACAGTGCATCTTATTTCACACATACGTATTTCACACATGCAATATTTACTCTATTTCAGTTTCACAAAAATTTCACATGGGGTGATATTGTTGAACACCAATTTCACACCAGCAAAAATTTCACACATTTGTTGTTTCACATATTTCACATTTATTTTCACACCATCTCCCCAATTCAAGGTGCAAGAATAGGCAATATTCATATTCAAACAACCAGACTGGGACGAACAGTCAAGTGAGGCTCATGCAGGTATGTAATTATTTTGTTTCGCCTTTCCAAGTGCAGCTGAGCTGGAAATAGTGAAACAAAAGAATTACCCGCATGAATAGCCTCACCTGCTAATGCACGGTCCTGAGTTTGAATCCCGGATCGACCAACCGTATCCACTTTTTCTCTGTTCTGAGTAGCTGTGTTGCTTTATAGCTTTAAATTCCTTTCACCTGGAGCTCTGATACGAGAAAGGGGGGTAAAGTTTGCACTGTCGACCTCAGGTTTGCTAGCCGAAGAGGCTATCGAATTAGCGATGTTAAATTTTCACTTTTTTACTTGAGTGTTCGCCCCAGTCTGTCCGTTTGAATACAAATATTGCCTATTGTCTCTGTATATGTAATATGCAAACATTTAGCAAACCTTTTTAGCTGGAGGAGCATCACTTTGTTGGAGGTGCAACACTTCACGCTAAAATTGAAATGAACAATTGTCAATTGCAGTGAGTATACACCTTACAAATGTTAAGGTAGGATCAATTCCGGTTTTTTTACGGCTAAATCTCACTTTTTATTTTAAAATTTTCCAACTGGACCTGTGTCCATCTTGTGACGTCATCAGTTTGCTAATTTGCATATTCTTTAATCGTAGATAATTCAGGAACCAAAAACAATATCAGAAAACTGAAAACAGGAATCTCCTTTTTTCATCAAGCCTGTTTCGATATGAGCAAAATGGAAGGGGTGAAAGATTCGTTTCAGTAACACATTAATGACTGCACCCTCAGGAAACAGCAAGTTTTGTTTTCCCTCGAATCTCGATTTTGTCTTGGGAACATCGAGATTCTCTGGAAAACAACGTGCCGTTTCCCTTGGGAGCGATGCAGTCATTAAGTGTATAATAATTTCCTGGAATAAACACATTTGAAAAATCACCTAATGAAGATATACAGTACCTCACTTCTGAGCAACTTGATTATGGTGTCTAATCTGCCAAGTACAGCCAATTGCCAACAGTTCTCCTTTGGTGCAGTTGTCTTAAGAACAATTTAACCATGATTAATCATATAGAATAATAGTTCTATTGGTCTTGATTTAGTACATTTCTAAAAATAAGCTTTGGATTTTAAAAATGACACAAACGATTCTCAAAATCTGTGCTCCATAGAAGAATTCATGAAAACATCAAAACCGTGGCTATCCACAGGCATTGAAAATTTAAGAAAACTGAAAAAAAAACAGCCATTAATCAACTACCATGATATGATCATGTGTGCATTAATCCCTTTGATTCCGGATGGAGAGGGAAAATTCCAACTATATCTTATGGTGTTGAATTTAATCCCCTACTACTCTTAGGGTCCGAAATTAACAGTCTTTAGTCATCAGGTGGTGACAAGACATTTTCATGTGCATGCATGACTTAACTGTTTTAGTATGATCACTGCAAATTTCACTGGCAAATAGCCATTGTCTGATGTTGTCAATCATTTTACCATATAGAAACAATCATTGTACTATAAACTACTGTTATGTGATGAAATCTATATAGCACACTCCATCAGTGAAACCCTTGTATTATGGAGCAGGACATGGTTCACATCTTACCCTTCTTTTGCGAGAAGGTGCAATATCCGAGTCAGAGTCCGATGATTCAGCCTCTTCTTGAAGAGAATGCTTTTGCTATTGACAAGTACAGATCGATTATTACTTAAAAAAGTGAATTAGGGGATATCAGATTTGCATGTGCCCACAGTCAATGCCATGTTAGAACATCCCTGACTGCACCCTTCCCCCTCCCTCTGGAGCAGTTATTGATCTTTTATCAACTAAAAAGATACATTACCTTCAAAAGATAGATCAGTTTGTAAAATCCTTGTTGGGCATGATTGCAGGACATATTTTTGAACCCAGATTCTTTGGTAATGTGTGGTTCCCAAAATATCCATACCCCTCCATGGAAGGTGTTGTAAAGTGACCCCTCCACCCCTCTGGAATTCCCCCCCCCCCCCCCCCCCCTCCAGAATTTCCAATCCTTCCGAGGGGAGGGGGGTATGGATAGTATGAGTATTGCCTGCCACAACGCAGTCCCACCTCTCATGTGAACACAAGCAAAGCGAAAAGAGATTAAAGGCGAGACCCCACAGAGCTTCAAAGACAAACAAGCTACTTTGGTCAATAGAAATTTGAAATTTTGTTCGCCTTAAAAAGTTCCCATTAACTCACAATAGACCTCCATGGCTTGGACGTAATGTTTTGCCCATTTCAGATCACATGGCATTCCCATGAGTATTCTCTATTTTTGTTTGGAAGGCTTCCATCCCATATTCATGTATCCTTCGTTAGCAGAAAATCAAAGAAAGAATACTCAGGGGAATGGGTGATCTGAAATGGGAAAACATTACGTCCAAGCCAAGGAGGTCTATGGCCTAAGCCCTTGCGCCATGATAGTGCAACTTTAGGCAAAACTAGATGTTAGACTAATTATAAAAAAATATCCTTGTCTACATGGAACTACACATTCTATGTTTGAAATTAATGTCACCTAACTACAATTCCCCACAGGCATAATAATACCCAGGTGGGTACACAGATATAAAAATGACGGGGGGGGGGGGGGCAGTGGACGGAGCTCCAAATGTCAAACATTAAAGGCTGAACAGTAATGGCATCGCCTCGCCCTGCCAAGACTAAACTTATCTGTATTTTTTGTTTTTTAATTTCACATAACATTGGAACCTAATGCCTATGTATTTTAATTATATACACAATACCAATATAGCCATGTCTATGCGGGTGTCTATGTCTATGTCTAATGTCATACTGAAAAAAAATACCTGAGTCATAAATAATTTGATACCTAAAAAAACCTGCTCCCAAAATTTGATACAAAAAAATCCACCTTTTTTAGCCTAAAAAGGCCATTTAATAGCAGCATTAATGATACCCATCCCAATTATGTCTCTCAGAAATAGGTTCAGCAGTATCATGATGATCAATTAATAGCCATTTCGAACCCCCAAATTAATACCCTTGGATTTTTCAACACCCCCAAAAATACCTGGTAGAATTTTCAACCCCCCAAAAAACTTTATCTACAATTTTCAGTCAGTCCCCCACCCCGTCCAAGTACCCCCTGTGGCATAACACAAGGCATTACAACTATACCTGAGTAAAAGCAGATATGGCTGCCTCAGCCTTTCCTCTTCATTATGATAATCTTCATCTGTAGAACCCAAAAAATTAATGTTAAGAAGTCTTGAATCTCTATGTTTCATAATAGTAAACATACAACTTTTCTCTTTCAAGTTGGAATAGATTCACATGAACAAGTGTTTCAAAAAGCAGCAATTACAAAAGCCAGCAGTTCAATTTGAGTTTTTGAATATTCAAAGCATTCAAGGTGAAGAGCAATCAAAAGAAATACTAAACAACAGATAAAACAGCAATGACTCAATCAACAACAAACAACATTGTCAATAACTTAACCATATCATATATCGTTAATCCCAACTCCTTCCATGGGAAGGGCCAATATATTTTGGACATTACATTACCAATGACAGAGAGTTCCAGAGGCTGTTCTGTGACTCTAGTGGTATCAGCTTTAACTCCTGATTTGATATGAAATACATGTAATATAATATTGTAATGATACATCAATGATGACAATAAGATACACTATCAATGGTAGTGACAATAAAATAATTTGTTTCACCAAGAGTTAGTACTTGATTGGATGATTATCTATTATTAACTAACCATTGCAGACCAGCAGGGCTTGTCCTAGGTTTTGTGACTTCAACTCACATTCCTCTAAAGTACCTGGTTGTGAAGAAAAAATCAAAAACAGAAACATATA